>CM062812.1:976427391-976874341 GCA_031772625.1 Pinus tabuliformis
ATCAGATTATTGTGACAAAACAATGCAAGGTAAGAGATATAGATTGGTTACGTATAAGGATGTGATATTGTGTGATGTAATGCCAATGGATGTATGCCATGTATTGCTGCGAAGACCATGGCAGTTGGATCAGAAAGCTATTCATGATGGGAGGAAAAATACTTGTACTCTGGAGAAGGATGGAAATAAACATACACTGCTTCCATTGAAGGATGATGTTGACAAAGGAACACCTGGAAAGAGTGTTATGCTGATGAGTGGAAAGGAGCTATTGCAAGAGGTAGGAAAAGGTGAAGAAATGCATTTTGATATTGTAGGGAGACCTAAGGTAATTTTGACAACTTAGATGATTTACCTGAAGAAATCAAAACTCTGCTAAATGATTTTGCTGACATTATTGTGGATGAGTTTCCAAATGCATTGCCACCAATCAGGAGCATTAGTCATCATATTGATCTAATACCAGGAGCAAGTTTTCCAAACAAAGAAATGTCTAAATTAACTCCTCAAGAGAATGCAGAAGTTGGAAGACAAGTGCAAGTAACTGATGGATAAGGGACTAATCAGAGAGAGTCTTAGTCCATGTGCTGTACCAACAGTACTCAGTCCAAAGAAAGGTGGTGAATGGCGTATGTGCACAGATTCCAGAGCCATAAACAAAATCACTATCAGGTATAGATTTCCTTTACCATGCATGGATGATTTGATGGATTGTTTGAGTGGGTCAAAGTTTTACTAAAATAGATCTGAGGAGTGGATATCATCAAGTAAGAATTAGAGAAGGAGATGAATGGAAGACTGCATTTAAAACAAATAGTGGGTTGTATGAGTGGTTAGTGATGCCTTTTGGACTCACTGATGCACCTAACACGTTCATGAGATTGATGAATGAAGTCTTGAAGGAATATGTAGGCAAGTTTGTTATTGTTTATCTTGATGATATTATAGTTTTTAGTAGAAGTAAAGAAGAACATCTAGAGCATCTTAAATTGGTTTTAAGAACTCTGCAGGAAGAGAAACTACTGATAAATCTAAAGAAATGTAGTTTCATGAAAGAAGAATTAATTTACTTGGGATTTGTAGTTTCTAAGAAGGGTTGAAAATGGATCTAAAGAAATTCCAAGAAATTTGGAACTGGCCTATTCCAAGGAATACATTTGAGGTAAGAAGTTTTCATGGTCTTGCAAGTTTTTATAGGGCCAAGTCTTGAAACACCCAAGGAGACTAATCAGCCATTCAAGTGGACAGAAGTAGCAAACATGAATTTTAAGTTGCTGAAGAGGAAAATCACAGAGAAACTAGTTTTAGCTTTACCCGATTTTGAAAAATTATTCCAAGTTGAAACTGATGCTAGTGGAGTTGCAATTGAAACAGTTTTGAGTTAGGAACAGAGACCAATAACATACTTCAATGATAAATTAAATGAAGAGAAGAATAAGTATTCTTCTTATGATAAAGAATTTTATGCTATTGTACAAGCCTTAAAAAAATGGAGACATTATTTGCTACCAAAGGAGTTTATATTGTATTCTGACAATCATGCATTACAGTTCATAAACAACCAACCAAAATTGAACCAGAAACATGCCAAGTGGGTAGAGTTTTTGCAGAGCTTTAATTTTGTGATAAAGCACACAAGTGGTAAGTTGAACAAAGTTGTTGATGCTTTAAGCAAGGTAAATTTCATTGTGCAAGAATTAAAAGTTGGTGTTGTAGGATTTGAAGAAATGGTTGAAATGTATAAAGATGATGCAAATTTCAAAGATATTTATACAACAGTACAAAATCCAATAGTTCATAACCGAAGTCAATGGTTAGATTATCTTATCCAAGGAGGTTTATTGTTTAAAGGAAACAAGTTATGCATTCCCAAATGTTCTATGAGGGAAAACATAATAAAGGAGAAACATAGTGGAGGATTATCTGGTCACTTTGGACAAGACAAAACCTTTGCTCAGGTAAATACTTTTTATTATTGGCTAAGGATGTAGACTGATGTTAAGAGATTTGTTGAGAAGTGCAAGATATGTCAACATGCTAAAGGGAGAAGCCAGAATATAGAATTGTACCAGCCATTACCAATACCAGACCGACCATGGGATGCAGTTAGCATGGATTTTGTTTTGGGTTACCTAAAACTCAAAGGGGGAATGATTCCATTTATGTTGTGGTAGATAGATTTTCCAAGATGGCACATTTCATTGCATGTAAAAAGACTAGTGATGCAACACATAATGCTAATCTATTTTTTTTTTAAATTGTAAGATTACATGGATTGCTTGTAAGTATTGTGTCTGATAGAGATACAAAGTTTGTAGGGCATTTCTGGAGAAATCTTTGGAAGAAACTATGAGCTAACCTCAGTTTCAGTTCAGAATACCATCCTTAAACAGATGGACAAACTGAAATAGTAAACATAAGCTTGGGGAACATATTGAGAAGTTTATTGTATCAAAATCCTAAGCAGTGGGATTCAACACTAGCTCAGGCTAAGTTTTCTTATAATTACACTCCAAACCGAAGTACCGGAATGAGTCCATTTTAGATTGTTTTTGGGATGAATCCAAGAGGTGTGTATGAGATCAGAAATTTGGGTAAACAGGAGACAAGAAGTGCAAAAGTTGAAGAGTTTGCAGAGCAGATGCAGAGACTACAAGAATTCCAAGAGAGAAATAATTCCAAGTGGGAGATATAGTGATGGTGTATTTGAGAAAAGAAAGATTTCCTGCTAAGACTTACAATAAACTAAAAATGAAAAAGATAGGACCATGTAGAATTGTATGAAAGTTTCAACTGATGCTTATGAAATTGAATTTTCAGAAGGGATTGGAATATCACCTATCTTTAATGTTGCAGATTTGTATCCATACAAAGAGACAGAGACAGAGCTACAGGAGGAAGCTACAAAAGATGAAGTTCAAACTTCGAACTGGGAAGAACAAATTCCAAAGAAAATTAAGAGAGAGGTGGAAGCTATTTTGGAGAAAAGAGTATCCAAAAGAACCAGAGGACATGTATATTTTCAATATCTAGTCAAATGGAAAGGACAGCCAGTGGAGGATGCTAGTTGGTTGACAAAAGCAGAGTTGCAAAAGTATGGAATAATCCTTGAATGTCTGAGGGATGATTATTTTGTTCCCCAAGAGTCTGATGCAGGATCATCTGGACTTAGCCAGCATTGTGATGGTTTGTTCACATGTTGTGGCTAAATGAGTTGAATTTCACTGACCTGAGTGCTCAAAAGTTAGTTTTAGTCGAGAGGGTTGGATCTCTCAAAAATGATATGTACTTCATTATTGTAATAGTTAGGAAATTGTATTATTTTAGATTAAGGGATAAGTTGTTAGCATAGGTGTGTAATAGAGCTTGAAAATAGAGATTTGATTGTTTAAAATAGAGATCGAGCTGTTAGTACAGTTAGAATAGGATTTGATTCATAAAAAGAAGAAATTGTAATGAAAAAGGATTAGCTGAGATAATTGAGATTTGAATGAGAGTTGAGTGATAGAGAGGGTTTTGAGATTGAAATAGAGGTCTGTTAAATTGTTGTAATTGAGCCAAGAGGGCCAAGACTCTGTAACTATTATTATGTTGAAGGAATTTGATTTAGTGTGCATCTGCGTGTTAATCCTGGTGAAAACTCTCGTTTACCTCTGTGTATTTGCATTCTGAAACTAAATTGGGTATTTTCCCTGTTTTCATATTTTAATTGTAATCTCAGTGTTTATGTGTGATCGCGGTCAATAGTATTAATGGCGGGGGTAGAAGAGCATAGAAAGGCTTGATCGTGGTTGAAGGCCCTACTCGATCTTAACCATCGATCTAAATTTCAAACGCTTACGTCACAGTCAACTACAGGGGTTGAGCATTTGGTAATCCGCGTGCTAGTTGAAGGGCCGTAGACTGTAGGATTTGATGGCCTCCGTTATCTAATGGATATTGGGCCATAAAGTGATCGGCTTTAACTTCAAAGGTGGACCCGAACTTTTATATATTAAGAGTTTATAAACCATATCGGCTCCATAAGGGCAGTTAAGTGTTGCACAAGTTCCCTGGCCGATATTGTTGTGAACCATTAGATCCAGCACGCTTTGATCAATGGCGTAGAGTGAAGCGCCTGTGCAAAAAGTGAAAGTCAACGTGGGAAGTCAACATGGGACCAGTTGCTGTTCAATTATTGTTCAGTTGTTGTTCAATTGCTGTTCAATTGTTGTTCATTTGTTGTTCAGTTTCTGTTCAATTTCTGTTCAGTGGCTGTTCAATTGTTGTTCAATTGCTGTTCAATTGACCTCTTGCATCATCAAGGCTCTCATCTTCTTTTTGATTCATTCTAAATATTTATTCCTTAATATCATGATCTTTATATTTTTCTAGGAATATATTTTGCATATCATTCCATGATCTTATTGAATTAGTCCCTAAACTCATGAACCATTTAAGAGCTCTATCCTTCAATGTTACTAGAAACAATCTCGATTTTTGAGTGTTTAGTAAGTAATCATAAGATCTACAAAGGATTTCAAATTCAAAGAGAAATTTTTACAAATCCTCTGACCTTAGACCATGAAATTGTGGAAGAAAAGATGGAGGGATGTTCTTCATGTGCACACCACCATTAATATCTTGAATGAGAAATCCGAGAGAATCTTCCTCTTTGTCATCATCTCCATCCATTTCTTCTACATTATTTACCATCTCTTCTTCTTCTACTTGCAAAAGTGGATGGTTATGTGGCTCTTACTTCACCACATGATCAAATGGGGGGGTTGGTGTTGGAGATTTTTTGAATAAGAATGCTAATGCAATGAAATTTTCTATTTTTGAAATGAAGTATGCCTAATGAATTTTGTTTTGTTTTGTAGAAAGTAAAATAAATGAATCAACTAGGGAAGAAAACAATGCATACTTTGACACCTTCCCGACAACGATGCCAAAAAGTGATGAGCCTCGGTATTGCAACAAGAATGCTGTAACTCCCAAGGATACTGAATTTAATTATAAACCTGGCATTCATACAAAATTAATAGGTATCGGCACTATATGTGCAACATACAATGTGTCCTACCTTTACTTTCATGATGTAATGGAGTGCATGTACTGAAATCAAATCCTAAACTAATTGCAGAAAATAAAATGCTCTAAATGGAAACCTTAACCTATAGCAAGAAAGAAAGTACAAGGAAAGAAACCTATTCTAATTGCATAAAGTAAATATCATGAAATAAATTTCAACCATTAAATTTCAAATATTTTATATCCATTAAAATATTTCATTGCATGTGGCAATTAAGAAAATCATTATTGTATTATCCAATTCATAAATTTGTCCATTAACCCAAATTGTGAAATGTTTTGCATGGGTAAAGAGGAAAGTCCTAAGTTATCTTTAGTATTACATAATAATTTATTTAGATCCTAGGGATCTTGATTCAACCCTAAGGGATCATAACCAAACTTCTTGAGCGAATCTGGGAAAGTATATACACGCTCGAAGATTACTACAGGGTTTCTTGTAGTTTTACTACATGAAACAACAAATTTTCTATAGGGAGTTATAATTCATCGAATGACCTACCAAATCAAATCAAAATTGGATGGGACAATATTTTTTATTTAATAGGATGTATTAGGTCTCCATTCCAAGTGTAATCACTCAAAAATACCTCTGTTAACCCATGCTAAAAAATGGCAAAGAAATAGTAGTCTAAAATCTAGAAATTTGAGAACTAGTGAGCTAGTAAATCGATCAAATGCCTAACCTAATCAAGTGAAAATGCAATGGGGTAATTTTTGTTATTAAATAGAATTTTTTGTTGATCTAATTCAAGTGAAAGCAACTCAATTGAAACTCGTTAGCATGCTATAAAAAATAGCATAAATTTATTGTTATTTGCCACAAAGGACTTCCAGAAATCTAGATTTGGGAAGAAGCAAACTAATCCCAGTAACTAAATGATTACTATGACCTTCAAAAGTTATTCCAATGATTAAATTATGCTTATGATCCTAAAAAATAACTTACTTCAGCCATTTAACCCAATCCTACAACAAGAAATCATTAATACTAAATGCAAAAATAGAAAAAAGATAATAATAAGAGATGCATGTGAATAAGAAGTGAAAATAAGAAAAGTAAATGATACAAAAGGGCTCTGAGGCTCATGGGATGGCCAAGCGCAAGGAAAATTAGAGTCCTATGGAGGATACCAATATTTAGAAGCTGAGCATGGCACCAATCTTCATTATTTCTATCAATACAATTACATCCCTGCAAAAAATGACAGTGGAGCTGCAAAAATACGAGTTCTCTCCACAAGAAAACTAATAAACATCAAATCCTAGAGGAAAAATCGACTTGGTACTAATACAAAATGATCAGGAATCATTCCCCATGAAAGGAGGAAGCTTTTCAAACCAAAATCCCTTGATTAGTGGATCTAGTTCCCAATACTAGGAATCTGCATTAAATGGCATGGAACACATTCATATATTTTCTCAATCATTGGAGCTCCACAATTTGTGCCATAATTCTAGAATATATTGTTGATTTATTATTTAATCTTGATCCTCCTGTAGTAGGGAGAAAGTCCCTAAATTATCTCCTCCTCCAAATCTTCACAATTTACCCAATATTCTCACAATATTCCACAAAAATAAATAATATTAGGCACAAATATGCAATTATTCATAAAACTTCCTATTGGACATATTAAAGTTAAAAATACATTATTTAATGCAAAGAGAGAGGTTTAATGTGATGAATGATGGTCAGATGGGCCTTAATTTATGTCTAATTTAGAGGACCATCAAATGCTACTTCGTGTGAAGTAGTGGAGGCTACTATTTACAGGAATCTTGTGGGTTCACTCATGTATTTGGTGAAAACATGACCAGACATGTGTTATGTAGTTAACTAGCTTAGTCAAGCGATGGTTAAGTTGACCAATCTGTATTGGAAGGAAGCCAAACCTGTGTTGAGATACCTCAGAGGTACTACTCATTATGGTTTATGGTACAGATGGACAGAGGAAGTGAAGCTTCAAGGCTTCACCGATGAATATTGGGAAGCGAGTCCATTCAACAAGAAAAGCACATTAGATGGGATCTTTATTATTGGGTCAGCAACTGTTTCTTGGTAAAATAGGAAACAAAGATCAGTTGCACTCAGTTTAGTAGAAGGAAAGTACATCGTTGCTAGTCAAGCAACTTGTGAGACTATCTAGATGAGAAATATTCTTGTTGGTTTGTTTGGTTAGTAGATGGATCCAACTGTGATTTACTGTGACAACCAGAGTTGTATCAAACTCTCAACGAATCTATTTTTTCATGATTGGTCCAAGCATATTTATATCTGGTATTATCATATTCGAGATTGTGTGTAGAGGAGAATTATATTGTTGGAGTACATTCCCACAGAAGACAAGGATGCAGATATTTTTACAAAGGCCTTATCAAGATGAAAGTTTGAGTTTCACAGAGGCAAGATCGAGGTAGAAGATAATCCCTTTCTTGTTGAGAGGGAGTGTTAAAAATAGAAACAAGAAATTTCAATTAAATTTGTCCTTGAATTAAATTGTGAATTAAATCAGAATTCTTTTCACATAACAACTTGTAATAGTTAACTAAGTTAAATTGAATTAGTTGGATTAGGAAATTTGCATAGGAATTCTATCTAGATTCATGTAGAGTGATCTCTAAATTTTAGAGGCCCAATTGAGTTCTTTTGAGTTGTAATTAATTAACTTAGTCTAATAGAGTCAAAGTTAGTTAAACTAGTTCTAACTATTGGAGGAACTAGTAGGAGGTCTAGTAGTGGGGACCCCACACTAGTGCATCCTCAGTTCCACACTAGTTAACTAAATATTCAATCATAAATAGCTCATGCATGTCAGTTCAAAGGAAGACCCATTTGAGATTTGAGTCTAGGGATAATGTACTATCATTTTTATAATTTTCCGAGTTGTACAGATGGTGCATGAAATTAGTTGAGGGTCTATAGATAGATTGCACAATTATGGAGTGAGGTTTTCCCAATTAAATACAAGATAATTCTCTTAGGAATTACGCAAGGAAGTAGGGGCTTGGTAGGAAATAGAATTGGCTAAGTGTTGGATTGAGATGGCTTGTGAGGCAAAGAGATAGAATATATTAGTTCAGGAATTGTTCGGGTTGGACAAGCATTGCATTTTCTTCTCAAATCTTTTGGTTAATGCAATAGATAGTCGAGGTTTTTAGAAGTTTCTTTCCTAGAGAAATATTGTGTTTGTGTGATTGATATTCTTCCTTTTCTGCTTATCGTTTTCATCGATCAATTTTGGTTTCCACTGAAGAGTAGAGTAGATTCTTGTATTGTGGTTTAGCATATCACATAAGATGTTGAATCTACAATTAAAAATCTACACATTTTATTCCGTCTTTAAGGTTTCTGTGATCTTCAAATTTTTGTAGATCATCTTTCAGATTCATAGCATTAGTTTTCTTTAGATCGACATTTCGAACAGCAACGGTGGTTCATTTTCAGGATGTGAAAGAATGATGACAACTGATTTTTATTTCTTTTAATAAATAGTTATGAGATGATTTGTTGACATATATTTCAATCATTAATCTTTAGTTTATGATTGAAATATATGTCGACAAAGCATCTCATAACTATTTATTAAAAGAAATAAAGATTAGTTGTCATCATTCTTTCACATCCTAAAGATGAACCACTATTGCTGGTTCGAAATGTCGATCTAAAGAAAACTAATGCGATGAATTTGGAAGATGATCTACACATTTTATTCCATATGGAAATGCTAATGACCAAAAAAAATATATCCCCGACCTTCCCTTCTCTGCTACATAATCCCTCTGGAAATCCAGTCACCCCTTCCATGCAGTCACTCAGCTTCCAAGTTGCCTAGAATCCCCTATCCTGGGTGATCCATCCCTTGGAAATGCTTCTTTGCATCAGAGCGTCAAACAACCAAGGCATATACCTGCCTCAAACCATCATACCAGTCATAACATGCTCATGGAAATCAGTGGACACTATTGGGTACTAGTGTCCCACAATGGCCCTGCTCCTCAAGTGCTTTACTAGCATATTGTTGCACATTCCAATTCCTTTTTTCGTTGCTACTATTGCATGCATTTGATTTCAACCACCCAATCAAGTATTTTCGTGCTTCCTGTACCAAGCACATAACTTCCATTAGATTAAAATAAATTGAAATAACTTCAAATCATATCTCATTGGTAGCTCATCAATAAGGTACACTTGCAGTCCTGTTTATTTCTTGTCACAAAAACTCAAAGCTATCATCTTTGACCAAATCATCATGTATAAATATATCAAAATAGGTTAGCTCAAAACACAACCATCATAGATCAAAATCATAAATCACATGTAACCATCATAAACCAGAATCATAACTCACATGCATAATAAAACTGAACTAAAATACTGATACTTATCCTTTAATCAATCCTTAGTGTCTACCTTTGTCTTTATTCCATACACACACTGGATTGGTTTCCACACCTGACAAACACCTAGTGCCTTCTCCTCAACCATGTGCACATCACATAGTATGCATCACACACGTACAACCACACACAGAATACACTGCCATGCAATACATGCACCTATACCTGACATACAATGCATACACCTACATAAGGTGTACACCACAACACAATACATACACCTACACCATTTGTACAACACAATATGTATACGTACACAGAGTATAACACAACGAATACACATGTCATGATACCACGACTACACCATGCACATACATAATACCACATGTACACAACATAACATGTACGGCATGCACATAATACCACATGTACAACATGTACTAGTACCACCTACACACAACGCCGCCTACATAACATGTACACAACATCACATGTACACGACACCACCTGTACAATTGTACACAACACCACATGTACAACATGTACACAATGATAAACGTACACAACACCATATGCATGACATGTACATGACACCATATGTACATAGTACCATATGCATGACATGTACACAACACCACCTGCACACAACACCATATGTACAACATGTACACAACACCACATACTCACAACACCATGGCAAACCAACAACAGTATGACACCACAACCAAAGTGGAATGGTCATGCACAAGACACAATCAAAACTGCAATCAAGCACAAAAAATCACCAAAATACCAAAAGCACAAGGCTAAAAATAGACATTATGACTCAATCCCCATGGTTCCCAATGCTTCCAAGGGAAATATCAACTTAAGCCTTCTTCAAGATTCCATGGCAATTTCTTTTCCATGTAATCACTTGCATCATACTTCCATCAACACATAACTATCAGTGCTTAAATAAACAGGAAAATACACTGGTTACCTTATCTTATTGTGACAAGCGCATTTCTTGCAACTGAACACATCCATGCCATCTCTCAAGGGACCCCAATTCCCTTGACAGATCCACCTATAACTAGAGACTAGCTAATATACCTATTAAATACAAGTTCATGAATCTAGCACATATCCACATAATATCAGACAAGATTAAGGTTAAGAAGACTTCCTGTATGCAAAGCACTCATTCATTTGGAATTAGGGTTTCCAAACATAGCCAAAAGAATTCTTGCCCAATTACTTTCTTTGATCTTTTCCTTGCTGCAATTATGTGTTAGTATGCATTGTCACATCACCCAATTGTTAGTTATATAAACACATCAACTATTGCCTTGTCATGCTAATACCAAGCATGTGTCCGGCACTGCTCACACATGTTGACCACATGTTCCAAAGATCAAGATAATATATCTATTAATTTGAAATCACCCTTTACCAATACTAACAATCATGCCATAATCCATAGTCAACTCATAATCATTAGACATAATGCTACAATTGTCACCTACTACACTCAAGTACATGTTAGCTATCTCAATGCATATGTGTTAGTACGACCATCTTAAAATAAGATAATTTCTTCATGCAATCTTTTAGACACATACTCATATCATGTAACTAATCAAACATTAAAACAAACTATAAATGTAGCATGTTATATAAATCAACTAGATGACATAATAGACATCAAACAATCAAACACCAGATAGATGACATAATCAAACAGTCAAGCACCAAATATACGACATAAGAAAACTCATACCTTAGTGTATCTCAGGGGATGCTATCTTGTCTGCATAATCAAGCTAGATTAGCATGACATAACTTCACAACATATCAACTCAACCATAAATAAGGTTATGATATCCCTAATAATCACTAGTTAACATGTTCACATCATAAACTCATATACACTTATCATTCGTACATAATAATCACATCTGAATAGTCAATCTAGATTAGTATGACATAATATCACAACATATTAACTCATAGTTGAATGTCATAACCCTAACCATCTGCATATGCTAATCTAATTTAGCATGATACATATAACATCAAGATCTTAATATAAACCCTAATCATCAAGATACTAGCATATAACAACAACAAGTTATATATAATGCTCATCAACAACATAGAACCTAATCATCAAGCTAACTATCATATAACAACAAGAAGTTAACCTATAACATACTCATCAACAACATATAACATAATCATCAAGTTGTCTAAAATAAAACAACAAGAGCAATGCATACAACCATAGGTTACTAGCACTCATGACTATCTGACACATGTGCATATGACTACACTAATCAACTATCATCTATCATTTATGTAACCATAACATACATAAGCATGTACATAAACCTAATGTATATAACCCTAATTCATATAAAAATCCATTAACTAACATACATGCATTCCCAACATCCAAACCTGTATGGCGACAAGCTCTTGCCTCGATGTCCAATGTTGAAACTTCACTTTAATGATATGCATCTCCTGCTCTATCTCAACCAACACATTACAATCATAAAAACCAACAACATCATGATGACCTAATTTCATATAATGATCTAACAATGCATGTCCGACCTACCATACATGCATAACAATGCATATACATCCATAAACTCATGACAGCACATCGCAAAACAATGCCCTCAACCTTCAAATGGAGACATCACTACAACCATGGTCAACACCATGAGAATGCAATAAGCACATGGACTACATGTCTAAGGAACACATATGCAACCTACATGAATGCATGAACAACATATAACCCATCCAGTTTGAGGGGTGACCCATGCTCTGATACCACTTTGTGGTATTAGATATGACCCAAAGAGAGTGCAACCTACTCTGATACCACTATGTAACACCCTCCTCCAATATCTACCCAAGTAACCGACCAACCAGGGTAAACATGTGACAAGAGGCTACTATGATATGATTCAACCTCCTAGGTGACCTTAAGGAAGTGGAATCAATGGAAACACATCAAACATACCTTCCACATCAGCAACAACACTCCCAATCCATCAGGTATCATTCCCCTCGGTCCCATTGAGTTTTCAAGTTATTAAACCTTTATACGCTCCCATGATATGAGCATGCTAGTGTCCAGAGAGCTCTGAATGCTCCCACAAGTCTGCATGCCTGCATCCAGGAACTATTTCCCACAGACCCATGCTAGAGTTTGCGGGATTTAAGGCACTTTTCAATCCGAGAATTCGAGCCATTGCCAAGAAATTGTTGTAACTTCCAAATTCCATTAAGCACGTGATGACAAGACTAATAAACCAAAAATCAACTTTGGGACTAGGCCTAACCATCCCCAAGCGAGACTTACATTCTATTAAACACTTGGCATCAATGTAATCTATAGGTGTAGGATACAAGAAAAAACATGAATGACTGACACTCTTATGAAACATGACAAGAAGGATCACTGACTTCTCCCTTGAGTTGTTATGACATCAATTAGGTCTTGCATCCATCATTTTAACCATTACAAGTAAATACATGAAGTAACCATGACATGAACTAGTCAATTAACCATGCTTATAACTAGCATAAAACCATGGAAATAACAGTGGGATAACAACCATTAAATCCACATATAAACAAGTACAAAAGCAAGATAACTTAACTTTTATTAACCATAGGAAAATATGACCAGGTTCCGGACTTCCATGTACCACCCTATCGTAGATATGGCTTAACCAAATAATTCTTTCATCTAATCACCCCATGCCATATTCCAAGCATGAATGTGGTATCTCATGGAAAAATCAATCCAAAAAACACAAAGGGAATCCAGAGGTTAAACTACCTCCACCCCCACCAATCCATGATGACACCAAAACCAGTGCTTCGATCACAGATGTGAACCGAACTTGAAATTCCATTTGGAATCCATCACTATTGTTGAGGAATTTTTTGTCTCCTTATCTCTCAAGATTTACCGCAATCCAATCTAGGAACAATAGGCCCTAAACTGAGACACTAGTGTCTCAGGATCTACGCTATCCATTCCAGATCACTAGGCCCTAAATCGAGACTCCTCCCTCGAGCTTTACAATGTATCCCACCAAAATTGGTCAAGGGATTCCTAGGCCTTTGGGAAATACCTTGAGACCACCTCTTCCCTGGATTCCGAAATCCATCTGGCAATTCCAAATATCAAAACCAAGATCAACATCCCAACACACCATCGCATTCGGAAAAAGGGAAGGCTACGCTGAAAACCACTGTCATAACCCGACAAAACCATGCCACCGAAAACAAGAGAACCATACACCAATATTCAAAGCCATGATTGTCAAAAACCAGCTAGGAAATCACACATGCAATATGTTACCTACAAGTGTTCCTGCTGAAGCTGCTGGATCCTTCTCTTCCTTACTTGATGCTTTCTTTCCTTCCTTTCCTTTTCTTGATTTTTCCTTTGTTGCTCCAAATCTAGAATGCTCCAAGAAAAATCTTAAGTGTCCAAGAGTGAGAGAGAGAGAATAATGAGAGAGTTCCAAAATTGAACTGACCAAAGGTTACACTGACCAAGCCTGCAAATTGATCCTTAGAAGCCTTTTTATTAACGAGGCTTCTATTTTCTTCAATTTCCATTATTTTCCTTCATTTTCCTCCTCACATGAAACTTATGACCTTTCACCTCCCTTTTCTCCTAATTTCCTTTATTTTCATAAATAAATGCACCAGAAATAACTTTTTTCCTTTTTAATGCCTTTTCCTTTGCCAATTTCCTTTAGCCATAAACACATCTAGTGATGCCCACTAGGATATCTTTGCCCAACATTCAACTTGGAATAAGTGTCCCTCAATCGTGGTCTTATTTTGTCTTTATTAACTTTTATTACATGGAATTTTCACCAAGGTTGTTACAATGAGCCAAGTCTCTCTTCATCCAATTACCCTTGTGCCATATTCTAAGCATGAATGTGGGACTCAAACCAAAAGAACCAACTAGGGCTTCTCGAGGCTAAACCACCTCACCCTCATCAATAACATCAGGCTTTACCACAATCCTCACCTGATCATTAGGCCATAAACAAGCATGGATGCCACCAGATTTCTCCATCTACACTGAGGAATTTTCACGTCTCCTAGTCTCTAGGCTTTACTGTAACCCACAACCTGATCTAGAGGTAACTAGGCCATAATCAAGACACCACCCTCCAGGATTTACCATATATCCTACCATTCACTGACAAGGATTCATAGGTCTGATCAAGGGAAAAAACCTCTAGGATTTATCGTATATCCCACCATTCACCGGTCGAGGATTCCTAGGCCCACCGAGGCACACAATACATAGATTTACTGCAACCTACAATTTGGTTCAGGGGTCACTAACCTGGTGGATTTACTGCAATTCACAGTACGGTTCAGGGATCACTAGGCCATGTGTTCTTTCATTCAAAGATCCATCTCACTCAGCTTTGAATCCATCCGAAAATCTAGCTCAAACAAAACATGAGAATCCCATCTTACCATGGCTATCTAGAAATGGCAAGGAAAGAATGAAGAACATTGTCACACCTGGAAAAACCCATGCCCATAATAGAAAGAGAACCAAGAACACACATGTATAACCATGCATGCCAAATCTAGCAACGAAATCACACATGCAAATTCACACCTGCAAGTAAACTCGATGTAGCTGCTTGATCCTACTCTTCCATGCTTGATCTTTGTTTCCTCTTTGCCTTATTTTCCTTTCTTGATCAAATGTTGAAGTGCTCCAAGAAAACTCTAAGTTTCCAAGTGTGTGTGAGAGAGAGAATAGAGAGAGAGCTCCAAAACTGACTGACAAAAAGGTACCAACTAATCTTCAGAAGCCTTTTTATCAATGTGGCCTCTATTTTCTTCATTTTCCATTATTTTCCTTCATTTTCCTCCTCACATGCAACCTGTGACCTTTCACCTTATTTTTCTCCTAATTTCCATTATTTTCACAAATAAATTGCCAAAAATGCCATTTTGCCTTTCCAAACACTTTGTCATTTCCTTTGCCAATGCCTTTATGTTGGGTGTGTATTATATTATTTCCACGACTAGCCCCACACATGGGGGATCACAGGGGGGTGAAAGCCCCACTTGTGCGTTGTGTGGGGTGCAGTAGGGGTGTCACAGGGGGGCGGCAAACCCCCTTGTTGGGGGGTTTGAGGGGGGTGGTAGCCCCCCTCTACAGGGTCTAGGGTAGTGCCCCAGGGAAATTTTTTTTGGACCCTATATTAGGTGGGCGAACCTACCTATAGTTTTGTGCATGTTTTTCGCACTTGGTTTTGGGCATGATGGTTTTCTGTCCATAGTATTTTTTTAGATCCGGTAAAGGGAACTACAATTATGTTCTAATCCAGGGTTAATGGATTGAGGTTTATGGATGCTTCAACATGTATATATATGTATTGTAACATTGAAAGGAATATAATGAAAAATCAATCTAGCAGTCCCAGTTTTGGGATCCAGGGGAAAATCTCTGTATATATATATATATATATATATATATATATATAGATATATATATATATATATATATGTATAGATATGTATATATATATATGTATATATATATATATATATATATATATATATATATATATATAGATATATATATATATACATATCTATACATATCTATACATACATACATATATATATATATATATATATATATATATATATATATGTTTTATGCTCTCACCATTGTTTATTTTCTGTTTTTAGAATTCATATGTAGGTAATTTTTGTACCGGGTTAAAACCTACATTTTAGCCATAATAAACCAAATGAACACCCACACTAGGATGTCTTGTCCAACATTCAACTTGGAATAAGTGTCCCGTAACAGTGGTTACTATTTTGCCTTGTTAACTTTTATTACATGGAATTTTCTTGAGGGTTGTTACAAATATAGTATGTATGACTTAGAAAAAAATAGGAAAATCATAAGATGAGGATAAAAAGTTAGAAAATCCCTCTCATTCGATTTGGAAATTCATAGTTGTTGAAAGTTGGGTTATAATGAGGAAGTGGACAAGATTTTGAAGTGGAACTTCAACATGAAATGACTATTTTAATATATGATCTAATAAGTAAGAATCTAGAATTAAACAATGCAAAATTCATTTTCGTAAGTGTTAATATTAGTGTTTTTATAGTGCAAAATTGGATTCCAAAATTTTGATATTTATTTTTGAAAATGTGAATTCAATTTCGAAAAGTGTGTAATTCAATTTTGAAATTGTAAAATTCGACTCCCGAAGTGTCAATTTCAATGTCAAAATTGTGAATTTTGATTTCAAATGTGTTAATATTGAGTTACTACAATGTGTATTTGCATTTCCATATTTTGAATTTATTTTCTAATGTGTATATCTAAATCCATGATTAAGGTAAAACATTTTATTTTTATATGTGCATGTGTGTCGATATGACATACATTGTTAAATATATTAAAATGGAAGAGATGCAAAAAATAAAGACAAGTGATGACAATATTGCATTACAGAGTTGTAGTTTCTCCTAAATGTTTAAGGCAATGTACAATAAGGCAACATAAAATTAATTGATAACTGTGAGTCAATTCCTTTTACCAACATATCACCTTAATGAAAATACTATGAATTATTTATTGTGGAAAATATATTTAGGAAAACCCACACCATGGGCCAAGAGAGAAGTGAGAAATTGAGCTCCAATACTTTTACTTGAAGAAAAAATTATTAATTAAAATCAATTACTAATTTATGAGTTCCTATATTATCCAAGTCCTTATAAAATGAAAATATATGGAAGTTCTTTATTCAAATAAAGTCTTGTTCATCAACATCACTCTCACTCTCTCTAATCTATTGAAATTTTCCTCATTATGCCTCAATTGCTTCAAAACCCTTCCCATTTGTTTTCATTGTCTCTCCATCTTTCCCTTGATGACCATGCCCATATTATGTTATTCACATCTATAGATACCATTCCTTCTATTACAAGAATTGATTGATGGGTTTTTTTTTAATAATTTATGTACAAATTGTTTTGTTTCCTTCTAATGTTATTGTGTGAATCTACCAATGAACTACTATGATGTATGTTTTATTAGTAGCATTAGAATCTCCATAGACATTTCCTTCTACCCTACACAACCATATTTCATGGTATAAGTTTTATCTATAAATTGTTGTGGATATTTCACTAGAATTGTTGTCACCAGATCTAATAAAATTTACTAAAATAGTTACTCTTAATTTTTTATTTAGATAGTATATTTTTCTCTTAAATAATTAAATTAGTTGAAATGTTAAAAATAGAAAATAAAAATAAATACACACATCCACAATAGACATAGATATTTTCCTTGGGAAACTTTTATGAGAGAAAATCCAGCTAGAAAGCAAGGTTTCTCTACTCTCTTTTCATTGGTATTAAAATAGTGCAATTGCAAAGAAAGAGATACTCTTTACAAAGTTACTTGAGACCTATGGCCTATATGACTACTATGATATCCAAAAGGTTTTAGACTCCAACTTGCCAAAGTAGGACGCATCAGTAAATATGATATTGCAAGTTGATTCGCCCAAATTTTCCACTCCAAAAGCATCAATATATTTGAAAAATAATATAATGGTCCAATCTCGATCATACCTCCCCATTTAGGGAGGCTTTTGGTCCCCAAAATATTTACTGAATGAGGTGAGGAAATTTTTCCTCTACCTTCTCCCTAGAGTAACTTTCTTATTTTTCTAGAAATTGTCATTTCAACATAATATGCCAAATGTCTTACTACCCATGTCTTTTAATTATGAAACTCTTGTACAAAATTGTATCATCTTCCAACTCTACCTAAGAATCTAGTGTTAAGCCCTCCATGGAAGGTAGGATCTACCCATCCTCCACATCCAACATGGATGGCTCATAGAGTTTGAGGTTATCTACATTCACCACTAACAAAATGTGCATGTATGGGGGTAGAATGAGCCTATAAGTATTGTTTCCCACCTTTTTCCAATATCTGAAAAGGACCATACTATAAAGCCTTGGTCTCATTACCGAGGCCTTGTAGTCTTTCCTTGTTCAATTGTAACCATAATCTGTCTCCCACTCTAAATGAATTCCTTATTTTGTGTTGACCATGCCTAGCCTTATATTTTTCATGTGAATTATTAAATGTCTCTTATACTTATAAAAGAATCTACCTAATTTTTTCATCATTTTTTTATTCTCTTAATGCATCCCATGTGAGATCATCCTTCCTCTTCCTTTTGGTCCATATACAACATCCAAAGGTAAAAGTGAAAAATATCCAAAACAAGTTTCAAAAGGTGACTTACTCATAAAAGTGCAGATTATTATGCTATAAGAGTGTTGTATATAGATTAAGTTTTCATCCCAAGTATTTATATGCTTCTAATTATAACCCCTCAAAAGTTGCACCAAATTTCTATTGAATACTTTTTTTTTCCCATCTGTCTATTAGTGGAATATAGTTGAACTCTACAACTTCATGCCTATCTTCTTCCACATTGTAGTCAAAATGGATTGAGAAATATGGTACCTATCTAAAATGATGCTCCTTGGTATCTCAAAGTGCACACAAACCTATTCATAGAACAATTTTTTTGCTTCTTTCCACTTGATGGTATTTTTATTAGTCATGAGAATGCACATCTTGTTGAACCTATCAACTATAAAAAATAAGTAGTCATGTCCCGTCCCTGTTGAGAAATATAGGGTAGCTAGATTAGGTGTTTTCTTTTACTTTGATAACTTCTAGTGATGTATTTTTACTTAACTTGATTAGATTCTCCTTTTTCTTGATTATATTTAACATTCTTATCGTCAAACAAATACCAAATCATAAATTACAATGAGACAAGAGGACATAGGATGTAGGCGATTATCTAGGGCCAAAACCTCTCCACTTGAGAGGAAAACCCATAATAATTATTCTCTTCTTATAGAATCTTCAATTGATTAACTCCAAGACCTAAGACCCTTGACAAAGACCTCTCCAAGACCAAGTCAACCTTTCTCCTTGATGAGCTTACTTTCCAACAATTTCAACCTCAACAAATTCTTCAACTATTTCAACCGACCAGTTTCTTTTGCAACTTTGACCCATCATCTTCTTCTGACCCAACAATTTCTTCTGGAACTTCGACCTAGCAGATTCTTCTGGAACTTCGACCCAATAGTTTCTTCTGGAACTTCGACCAAACACTTCCTTCTGGAACTTCAACCCAACACTTTTTTTTTGGAACTTTAACCCAACAGTTTCTTTTGGAGCTTCGACCCAACAATTTCTTCTCGAACTTGGACCCAATAGTTATCCAACACTTTGAATTGCCCAACAACTGTAGAAACCCTAACACAATAGAGAGAGGCTCGAAGCTTTGATCTTGCTCTTGTTCTTCTTTTTCATCCTTTTCCAGCTTCTATCTTGAGGAGATCAAACTTACTTGAGAGTGTGTCCAAATGAGGTCGAGTTCCTTCTTATGTATAGGCTTTAGAGGGGTACAAGTTGTTACATTTAATCCAACTTGTCCCTTCATGTAGGTCGAATTGTTCATCTTGTTTGACAAGGTCTTCAAGGGTCTTTGACTCTATTTTTGACTCAAATAAATTTTCTTTACAATATGTAGCATGCCCAAAAGGGTATTCCATACATGATAATGACCCAATTGACTTGTAGGCTCAATGAAAATCCCTAAAAGAACTCAATGGGTGTTTGACCTAAAAATAAATTTCCCTTTAGAATGAAACCATTCCTTAAGAACAAAAATAATAAATTTATTTTTCTCTTTTCATTAAATACATAAAATCATGATTACATATGTCATTATGAAGACTGAACCTAGTTACATATTTCAACATTGCCCCTTAACTAGGGAGGTATTTATAATCCATACAAGGTACTTGGACATTCTCAATCTGAAGAATTCTCATAATAAGAGTCGGGTTGGTAAGCCATTTCTTTGCATCATACCAAACAACATTGTCACATAATAAGGCCTTGGCTAACAAATTTATCTCTCCACAAGATTAGATCACAATTCTAGTGAGGCTAATGACTGATAAACACCATCATCATTGTCTCTCAAGGTACATACCCCACCAAGGTGTTCACAAGGTATGTCCTTCTAGGAAAATTCCTATCTTAGAATGACCCATCTTCAAGGAATTTCCTCTACAACTACTTTTATCTTGGATTCCCTACCTCATCCTAAAAGAGTATTGGATGCCAAATGCTTACCCAATCCTCCATTCTTTATTTAAAATATGAAGACAAGAATGATGTGTCTATATCTCTCTCTCATCTAGGGAAGATATACCCATCCCTCTAAGAGGAATGTACCCAAGCTCCCTCTTATATAGGGACTTGTCCAAGCTCCCTCTTATATAGGGACTTGTCCAAGCTCCCTCTTAGCTAGGGACTTGTTTCCAACAACACATTTCTTCTCTTTGGTGGAGATCATGGTAACTCCAACTGCTTGTAGAGCTCCTCCTTTCGAGGTAATGAATTTCATCTTTGTCATTATTGAGCCTTCATCTCGTAGGGAATCATCCATCTATCACTTTCCTTCATGAACCATATCAGTCATGTCATGCTTCTCTTCATCGGAAAGTGATCTAAATTTGGATTTTATTCATACAACTACCTTTTCCAAGTCATATTTTCTTTCAGGATATTCTGCCCAACCACATGAGTGCTAGTTTTATGTGACATCTACAACTCTCTTTTGGTAGCCCTGTATCAACCCATCCAAATGTTGTTCAAAAATAAAAAATGAACATCAAATCAAAGTTACCTTTTGTGATAGCCTTTCATCATGACATCTTCTTGTGTGCAACATCAACATCCTACACATTCATAAACAAATATCCAAGACTTTCAATTTCAAAGGTCTCTTTTCTTTATAGACTTTATCAAAGTCTTCATATCCTTTCTATGGAGATATCATAGCCAATACCTCTAGTCATCTGATGTTGAGTCATTTTTCTTACGTGACCATAGTTACATCTTTCAAGATATCTTCTTTCTTTCTTCACATATTACTCCCTAGAAACCTCTATCCATAGTTCCTTCATCTTTGTCAACCACCTCATATTCCATATGAGGACATATTATGTTGATTTAATTACGTCAATATGTGAATCATGCATTTTTCCAAAGGTAGAGATCCATTTTCTTTGATCATTCTCATGGGATAGAGCACTTAGCCATGCTATATGCAACTATATGATGACATGACTTAATATATCAAATATATACATACCTGTTTTCTCCTTTTGGTCATCTATACTTCCTTCAGCAACTTCCTTTTCTTGATTGAAGGTACTTCAACCATATTGACATTTTTCACTCCTTTGTCACCATACCATCATCCTTCTAAACAATGAATCCCACACATGATGGAATGATAAATGAGACACTTCCTTCTTCCAAAAGAGGTGAACCTTTTAATGAAGATTCCAACGAAGGGTCTTGACTATCCTCATCCTACAAATGCTCCCTCCTAATGATGATGATGCTTGATGAACCATTTCTACTGTCTATCATGTTAGATGACTTTCTTCTACCCATAAGTACAACTTATGCTTTCAATGAGGTTACCAAGAGCTACTTCTTCTTTTTCTGAGTACCAAATTTCCCAACCTTTCCTTTTCTCTGATCCCACATCGCTCTTTGATTTTAACCTAGTTTCTTTAATCTTACATAATGACCAAAGTTCACTGAATGGGGTTGCTTCCTTATTCCAATATGCTTGATACAAAGTTTCCCCCTTCATGAGGTAGTGGATTGAGCACAACTGTGGTCATCTCTTTATTAGACATTATTTCACCCAACTCTTTCAGTTGGTCTCATATTTCTGACACCCTCATAAAGTATGATTCTATTCCTTCTTCCTTTGATATCTTCATATTATATAGCTCGATTCTTAAAGATATGACTTCTCCAATGGTGCTTATGGAGAACAATTCTACTAACTTCTTGTAGATTTGTTTTAATGTCTCCAACTTTGCAACATGAGGTATGAGAATACCCTTGATGGATTACACAAGGATCCTTTGAGCCCTTATATCCCCTTTCATATACTTGGTTAGAGATTAAGCTTATTACTTTAAAGGTTTAGTGATTGAACCCTTAACATGTCGAACGACTTCATTTTCTACGAGGATCGAATTTGTCCACTTCTTCCATGCAAGAAAGTTTGATGACCCAACAAATTTGTTGTTTTCCTTGCAAAAAGAAGTCATTTTGATAGATTCAAACATAGATATAAAGTTACTTACTTTTCAAGTGAAGATACTCGCAGATGATGAAATCTTCAACTTGATTCTTTTCTTGACGATGTTGATAATAGAAGATGCCTTCTTGATGAAGATGTCTTCCTTCAAGTATGCTTTGATAGTGCTACTTGACTCATGAAGAGGGAGATGACCTTGATTCCTTGATAATGATGGAAATGCTTCTTCTTGCTTCCCTGAGATGTAGAGGCTTCAAGATTCTTCAATGTGTAGTCCTTATTTGAGAGGAGGAAGGGTCCTTGAGATCTTCTTTGTGATTATGATTAATAAAAGTATGAGATTCTCATGAATGCTTCAAATGTAGAACCCTTCTTCAAATGAGGAACGGTTTTGAGGTCTTCTTCTTGTTGTTTATTTTACATCATGGTGTGATACTTGAGTAGTCCTTCTTGATTCTCCTTATATTTTTCAGGCCTTATGTATCCCTTCTTGATGATTCAATGTCCTATTTGATGTCTAGAAATTTTCTCAATACTCCTTCTTCAAGCTACCTTTTCTTGTCTTGTCATTTTAGCTCTAATACCATCTTGAGAAATCTAGGGTAGCTAGATTAGGTGATTTCTCTTACTTTGATAACTGCTTGTGATGTATTTTTACTTAACTTGATTAAATTCTTCTTTGTCTTGATCATATTTAATGTTCTTATCATCAAACAGCTACCAAACCATAAATAACAATGGGAAAAGAGGACATAGGATGTAGGCAATAAACCAAGGCCAAAACCTCTCCACTTGAGAGGAAAACCCACAAGAATTATTTTCTTCTTATATAATATTCAACTGACGAATTCCAAGACCTAAGAACCTTGACAAATACCCCTCCAAGGCCAACTCAACATTTCTCCTCGATGAGCTTTCTTTCCAACAATTTCGATCCCAACAACTTCTTCAACAATTTCGACCCATCAGTTTCTTCTACAACTTTGACCCAACAAATTCTTCTACAACTTTGAGCCAACATCTTCTTTTGAAATTTTGACCCAATAGTTTCTTCTGGAACTTTGACCCAACAGATTCTTCTAGAACATCAACCCAATAGTTTCTTTTATAACTTCAACCCAACACTTTCTTCTGGAACTTCGACCCAACACTTTCTTCTGGAACTTCAACCCAACAGTTTCTTATGGAAATTCAACCCAACAATTTCTTCTATAACTTCGACCCAATAGTTATCCAACATTTCGACTTACCTCGCAACTGTAGAAACCCTAAGATAAGAGAGAGAGAGAGGCCCAAAACTTTGATCTTGCTCTTCTTATTCTTTTTCATCCTTTTCTAGCTTCTATCTTGAGGAGATCAAACTTACTTGAGAGTGTGTCCAAATGAGGTCGAGTTCCTTCCTCTATATAGGCTTTTGAGGGGTATGAATTACTATCTTTAGTCCGAATTTTCCCTTCATGTAGGCTGACTTGTTGCTACTTGTTTGACAAGGTATTGGAGGATCTTTGACTCTATTTTTTACTCAAATACATTTTCTTTACAATGTGTAACATGCCCAAAAGGGTCTTCCATACATGACAATGACTCAATTGACTTGTAGACTCAATGGCAAGCCCTAGAAGAACTCAATGGGTGCTCGACCTAAAAATAAATTTACCTTGAGCATGAAACCCATGCCTCAAGAACAACAATAATAAATCTATTCTCATCCTTTCATTAAATATATAAAATCATGATTACATATGTCATTATGAAGACCGAACCTAGTTACATATTTCAACAATCCCTTCTTTCCATATTGGTAAACCTACCACAAAATCCATGGAAATGTTTTCCCAAGGACGAGTGGGTACAAGTAAGGCATGGTATAGACCCTTTTTCTTGTTACTAGGCTTGTTGTACAATAATGTATAGAAGCTATAATGTACCTTTATACATGTTCTTGCATTTTGAGCCACTATAGATACATATTTAAGTTGGAAACTATCTTCCCAACACCATAATTCCCAACAACCTTGGAGGTGTGAACCTCTATAATAAGTTGCAATCACTCAACTTTAGGAATATAAAGCTTGTCCATTCTGTAGAGTAATAATTATGAAGAGGATATAAGTTAGCTTTTTTGTCACCATGTTCTTCATGAATCTAGTCCTATATTTTCTAAAACACCTCTTTGAAGTCCTAATATTATGTGTATTCCTCTTCATATTCATCATGGATAAAAGGCTCCATATGCATCATAGTTCTTAAAGATGTAATTTTTGATGTGGACGGCCTCAAGAACATGTCAACCAAATGTTTTATACTACCTATCATTTACTTGATGACGGAAAAAAACTATTGTAATGTAATACCCCACCCCACATTTAGCCACTTTAACATACTTACCAAGGTAAACATGAGCTAAGGGTTACTATGCATGACCCAACTTCCAAGATGTAGTTACATAAATGGGGTTTAACTTGCCAAAACTTGATTTTCATTTCTCATACATTTGGTAAAACAATTTGCAAGTAAACCTTTCTTCAATTACTTTTGTATACAAATGATTGAGTAGAATTTATCTAATATATATTTTTTCAAACATTTTGTATGAGATTAAATCAGAAACATTGCACTTATTGTGCTTGTAACATACTAGATGAAAATATTCCACATATTCATGGCACGTTTCCATTTCCTTACATGAAACTTTAAAATTCCTTGCATGAAAATAGCCATAGATCAACTACAACAATAATAAAAATGTTATCCATCCACAAAACCACACACTCATTAGAGCATTTCATCAAATAATTGTATGCAATGAACCATTGAACCATTTAAGAATTTCATCAAACACTTTGCATGCAACTAATATAGCAAGTGATTTAGTACCTATCTCCTAAATTGTAGTAGTATAAGTTATGGGAGCTGAACCAGATGCTCAGTGGGAGTTTCCCTCACTATGGTTCAAGTTTTAAGTTCTAGAAATTCATACATGAAAAGTTATAACAAAAATACCAACGCAATCATATCTGGTGCACAATTCTAGGAGTATTCAGAAAGCTTGAATTCCGCTAATCATATATCCTACAATATAGTGACCCAACATATGAAATTTTTACCACAATATCAGTGGGATTTCCCCTCACCATGGATGAATTTTCAGCTCCTGATATTTCCCAGAAGAAAAGTTATAACATAAATTCCAACATGAATTGTTTGAGGCTTGATTTTAGGAGCATTCAGAAGGCTCAACTTCCTCTATCCATATCTCCTAAAATATTTCGACCCAATATTTAAAATTTTTACTACATTATAAGTGGGATTTCCCCTAAATGTGGACAATTTTTAGCTTCTAGAACTTAACAGAAAATAAGTTATGGTAGAAATTCCAACATGGCATGTTTAAAGATGCATTCCGGGAAGGTCATCTTCCTCATATCATAATTCGTAAAATATTGTGAACCAATATTGTGAACATGGTACCTGTAAGTCATGGATAAATATTTTTTTCATTGTTTTCATTAGTTTTATCATAAATTCATCAAGAAATCTTGTTTCCCTCTCATACTAGCTGCAATAAAACACATATTAGCTCATGCATCCATATAAAATATCCATGAACCTGTCAAAACCATGAGCAATATCAATAACAAGAGCACTTCATATAACAAGAAATAACCATGCATGTAACATGCACTTAAATAGTAATGGAGCCTCGACAAACTGGTCACATAATCACACATTAAACCAAAACTTAAGCTCCTTGATATCATTAAAGAATAACACATAATAACATATGCATAGTGCCAAATAAGTTAGGGACTTTCACGTAACAGCCAACCATGTATTAGGTTGAAAAAATCTTTCTTCTAGCCCAATCACCCCCATGCCATATTCCAACCCTAAATTTGGGATTACATGGGATAAACCAAAACACAACCAAACAAGGAATCCAGAGGAAACTACGTCCACCCTCAATTTAGAGTGATTTCACCAAATACCATGTCCAAA
The DNA here is from genome assembly GCA_031772625.1 of Pinus tabuliformis. Lineage (NCBI taxonomy): Eukaryota > Viridiplantae > Streptophyta > Pinopsida > Pinales > Pinaceae > Pinus > Pinus tabuliformis. The sequence goes on from CM062812.1 coordinate 976,454,079, forward strand.
AATCACCAAAATCAATACAAGATAGGTGATATAGTGGACTAATCCTTCTTGAGGACAAGAAAAATCTCCCTAGATTTCCAACAAAACCTAGTAACAAACATCAAAAGAATTGCTAAGTTTCCTTATATTATAACTAAAAAATGTAGTACACGATGAATCACTTACCTATTAGCGAAGTGCTTGTAGAAGTCCTTTCAGTGCTTTCCACAATAAGCTTTTCCTTAGTGCATTAGAGGTTTTCCCAATGCTTTCCACAACTTCTCGATGATGCTCCAAAAGGTATTTGCATAGACAAAAACATTCAAAGGGATCAAAGCTTCTTGCATATAAAATCAAAGGTAAATGAAATTATTAACTTAACATACAACATATATTTGAATCAATAATCAGTTATAAACCTTGCGAGTGATCAAGGAATCTCACAAATAACATCAAAATAGACACAATTAGGAAATAACAATTTCTTTGTATTAAATTCAAAGGAGAACAAGCTTACAACCTAGTTGCCTTGATGTCACAAGACTCTTCCAATGATCTTTGTTCCTTCCCTTGATGAAAAGCTCTTTAGACCTAAAATCAACAACATAATTTTACAAATCCAAATATCTCTCCTTCCTCTAGTCTTATGCTCAATTTATAGGCAAGAGAAGGAGGTTTCTAGTTCCTCTTCTCAAGGGATATGATTCTTAAAAGGAGGAGCTTAGTTCCATGATCCAAGGGATGAGGCACAGGTATGTAGTAGTTCAAGGTTTCTAATTTGGATAAGATTCCTCCATCAAAGCTTCTAGAACTTTCTTTTTATTTTTACTTGCGTGAATAAGATTTCACATTTTATAGTGGAAGATAGTGCGTAGAATTTCACAGGCCACAATGCTAAAAACTGCACATGTGCAAGTAATGATTAGGAAAACTATGTAGATGCAAAAAAATGGTTTTTAAGCAGTGCAACCCAAAATTCCTTTTGTCCCTGGTATTGTTTTACTTCAAGCTTCATATGGGATTCACTTGAGACACTCATCGAATGGTGAGAGATCCGAATCAACAGTCATAGTGACAAAATTTAGTGTAACACTAGGATGCCTCAGAATTTGTTCACTATACCCAGATGAATTTTCTTGTCTCCACTCACCTGTCAAGAGTTCTAGGAGAAAACCATATCAACCCTCAACCCCTTGGAATTTTCTTGATACAACCTCAACTAGGATCCAAAGTCTATCGGCATCCAAAGCTCAACCAAAATGGGGAACCCACTACCTCATGGCTATCTAGAAAATGGCATACGGAAAGGTTGTACATGATCGTCAATCCAGGAAAATACCATGCCAATGACAACAAAAATGACCCACAAACAAATGCATGAACCATGCATTCAAATCCCAACATGCGTTTTGTTCTCTGCAAAAATCCTCTTGTTGGTTGCTCTTTCTCTGTTCTGTTCTTTTCTTCCCTTGCTAGTTGTTATTCAATCCTTCTTATTTGTTATCGTTTGAATTCATCTTGCACTCCTTTCTTGTCTCTTTCTTGTGTGTTTCTTGTCTTCCTCGTGTCCAAGTGCTCTCTCTCCTTTTTTCCTCTCCTTTTTCCTTAGAGAGAATGCTAGAATGTTCTCTCTCTCTTTTCTTTTCTTTTTCTTTTTATTTTTCATCATTTTTCCTTGCATGCATATTATTTCTCTATTTTTCTCCTTTTATTGTCTCTTACTCTTCCCCACTTGCCAAAGTGGAATTTTTTTCATTTTCCTTTATTTCTTTTGCATTTTTTCCTCATGTCCTTGTTGGCTTGTAATAATTAATTTGCCATTTATTCTATACTTCCATAATAAGTCCCCTTTTGAAATTTGTTTTCAGTATTTACAACCATCACCATTGGATATTTTAAATAAATAGTAAGGAGTAGGGGCATAATTATCAAGTGATGCATTAAAGGGATATAATTTCATAGATAGCATAAGGAAGACATGCATATAAGTTCAATAATAGTTGAGGAAGTCTCAAGAGAAATATAAAATCATACATGATTAGCCCAAAATTTAAAAGAACTTCCAATTAGGAAATAAATTTTGATTGTGTCTTAATAAGTAAAAGTTACAAAGGTTAAGAAGAAAATGAAAGCCTTGAGATATGTAACTTCCAAAGCATTTGAGAAAGGTAAGTAATAATCCTTATAGAATAAATCTTCCACCTTATATATGCAGTTACTCAATGGTAAATGTAGATAAATTAAAAGACCATGAACCATCAATTCTAAATAAGTATGAGAAAGGACCAAGCCTTGCCTTTAATATAAAATTTGGCACCAACTGCACAAGCAAATCACCAAAGGACATAGTTCTACAAAAGGAGATAAAAATGACCAAAACAAGTCAACAAGAAATTTTACAAGTGGGAATGAAGGTATGACTACTAGCTAAGGCCAAATGATCCTCCAACAAGAATTATTTCTTCACATTCTTTAAAAATAAATCTTTTGGAAGCCAAAAGCCTCCCAAAATGGAGAGGAATGATCCAAAATTAATCTACATGGTTATCATATGAATTTGTTAATGCTATATAATTTTGGACACATAAGAGTTCATTTAGATCATATCAAAAAAATCCCTCTAATGGACCAATACTAAAGATCCTCTAGTTTTAGATCCAAAAACTGGAATTTTGGAATTACAAACCTCACATATATATGTCCTATAGGTGTTACTACACTTTACAAGTTTATATATTTTGAACGATTTTTTTCATAAAATGTGGTCAGTATGAGAAAGTTATGCCCCTAACAAGGTAATTTTCCAATTATTCCTATCAAGTCAAGTGGCAACCATGTGTACTCAACATAATTCACACACACGAAAACATATAACTATATGAGAATAAACTAGATACATATATAACTATCATGTGTAATCTAAGACAACTCTAAAAGTATAAAACAAACCTTGATTCATTTTATCATAAACCTAGCTGAAGGAGGGAAATGGGTTCACTATCTTAAACCACCATTATTGTCCCACAGTATGAGAAAAAGTGTGGAGGAGGTATGAATAGTGGTAAGGGGGAGAAGAAATTTGTAAAGGATTGTAGGATACCATGGTGGATAATATGTTTGCAACAATATTAGATTTCTATGTCAAATATATCTTAATCTCCATAAAATAAAATATGAAAAGAAAAATTATTCACTTCCTTTTTTTCCCACTTTAGGTTTCCAAGGTAAATTTAGATTGTAATGTGTGTCTTTACCATTTTAATGTTTTCCTCATATCTGTTGGGTTGTGTTATATTATTTCCATGACTAGCTCCCATAGTTAACTGGGGGGTTAGAGGGGGGACGGAGCCCCCCCTTCGCTGCCCCGATTGTGTAGTGGAGGCAGTAGCCCCTCTCTACGAGGTCCAGGGCAGCATCCCGGGGAAATTTTTTTTTGGACTCTAAAACCTACCTATGGTTTTGTGCATGGTTTTCACACATGTTTCTGGGCGCAATGGTTTTCGGTCAATGGTATTGGATGCTTTGGCATGTATAAATATGTACTGTAACATTGAAAGGAACATAATGAACAATTAAGCTGGTAGTCCCAGTTTTTGGATCCAGGGGAAATTCTATGTGTATATGTGTTTTATGTGTTATGCTCTTGCATTGATTATTTTTTGTGTTTAAAGAATTCATATGCAGGTAATTTCTGTACGAGGTTAAAACTTACATTTTTTATCAGAGTTATTTTGGCTTCGAGGGGACCTCTTTATTGCTCAGGGGTTTCACTCGGGCCTATGGTGGACCCTATTCAGTGGGAGATCTACGGGATCAATTCTGGTGGTGAAAGAAGATGGCGAGCAGTGGAAAGATAGAGATTGAGAAATTTAATTTTTAGAGTTTTGAGTTGTGGAAACTCAAGATGGAGGATTTGTTGGTGGATAAAGATCAGTGAATCATAGTAGATTTGAGTACTAAACCAACGAGAGTGTCCGATGAAGAATGGAAGAAGTTGGATCAGAAGGCAAAGAGCACAATATGATTGTGTGTCTCAGACTTAGTATTGCTGAATGTATCAGGGGAAGCTACGACGAAGGCTTTGTGGGATAAGTTAGGGACTTTGTACCAATCTAAGTCTCTGGTAAATAAACTGTTCCTACGGAAAAAGCTGTGTAACCTGAGGATGAAAGATGGAGACTCAGTGACAGATCATCTGAACACATTTAATACTATGGTAAGTCATTTATTATTAGTTGATATTAAAATTTCAAATGAAGATGAGTGCACCAATTTGTTGTGTTCTCCACCAAATTTGTGGGATAGTCTGGTTATTGCAATAGGTAGAAATGCAACCACCTTGTAGTTTGATGAAATAGTCTCATCCTTGCTGATGGAGGAGATGAGATGGAAAAATATGGAGAGCCAAAATGGTGATGCTTTATTTGTACGAGGATGGTCCCAGAATAGAAACAAAAGTAAGTCATCAAGAGGGAGATCTAAATCTCCAGGAAAACCTGTAAAGGTGGTGTGCTGGAAATGCGGAAAGGAAGGGCATTACAAAAGGGACTGTAAATCTAAATCTCCCAAGAAAGGAAAGGGATCTGATGATGCTCCTTTTATAGAGGTGAAAACCATCTCAGATGAAGGTGGGGATGTAAACTTGGCTTCCTCCAGTACACATGTAGATCATGAGGCATGGTTGATTGACTCAAGTGCATCCTTTCACTTCACTCCCCATAGAGATTGGTTCTGCAAGTATGAGAAATATGATGGTGGTGATGTCTTCTTAGCGGATGATAGGAAGGCTAGAATCATTGGTCGTGGAAAAGTAAAGTTGAAGTTGCAAGGTGGATGGGTTAGAACACTTCCGGGTGTTCTGCATATTCCTGCATTGGCCAGAAATCTGTTTTTTATAAGAAAGCTAGATGATGCAGCTGTAAAAACAATGTTCGAGAAAGATACCTACAAGATGGTTCGGGGAGCACTGGTATTGATACGGGGAGTTCAGATTGGAACTCTATACAAGCTGCAAGGTAGCACTGTTATTGATGGGTGCAAAAATTATGTGGTTCCTGAAAGTGGAGTAGAAAATCTAATGGAGTAGAAAATCTAGTGGTCTCTGGAGAAAAGCCCATGCTATGGAATCGAAGGCTTGGAAATATTGGAGAGAAGGGCCTTCGAATACTTCATGGTAAAGGTATGGTAGAATTTATGACTAATATATCTCTGAATTTTGATTTCTGTGAAAATTGTGTATATGGGAAGCAAAAGCGGGTGAGTTTCCCCTCTGGTGGTAAGAGGGCAAAACATATATTAGAGCTTGTGCACAGTGATGTGTTTGGACCTGTGAAGGTTCCATCACTAGGTAAGTCTGTGTACTATGTATCATTTATAGATGACTTCTCAAGGAATACATGGATATATTTCCTCAAGAAGAAATCTAAAGTCTTTGATAGGTTTAAAGAATTTAAGGCTCTGGTGGAAAACCAGACAAAGAAGAAGATAAAGGTGATGAGGGCAGATAACGATGGAGAATTTTGCAAAAAGGAATTTGAAGAATTCTATAAGAAGTGTGGTATAGCACAATAGAAGACTACTCCATACACACCTGAGAAAAATGGAGTTGCAGAAAGAATGAACAAGACGTTGATGGAAAGGAAAAGAAGCATGCTCAGTGGTGCTGGGTTAGGACAAGAATTATGGGCAGAGGTGGTGGAGACAACATGTTACTTGGTCAACAGATCACCTTCTTCAACGTTGGAGGTTATGACTCCACAAGAGGTATGGACTGGTAAGAAACTCCCTCTTTCACATCTAAGGGTATTTGGATGTGATGCATATGTACATGTTCTAATTGAGAAAAGAACCAAGTTGGATAGTAAATCTGAAAATCATTTTTATTGGGTATAAGGATGGTTTAAAGGGTTATAATATTTAGAACCCAATAACAAGGAAGGTTGTGTACAACTGAGATGTGGTGTTCAGAGAGGTGAAAGATGTTATTAAACATGAAGTCCCATCAAAAGAAACTGAGAAGATAAAGTTTGATCTAAAGGAGGAACAATCAGACTCTACAGTAGAATAGGAATCAGAAGATGAAGAGTCATAAACTCCAATTGTGAGAAGATCAATTCGGGAAAGAAGGAAGCCAGAAAGGTATAGTCCATCTGCTTTCTCTTCAAATTTTTCTTTATCTATTACTGATGATGGTCCTAAAACTATGAAGGAAGTGGTAGATTCAAAGGATGGAAAACTTTGGAAAGATGCCATGGTTGATGAAATGGCATCTTTGCAAAAAAATGAGGCTTGGGATCTGGTGGAGTCGCTGGCTGGAAGGAAACCCATTGGAAGAAAATGGGTGTTCAATAAGAAGACAAATTTAGAAGGAAAGGTGGAGAAATACAAAGCTCGGTTGGTAGCAAAAGGTTATTCCCAGGTGTAGGGAATTGATTTTGGTGATATTTTTTTCTCCTATTGCCAAGGTAGCTTCTATTAGATTACTTTTATTTTTTGTTGCTGCTTTAGATTTTGAGGTAGAACAAATGGATGTGAAGACAACATTTCTTCATTGGGATTTGGAAGAAGAGATATACATGAAGCAACTTGAAGGTTTTGCGGTGAAGGGTAAGAAAGAACTAGTATGCAAGTTAAAGAAGTCTTAGTATGGGTTAAAACAGTCACCAAGGATGTGGTATCAGAAATATGATACATTTATACAGGGACTTGGCTTCACCAGAAGCAAAGAAGATCACTGTGTGTATTTTAAATTAATTGGTGACCATGTTATTTATCTGGTCATGTATGTGGATGATATGTTGCTGGTTGGAAATGATAAAGAAATTATCCAGGATTTGAAGACCCAATTGTCTTCCAAATTTGACATGAAAGATATTAGTGCTGCAAACTATATTTTGGGCATGAAAATTAAAAGAGATCAGGCAAAGAGGAAGCTCTGGTTAAACCAGAGGAAGTATGTTGAGACAATACTGCAAAAGTTTAATATGCATGATAGTAAATCATTGAAGGTTCCTATTCCTCTTGGTGTAAAGTTATCCGCTGAACAGTGTCCCAAGACACAAGAAGAGGAAGAGGACATGTCCCATGTTCCATATGTAAGTGCAGTCAATAGTCTGATGTATGCAATGGTCTGTACTACACTAGACATTGCACATGCAGTGGGAGCATTGAGCAGGTTTATGTCAAAACTAGGAAAGGAGCATTGGACAACAGTGAAGCGGGTTTTCAGGTATTTGCATGGCACTAGTGATTATGGTTTGTGCTACCAAGGAAGACCAGTATTGGACAGAGTTTTGGACATCCGTGGCTTTGTTGATGCAGACTAGGCTGGAGATATGGATCAGAGAAGATCTACAAGTGGGTATGTGTTTAACCTATTTGGAGGTGCAATCAGTTGGATGAGTAAGAAACAATCTGTAGTGGCATTATCAACTACAGAGGCATAATACATGACAGCCACTCATGCAAGCAAGGAAGCAGTTTGGTCACAAAGATTGTGCTCAAGTATTGGTTAGTACAGGGAGCTATAAGGATAGAATGTGACAGCCAAAGTGAAATTTTCTTGGTAAAGAACCCTACTTATCATTCAAAGACAAAACTCAATGATGTTCAGTATCACTTTGTGAGGGATATAATAGAAGACAAAAAGGTGTTGCTGGTAAAGGTGGAGACTTTGAAGAATACTGTAGATGCATTGACAAAATCTGTGAGCTCTAAGAAGTTCTCTTGGTGTAGAGAAACAATGGGCATTGGAAGGCTGGATAAATGACTAAGCTCTCCTGTGGCCCCCTGTGGAAAGAAAACAACAAGTGGGACAATGTTGGGTTGTGTTATATTCTTTCCACAACTAGCTCCCCTAGTTAACCGGGGGGTTAGAGGGGGGGCAGAGCCCCCCATTCGTTGCGTCGATTGTGCAGTGGGGGGGTCACAGGGGGGGTGGTAGCCCCCCTCTATGGGGTCCAGGGCAGTGTTCCAGGGAAATTATTTTTTGGATCCTATATTAGGTGGGCCAACCTACCTATGGTTTTGTGCATGATTTTCGCACATGGTTTTGGGTGCGATGGTTTTCGGTCCATGGTATTGGATGCTTCGGCATGTATAAATATGTATTGTAACATTGAAAGGAACATAATGAAAAATCAAGCTGGCAGTACTGGTTTTGGGATCCAGGGGAAAATATTTTTGTATATGTGTTTTATGTGTTATGCTCTCACATTGTTTATTTTTTGTGTTTTAAGAATTTGTATGCAGGTAATTTTTGTACGGGGTTAAAACTTACAATATCATGGTGGCTAAGAATTATTACTTTGAAAAAATGTATAATATATTGACAAGCATCACATTCTATGGGGAAAATACATGTTTATTATGTTTTATTTTTGGTTAAAACACTAAGCTAATTGAGTTGTCATTAAGACCACTAGTACCAAAAATCACAACTTATTGAAACATTGTGCACTTGAAACCATTCACCTATTAAGTATGTAAAAGATAATGACTTCAAGGGAGTGTATGAAAAAATGTAAGGTTATGTGGATTACAATCACCAATATGGATTACTTTACATTATGGGGAAGCTCTATGTCCTTAAGGAAGTTCGAGTGCATCCTTCAAGGAAGGATCATTTCTCCAATATAGATGGGTAATTTGGTGTTGAGATGACTACAAATTAATTGAAGAAGTACTTTCATTTGTAAACAATTCAAGAAAATGGTTAGATTTATCACACTTTGTATATTATATTATACCAACAAGTCAAGTGATAGGGAAGCAATGACTATGCAATCCACTTCTAGTTCCTATAAGTCTATGTGAAAGAATAGCCATGGATATTTTTTATGGTCCTCAAGGGACATGAAGAGTGTGTGACTACCTATATTTGGTAGTGTTTAGTAAGATACGTGATTTAATGGCTTGTAATAAGACGATCAAAGGGACAGAAGTTACAAATTCATTATTTGAAAATTTCTATGTGCACTTTGGAATCCATGGGGTAATATCTCTTATAGAGTTACTAGAATTGTCAATACATTTTGGACATAGTTATGGGAGAAATTGGATACAAAATTGAAGAGGTCCAATGACTTGTGTCCATAGGATCATGGAAAAACAAAGGCACTAAATAAGACTTTGGTTCACATTTTGAGAGTTTACAACAATGGCACCCAAGCATTTGGGAAGAAAACTTTGTCAATTTACATTCCTATAGGAGTGTTATCCATAATTCCAAATTTTGTTTTTGGAAAAACATGGTATTTACTACCATCACCATTGGATTTTGTGATTAGATAGAAAGTACTAAGAATATCAATGTTAAGTGATTCATTAAAGGCATAAATTTCATGGATATGATTAGATAGACACACCTGTAGATTCAATAGTAGTGGAATAAATCTCAAGATAAATATAAGATCATACATTATTAGCATGAAGTTGAAAATAAATTCCAATTATGAATTAGAGTTTGATTGTTCCTTAAAAAGGAAAGGTTACAAAGACAAAGAAGAAAATAAAAGCCTTGAGATATGGAACTTCCAAAATATTGGATAAGGTAGTGAATAATTCTTATAAACCAATCTTCCACCTATTTACGTGGTGGTAATGTAGATAACATAAATCTCTGTGAACCATCCATTCTCAATGAGGATGAGAAATGGTCAAGTTGTACCTTCAATATTAAATTTGGCACCAAATGCACAAGTAAAATTAACAAAGGACATAGTTTAGAGTACATAGTTCTACAAGTCGTATTGAACATACAATCACCCACTAAGGCCAAATGGTCTTCTAAGGAGAATTTTTTACTCACTTTTTCCAAAACTAAAAGTATTAAAAACTTGGAAAAAGGAGGGAAATGGGTTCACTATATTAAGCCTTCATTATTGTTCCATAGTATAAGCAGATGTGTGAAGGATGTATGAGAAGTGCTAAGGGAGAGAAGAAATTTGAAGAGGACTATAAGAGAATATAGTAAATCATATTTTTGCAACAATAATTGACTACTTATTCATAATATATATTGTAATCCTAATAAAATAAATATGGAAGGCGCAATTCTTCATTTTCTTGGTTTTCCCACATTAGATTTCCAAGGAAAATCTTATGTTCCAATGTGTGTCTTTACTATTTTAATTTTTTCTTCATAGAATGGTAGTTAAATGTTCATCGTGTTTTATTTCTTGGGAAAACACTAATGATAAAAAATAATAGGTAAGTATTTGAGCATATTCTCATTATAGTCATTATAGTGAACCTGCTAATTGAATATCTAAGGTGGATTACAACTATTTAGATGTAACATTTACTTGTATGGTGACTCCTTCACTTATACACTTGAGATGGTCACATGGACTCATTGATAACATGGTTTCATGATATGAAAGCATAGAATGAATGATGTTCTTTTACTACCTACTGGCCTTCAGTAATTTTAGATTTTCTTCCTATCAACTCATTTTTTTAAACTGAAACTAGAGGGTTTTTATTAGTAAAATATGTGTCAACATGATACAATAAAAGTATAAAATTTTAAAATACAACTAGAATTATTCTATCCACAATCTCTAGCTCAAAGAGAGTATTGATCCTAAATATTGTAGGTAGATACATATTTTCAAAATAGAGATTTGTACAATAACCTTTGTAGAATATTCCTAAAATTAGTGTTATCACCCCAAGAAACTCTCCTAGGTTGTATATTAGAGATGCTCGAGAACATTACAAACTCAACAAAAAGTTGGAAAAAGGGTGGATGAATGAAAGAAATGTTGGATATTCAAGCTAGATAACCACTTCTACTATGCTTGACCCCAAACATGGGTGAACACCCCTAGACTACAAGGCTTTAGACCACCAATTACTCACAGTTTTAAGAAAATGTGATGATGGAGAAGACTGACCACACCAGTAGATGCACAAGATCTTGTGATGGCCGGTTGCAACCAGTTAAGAGGTCTGTAAATATGTTTCCTAATGCATGGATAGGATGATAGCTCTCTGGCATTAAAATAACATAAACCTACAAACAAATTAAATGATACGGCTAAACCCTAACACAGAGGTGGGATGACAGCCCCTCTAATGCTAAACATTAACAACACATGAACAAATGCAAAACAGGCACAGCCTGGAACAAGAAGAAGAAGTGGAAAGTGAGTAATCAACAAAAAAAGAAGCTTGTATTAGCTGGAAATGTAGACCAGAAGCTGCAAGTTACACAGTAGTTACAGTCTCCAGAAGTTGAAGCTTGCAACAGAATAACACTCATCAACCTATTACATTCTGTCTTATGAGGTCTTAAGAACCTGCAGATCCTCCCTGTGAGGTCTTAAGAACCTGCAGACCAAATTCCTTCATACAAAACTCAGCTTTAAAAACTGTGCCTAGTATCCATTGGGCATGGAGTGAAACCAAGTCTACACTAAAACTGTAAAGAAAAAGCTTACAAACATTAAGGCCTGAAAACTTAAGACTTCAAAAACTGCCCATCTGCTGGGCCATCAAATTTGTTGCCTGTCATCCGGTTCATCATAGATCAGCAAGACAAGATTTATTTGATCCTCTACCTCAAACAGTTTATGAAATTTGAGCTTAGTAGGTAGAAACGGATCAACCTTCATCTCCCTTCTGTGTATTTTCCTCCTTGGATGTTCTTCACAGGAGCCTTTGTACACCTGTTGAATACTTATTGTTGCTATGTACTTTTCTTTGTCACTTGTGTCCTGCACAACTATTATGAATGATGCACCAATATGTTTATGTGTAGGGGACACAGAAACATTATCTGCTTCTAAATTTTTCCTGTGAACAATCCTCATCTAAGGAGGAATCACAAAACTATACATTTTCTTCCTCTGTCATCTGATAAGCTGCCCTTTTATTTTGTGTGGGGGCCATCTGAGAAGGTATCAAAATATCAAGACTGATATGATCAGTTTCAGCCTTGAGCATTGAATTATGTTCTGCCTCAGTGTTCAAGGGGAAAATTTGAGGGATTGTCATTTGACAAGACAGAGGGACAAAAGATGATGGGGAGATTTCTTCTCCCTTATTGATCACCGGGCTGGGAATGGTAGCAGGCTGGCTAATTTGCAGATCTGCATAGCCATGGGAAGATGGGCTGACTTCAAGCTCAGATTCTTCGAGGAAGAAGGGATCTGCTGCTGGCTTCCCCTGCTGGTCAACTTGTTGTTCTGCAGCTACAACAAATTGCTAAGAAGTGCCTCTGGATATTGCTTTCTCATAAGCAGCTCTAGTTAGGAAAGGGACTTCCAAAACTTGGACCTCCTCCTCTTCATCAGGATTCTCTTCTTCCATGACTATATTTTGGCAAAGGGTCTTCACCCTTTGATCTTCGTTTGTATCTCTGCTTCTCTACAAAATCTGCACATGCTCATGTGTTCCTCTGCATGAATTTGAATTTGAAAAAGAAATGGAACAAGGAGCTCCTGCTTCGTTAGAATTCTTCTCAGCTTTTAACTTGGAAACTTTAGAGGCCAATCACTTAATCATCCTAGCTAATTCATCTATTTTAGGATCATAGGATGATGAGGATTTTTCTCCCTGTCTTCTCCTTTCAACATCTCCTTCGAGTATTTCTGCAGCAATGATGTTTGCTCCAACTTCAAAAGCTGCATCTTGCATATCAGTTAGAGAAGCACATCCTCTTTCTCTTAACAGCAGGAAGAATTGAGAATCGAAGGCATTAGAATAAATAATCATGGCAGAAGCAAGGGTGGGTCTTACTTCAGCTGGCATTCTGCTGTACATATGATTAAATCTGATATTGAAAACAGACAGCAGCTCACCATCTTCTCTCTGCAAGTTCTCAAATTCATCATGATAAAAGAGCAGATCTTTATTATTTCCCCAGTGCTTTAAAAATACATCATCTAGGGCCCCAATATCTGCAATAGACCTAGGGGGTAATTCTCTAAACCATTTTCCAGCCTCCCCATCTAGGTTTTGCACAAAAACCCTCTTCATTGATATCTAGGTTATCAACATAACTATAAAATACCTCTAAATGCTCTTCAGCTGTTACTCCTTCTGCACCAGTAAATCTAGGCATGAATTCTTGATAATCTCCTGCAGGCATGGCATTAAAAGGGGTAGGCAAGACTAAGGGTCCATACCTAGTAGCAACTATTCGTTCTATCTTTGTGAGAGCTTGTTGGCCTGCCATGACTGAGGTATATGAAAGGGATACTGGTGGACTGAGTGGAATGAGTCAATGAAAAGAACGATAGAAATAGAGGAATATCATGGACATCATGGATGATTTTTTGAACTAAGGTCCGAATGGAAAATGAATAACAAGGAGCTATATGAATCTTTGAAGGTATTTCTACACTGGCAGAGATACATAAAAATTCTTTAAGGCTCACTTGACCCTGATGCTCCTTGCTGCAATATTTTCTTCTGCTGAACGATCTTCTCAGGATCAAGCACTGGTTCAACTGATGGTTTCTGAAGATATCTCTGAACATGCCTCACCAACTTCGCCAGAACTACAATGTGGAGTCGCCAAAAGATGGTCTTTCTCCAGTGGAGTCGCTAGATAGATTATTACAACCAAAAACTGTGTTCAAACCTTGTCTATCATCAAAGCTTGAAGTTGTATCATTCTCCCAGGAAAGCTGAGCTTCAATCTCCTTTCCTCGGCAACGGCGCCAATTAATGTTATCACCCCAAGAAACTCTCCTAGGTTGTATATCAGAGATGCTCGAGAACATTACAAACTCAACAAAAAGTTGGAAAAAGGGTGGATGAATGAAAGAAATGTTGGATATTCAAGCCAGATAACCACTTCTACTATGCTTGACCCCAGACATGGGTGAACACCCCCAGGCTAAAAGGATTTAGACCACCAATTACTCACAGTTTTAAGAAAATGTGATGATGGAGAAGACTGACCACACCAGCAGATGCACAAGATCCTGTGATGGCTGGCTGCAACCAGTTAAGAGGCCTGTAAATCTGTTTCCTAATGCACGGACAGGATGGCAGCTCTCTGGAATTAAAATAACATAAACCTGCAAACAAATTCAATGATACATGTTAAACCCTAACACAGAGGTGTGATGATAGCCCCTCTAATGCTAAACATTAACAACACATGAATAAATGCAAAATAGGCACAACCTGGAACAAGAAGAAGAAGTGGAAAGTGAGTAATTAACAACAAAAGGAGCTTGTATTAGCTGGAAATTTAGACCAGAAGCTGTAGGTTACACAGTAGTTACAGTCTCTAAAAGTTGAAGCTTAGAACAGAATAACACTCAACAACCTATTACATTCTGTCTTTTGAGTATATATGGAGGTTGATTACAAAAATATCTCTGCTATGCTAAGCATGGAGGTTTCTTAATGGACCACCAACCACATTTACAATTTAGATATGGTTCGCTGCTGCAATTTGACTGCTTTAATGGATGATCTAGACATTCTCTAGCACTCTGTGGTCCTTCTCAGGTAGATGCAGTAAAATATGAATGAAACCATAACCTTTGACTGCTTTTAACTGCTCGAGGCAGTCCTATTTGTCCTCGGCCATGTTGCTGATTAATTGCAGTTGTTGAGGCCTTAACTGTGCAGGTACAGGGTGGCTGATGGCTTCATCCTTCCTCGGGCAACAGAAAGCAGTCGGGAGTTAAGGTTTCATGGTGGAAGAAGGAGCAGGCCGAGAAATAATCTCAGCTGTTGGATTAAACAATCGGACAACAGAGATCGCGTTAGAAGGAGCTATCAGGAGACATATGCGCGAGAGCAATAAGGGCCGTCGGATCTGGACGTGCCAGATCCAACGGTGATCGCAAGCGGGAGATGCACAACGATTAACGGGCGGGGAATCATACCGGAAGGGCGGTAAACAGTTTCCCTGTACCACTTTTCGGGAGAAGGCAGTTTACGTACATGGGGGCGCGATCCAACAGATTCGTGATGCGTGGCAGCCCAAAACCACTGCCCCAGCGGGTTATCGCGTGTGCAGGTCGCATGATCAGGGAATGTGTCAGCCGTCGTATCTGCGATGGATGGCCAGATTAAGAGGAAGGCACACGAGGTTTAATCATGTGGTAAACATGGTGGAGACCGTCGGATCGTGGACGATCGACGACTACGATTGAATGATGAAGAATACATGGTTAAGGCGCGCGGTCATATGTGTTATGACTTTAGCGCCTAGGGGCTAAACACCGAATGGGTTTAAACAGGGTTTAAATAGGTGATCAAGGTCTATAGTTGTTTAAACAAAAACGCTCGGGAACAGGGAAAAGAAGGGTTTAGGCGCTTTAAATGAAAATGAAAGAGTTTTATGGAAAAAACAGAGATAACAGGGATTATGGGAGTGTAAAAGAAATGAAGGAGGAAGGAAGAAAAGACCGTTGCCAGCATCTTTCTCGGCACAAACCAACCACCAATCCTAAATTCGACCCTTTAAGAAATGAAGTTTATAGCAGAGCTAACAATTAGTATAAAAAGCATTTAATTAGGAGGGACCTAGGGATTTGAGGGAATTGTTGAGCTATGTTGCAATCCTTTACTTATGCTAGAGATGGATTGTTTAAGCCAAAGAGGAATAAATTTTCTTAGTGGGAACAAAGAAAAATCAAAGAGCATTAGAGAGGATAGCCCTTGTTGTTCACATGTTTGTGTGATCCATAGTTCATCAATTAGGGATTTAATGGTTTTGATGATCCAAGATCTTTTACTTATAGATGTTTTAAAGAATTACATGGGTAAATTGCAGCTTAACCATAGAAAGCTAATGTGCACATGATATAAGAGGAGAAACACATAAAAGCATGAAAGAAGACAAGAGAATTGATAATAGAGTTCGTCCAATTTGGACTACATCTTCGGGCCCTACTCAATCAATGGGGAGGCCTTCATTCATTAAGTGGCATGAGAAAGAAGAAGTACAATCAACATTTACAAAAAGGAGTCTTATACCTCCAATCTGGAAAATGGCCAAAAAATGGAGAGATCTGTTTAGAAACTGGCATCACCATTGAGTTCTTGTCGCCGAGAGGTGCAAAATCAATATAAAACTTGCCCAATTCTGACACTAGACCAAAAATGACCCCCTGGAAAATGTGCTCAAGCAAGGTTCCGCCCCCTGTCACAAGCCTACTCACAGTTCCGCCACCTGCAATTTATCCACCTCAAAATACATGCGTGCTCTCTCCCCCTCGGCGCACTATGAAAAAAGGTTGATATAATGTTCAGTGGGCTGATAAACCAATGGAGGATCGGTGGCGCAATTGTTAAATTTGTCAAATGGTTGAGGAGGGTTCGGGGGATCAAATCCTACCCCTCCCAATTTAACATAACATATATTTTTGTCGTTTTAATTTTTAGCCGCGGGTTCGCCATTTTGGTGGCCCGCGCCCCCATCTCCGCCGATAGTTCCATATGAGGTGGTGTGGAGGGGTAGCAAGGTTGAGAGCCTGCGCCCCCACCATATATGTATGTTTGTTGGTGGACTCTCGGGGTGGTGGGGTCATGGCCGCCCACCGCATTTAAATATATTTTTTTTGTTATGGTGGTTCCGGGGGCAGCAGGGTCATGTTTGTCTGCCCCATATATATATATATATATATATATATATATATATATATATATATATATATATAATCACCGCCCTTTTAGAAATTTTCCAGAACCTTAGGCGAGATTAGATAAATTAACGGACCCACAATTTCACCCGGAAAACTAGCCGGATTCCAGTTCTGGATTCTTGCCAAATTGCACCCTCCTTAAGCCTACCAGATGGGTAAGTCAACCCCGAACTTTCACTGCTTCTATCTTCTTCATACGGACTCGGATTGGAGTGTCGTTCACACCATTGGAATTAGGATGACAAACAATTTGATTTGATGTCAAGTTAATCAACTTTTTACCACTTTTAATTTTGAGCCTTTTTCATGCCACTAGTGTCTGGAGATCCACCCTGATCAATCCTCCACATTGAGGAGCTTTTGGACCGCCAAAAGCTTTATCAGTGAAGTGGCAAGTGAGGGAATTGTTCCCTCAATCTTTCTTCTTCCAGCCATTTTTCCTTTCTAGGGTGCATTCCTTTGAATCCAACTCGAAGGTATTCCACATCTCCCCGTTACGAAGTCCTAGTTCTTCTGTCAAGGAGGATATATTCAGGCAACTCATCGAGATACTCTGGTGAAAAATCATCAACTGTAGGAACTGATCCCGCCTCTTCAGTGTCCATAATCAATGGTGGCTCATAAAGCTTTAAGTTTTCCACATTCACAATGGAGTACATTTCCATATATGTCGGCAAATCGAGATGAAAGGCATTGTCTCCAATCTTCTCCAAGATGGTGAATGGACCATACCAGATTGGTCACAACTTCTTCCCTTCTCCCTTCATTTTGTCCTTGCTGATATGGAACCACACTTTATCTCCCACTTGAAATTGATGGTCGACTTGGTGTTTGTTATGTCAAGCCTTGTACCAGGCTTGACTTTTCTCCAACTGCTCTTGTACTTCTTGGTGAATCAACTGGATCTGCTGAATGAACTACTGCACTTTTTCCCTGTCATCACGTCCATTGGAGTCATCTTCCCTTCCAAAGACCATATCAAAAGGATCTTTAGGCAAGTAGCCAAAACATGTCTCAAATGGCGAACAATGTGTGGATGAGTGCACTGCTCGATTGTAGGAATGTTGCACATATGGAAGATGCTCATCCCACAAATTAGGATGTTTTCCACAATAGCCTCGCAACAAGTTTACCACGGTGCGGTTGACAACCTCTGGTTGTCTGTCGATCTGTGGATGAAATTTCATTCTTCTTTTCAACTTGGTGTCCATCATCTTCCACAAGCTGGTCCAAAACTCTCCGAGAAGGCGAGAGTCCCGATCTGACACAATCGATGTGGGAAACCCAAAATGGACCCAAACATGCTAAAAGAAAAGATAAGTAGTCTTCTCTACAGTGATCTACTTTTTACAAGGCATTAAAATACACATCTTACTAAAACTCTCAACAATGACATACAAATAGTCGTGACCCTTTCTAGACAAAGGAAAACCTCCTACAAAATCCATCGACACACTTTCCCATGTACGACTCAGAATACAGAGTGGTGTGTAGAGCCTGAGTTTTCTATTAGAGGGCTTTGAAACATAATACATCACACATCCCTTTACATATCGAGTCACAATGTTCTTCATATGAGGCCAAAAGAAAAATCTTTGTACATGACAAAAAGTTTTTTCGACACCAAAATGACTAGAAACAACGGAGGTGTGGGCCTCCCAGATTACATGTACCCTTTCCCCTATGGGTATGCACAATTTTCCAAGGTGATACAACAATTTCCGCTGCAAGTGATAGTTTTCCACCTATGAACCATGGGTTAGTTTTGCATAAATCTCCTTAAAGTCATCATCGTTAGCATATTGTTCAACATAACTTTCAAAAGATAACGAAGCATTATGCAAAATAACAGAAGTAGAAATAGGAGGGTGATATAGCATATCAGCCACTTTGTTGCTAGTGCCCTTCTTATACTTTATTACCAGATGGAACTGCTGAGAAAACCCATCCACCTGAAATGACGAGCCTACTGCAACTTGGTTTGTGACTGAAAATACTGCAAGGGCTGATGATCCGTATGGATGATGGTCTCCTTGCCGATCAGGTAGTGTTTCCACTTTTTCACACTCTGGACCAAGGCATATAACTCTTTGTCATAAGTGGGATAGTTTATCACAACTTGAGAGAATTTCTTTGAATGGTAACATATCAACTTCTTTTGCTACATCAGTACAACTCCATGGCATATCTGTTGGCGTCTTTATGGATCTTGAATGGTTGCTGGAGATCTGGTAAGGCCAAGACCGGTGCGGTGCTGATCTTTTCTTTCAATGCTTCGAAGGACTTCTACTGCTTTCCTCCCCATTAAAAGACTTGCTTTACACTTGTCAGTGTGTGTAGAGGTGCTACAATAATAGAGAAATTGGCAATAAATCTCCTCCAATACTGTACTGCACCCAAAAAGCTGCGAACCTTGGTTACACTAGTAGGCTTAGGCCAATTTACAATTGCTTCAACTTTAGAAGGATCAATTTTTAACTGACCATGACCAACAATATGACCTAGGTAAACCAAAGAGGTTTTCCCAAACTCACACTTTGACAATTTTACATAGAGTTTTTCTTTTTTCAATACATCAAGCACTTTCTTTACATGGCATACATGTTCATTCCAATTTTTACTAAAGACAAGAATATCATCTAGATATACAAGAACAAATTCATTAATGAAAGGCCTAAAGAGATCATTCATGACCCTCATGAAAGTGGCTGGAGCGTTGCAAAGTCCGAATGGCATCACCATCCATTCGAACAACCCTTGTTTGGTCTTGAAGGCGGTTTTCCACACATCCTGCTCTGTAATTTGAACATGGTGATAACCACTACACAAATCCAATTTGGTAAAATAGATAACATTCTTTAATTGATCTAGTAACATATGGTACGTTAAAATCCTTTATTTTCCTTTTAGCTATTTAAACAATATATTTATTTAAAAATATTTTTTTTAATAATATATCTAATAAAAAAAGTCATTTATAATAATCCCATTTCTACTCCTATGACCTCTTTGAAATTACATTTTAGTATAAGGTATTATAACACAAATCTATAAATTAAGACACTATCCATGTGAATAAAATCAATTTTATTCGGTAATATTTCAAATTTAGATATAAGAACTACCATCCATACATGTATATTCGTGGGAGCGAATTTTAATATTTAATTTTACCTTTATGTAGATATTATTAATCATTATAAAGATATTATTAATCGTTAGTTGCAAGTGAATCTCATATGTAATGTTAGAATAAAGAACCCTTGAGTTATGTAATTTGAAATCTACTTTCAATGTGTTTTAGTGTCAATAATGTGAGAATATATTTGCATATATACATTAATATATTTTATAAATTTATTATTTTGTTATGTGATTTTGATAGTTAAGAGTATGTATATGTCAAACCAGTTTATTGTTTTTTTTTATGATTTTCAAATCTAAATGTTTAGTGTACTTTTCACATTATAATTGGGATATTTGTTATAAATAAAGTGGTATTTTATTAAATTTATTGGTTTTTATATATTTTTATATTCTAGTATTAATTATTGTTTTAAAATTTTATAAGTAGTTGTATTTGAAGATATTAATGTACTAATTTTACCATATATTTTTGAATATGATTTGTATTTAACTAATGCATATCAAAGAATATGAATTTATATATTAGAATATTGACCATGGTTGATGATATATTAAATTTTTTCAATAATTATGTTGAAAGATATTTTATCATGTTCATTTAGATATAGATTTGTATTTAGGTAATATGTATCATAAAATAAGAATTAATGCTTTTAATAAAGATATAATTTATTTAATGATAAAATTAACATATCAATAATTTAAAATAGAGATTGAAAAATAGAATTTAAAATTGGATATGTTCCATTATAATTAAATACCCCTAAATTGTTATATATATATATATATATATATATATATATATATATATATATATATAATGTTTATTTTTTTAAGAAAATTGGTTATTATTGAGGGTTGGGTTATCATAAATTATAAATTATGCATGGAAGTAATAGGGACTATGGATTTGTATTTAAGTAATATGTATAACAAAATAAGCATTAATGCTTTTAAGAAAGATATAATATATTTAATGATAAAATTAACATATCAATAATTTAAAATAGAGATTGGAAAATAGAATTTAAAATTGGATATGTTCCATTATAATTAAATATCCCGAAATTGATATATATATATATATATATATATATATATATATATATATATATATATATATATATGAAATTTTTCTATTATCCAGGGTTGGATTATCATAAATTATCCATGGAAGTAATAGGGGTTTTTCCCATCATTGACACAAAATTTCTTGATTTTGCATGAAATATGTGAAAGGTTTACATTTTTAACATATGTATTAAAATGGGTAATTTTATTGCATTAATGCAATATTGAAGTTTATAACTAATTAAAAAAGAAAAAAAGAAAAAAAGTGAGGCTTTGAAGTTAAAGTTTAGAGGGGATGTTATATATGGCATTAAAATTTAATAAGAACACTTAAGCCTTTAGGAGATCATTACAAGCCTAACCATGAAAACTTATAATTATTTTTTGTTTTTTTATTTGTATAAATTTTATTACTATGTTCACATTTAAAGCACCATGATTAAAACCAAAAATAAGAAAATGTAATGAAAGAGATGTGTGTGATTATAATGAAGAAAATATATAGATCAAGAACCACTAATTAGTATTATCATTTAGAACTTACAAAGAGTTCAATAATATAGGTGAGTGTGTAAGAAGAATTGTGAATAATACTATATGGCAGATTGGATAATGCATATAAGCTTTTGACAATGAATAAAGTGACATTTGAAAATGAATTATATTTATATATTTAATAATAAAAATAAACCCAATAGAAATTTAAAATTTAGAATATATCTATATCTATATCTATATATATATAAGTGTTCAAAGTGTTCAAAGTGTTCAAAATATTATGTCCCAAAAAGATTTAGCTAAAAGAAAGAAATATTTAAAATTTATCAATTTTCTAATAATATAAAAACTAATCCAACAATGTGTCATATTTTAGATAAATCAACTCCATTACAATATGAGATAATAATTGAAAATATATATAAAAACATTAAACAAAAAACAAAACACCTTTAACAACACAACACAACAAAGAGATCGCACAATTTTCATTAAAAAAAATAAATCATCCAACCCTTAGAAGTACGTTACACTTTACACTTTATTAGAAGTACGTTACACTATGACTTCACTAGAATAGGGTCTAAAGTTCTCATTTTTTATCCTTTTTATTAACTGGTTTGAATATTTTCTCATTCCAAATGTGGTTGATTTTTCAAAGCACGGCTTCAGCCCCATAACATGCACAAAATAGAAGAAATGTCTACATTGGTAGTAGTGCAATTTATGGATGGAAACCCATGCTTTTATATGTTATGATAGATGTGTTGCTCTCCCATGTCGATGACAAAAACAAGTAAAAGCTGGTTGAGGATACGTTAGACTTCAGTTGTTGAAATTTAAGTGCAGGTATTAGTTTTTATTAGTCTCTTTTGTTTTTTACATCATTCTATGAAAATTTGAATTAGTACTAAATTCAAAAATTTACCGAAAAATGTGAGATATTGATAATTGAGAGTGATATATATTTCTATTTCTTGCTTCTTAGTTTTGATGTTTTATGGTATATTAATCATCCCCTCTGGTCCATTTGAAGATGGCTAGCCCATATCTTTTTCCATCAATTTGATTTTCAAAGTCAGTGATTATTTCCTTGATTTCTTTCCAGTCATTATGTGAAAATTTCTAAACATAAATTCTATTATCACAACAACTGATTTATTTTACCTACTTATTTTTCAATAAATTATTTACGAAATCCTTTCAGTAAATATTAAAATAAATTTGACTATAGATGTCACACCATTATACAAAAACAAACACATGTACAAGAAACAAACACATCAACACAGTTATTTTTGGACAAATGTCCCTGGAAAAATCCAATGCGGGAAAACTGGTGCAACAGAGGAGGATTTTATTAATCAGATTTTATTGAGTACAACTAGGGTGCCAAACTGGCTTACCCAACAGAGATAAGCACATGGAAGTAATACCACAAAATCCTCCGACACTTCCCCTAGGCTCAACGTCAGTCCAACTAGCCTCTGCGTAGCTCCCAGACCCTCTGCGTCAGCACTCTGCCTCACTGCGTCAACACTTGGCCTCTCTGCGTCACCCACGCATGCATTCCATTCACTGCGCAGTCCAGCTTCCTCTGCGTCTTTTTGATTGGCTCTGCACCTGCCTCTCTGATCTCTGCGCTGGTCCTCTGGCACTCTTCCTGTCTCTCTTTTATGTACTAGTCACCTCTCACCGCAATCCAATCCTCTAGTTCGAATTTCTCAGCAAGCCCCGCTCTAGAAATAAAACTAACTGGTCTCCCTCAGTATATCTCCAACTGACTTTCAAGTTTTCTCTTATACTTTTCCTGTTGATGAATCAACGACCGAGATTAAGTCCCTAATCAACGGCTAAGATTAAAAGATCCTTATCTCTTAGAAGCTTCCCATCCTTATCTTTATTAATACCCATTAATATTTTTATTTTCCTAAGTTGAGGCTTAAGAACTCGTTAAAATGATTAACTATTTTTAAAACTCCTCATTTAGATGAAATTTTCCAAAACGTTTCTGGTCTTGGAGATATCATGTGCTTTAGCCTCTCCACAATTTTCATGGCTAGAGCACATCCGATGGTACTCCAAATCAACACATTAAATACTTTACATTGGGGTGATGCTAATCCATAACCTTTCTTCATTTCATTCAAAGAACGAAGAATTTTCCAAAAAATAATAATATGCTATATAATATTAAAATCATTTACAAAATATGTAGATCATTCAAGTTATTGTTATTCTTTTGTAAAGGATTAATCAAAATCATATATACACATTAAAAACCTTGTTCTATTCCCACCTTTCCAATTTTGTGAAAAGACTGGAGAGAGTCCACATTAATAGAAATCTTAATATGAACATAGGTAGGTAGGTAGGGACCTTTTCAATTTTTTTTTGTGAAGAATTTAGAGTTCATATTATCAAACCTAATATGAATGTAACTAGTGAAAAAATAGGAAACATTATTTTTGATGAATTGTGGTTGTAGTAATATATGACAAAATAATTAATGTTATTCATTTAGTGATTGGAAAATTAGTAATAAGACTTTTATTCCAATTAGATTTAGATTCTATGTATTAATTTATGTTTTTTTGACAAAGAAGTGGATTTTTATAAATTCCTTTGTTTTGTTAGCTAAATTCGTGAGATTTTAAATCAACAACCTTCACACAATGAGTGCCTTAACTATATAGTCTATCATCATCTATTCTACACCTCGTGAGATGCTTAAGATTCTATTAAACTAAAACAAAACAAAATTATGCAATCCCAAATTTAACAATATCTATAAAAAGTACAAATTATTAGTAAAATTATACATGTTTTTTTAAGATAACTAACCTCATAGATAAGTGTTTGTTGTTTCTTAAAATAATCGACATTATACTAGTTAAATTATTGTTCTACAAATTCTTGGGTTGCATCTTTTAATATACCGTGTTAACATGAGAATACAAAGTATTTCATAGTTATGTAATAAGAATTTTGAAATTCATGGATTACAAAGAATCACATATTTATATTGCTTAGAATTGATAAGACAACCTCACTTGATTTTTTTTATGTTGTTCTTCGAGCGTAAGGCAAGGAGAAGCATGTTGTCCTTCGAATTTTCTTGAACAAGTAACAATTTATCTTATTTTTAAGTTAGTTTATTCGAAATTGATTTATTGCAAGAAATTTAGATTGAGAATGATTAGGAATTATTATAGAGCCTCACCTATTATTTGTTGTCCTATCTTTCAAGTGTAGGTCTAGAAGAAGTGTGTTGTCCTTCAAATGTTGTTGAACAAGTAACAACTTACTCTTGTTTACTTGGCTATATAGGAAGAAGATCGCTAAGGCCATTATTGGAAACTTGATAGTCATATCATGGTAAAACAAAAATTATTTGTGGTGCCCCAATATGAGGCCTAATCATTAAAACTTAGGTAAAAAACATAGTTATCAACTTAATGAGAACAATAGTTTCAAAATAAGAACTCTAACTCAAAACATCCAAAGTTATGGGTCAAAACCAACAAAATTGACCCCAAATCAAAAAGTGGCGCTATTGGTGGCACCCTTTTTTGGAGAATGGTTAAAATTTTTACTTATTTGAAATTGTGGCCTTGTCAATTGATATCACTATGAAAAAAAATAAAGTTGAATCTCAAATAAAAAATGATGTTATTAAAGCACCCACTTCTTTTTTTAAACTAAAATTAAAACATGATTGAAGCTATGATCTTGAAAACAAAAGCCATCACATAAATAACAAAAAAAAATCTCCTAAATCATTAATTAAAAAATGAATTTTAAATTATGTTTTTTAATTGAAAGTTAGATTAAAATAAACAAGACTAATAGTTGTGATGCAACATAGTCCTTGCCTCTACCGTTATTTAATCAATTCTCTTTTCGTTAAAGGCTTTTATTGCTAATATTTTAGTAAAGATTAACATATACACTATTATTGGTAATATTTTAAGTAATATCTCTTTGTTTAGTGTCTTGTGTAGAAATGCAAAGGAAGTCCATTGTGCGGGGAAAGATTTCTTGCACAGTGAAAGCTTTGATCACTTCCACAAGTAGCTACTGTGAAAACCTCAACCATGGTTCTCTCATGAAAATGCATTGTAAATATTTTTACGGAAATAAAATTTAAAAGGGGACTAAGTCAAAGGGACACATATTCCAAAGCTTAGGGGGGCTGCTTCCTTGGGATGTTGAGGTTTCTTGTGCAAAAAATATGAATTGTTTGGACAACCATTAAAGGATAATTGGTTCATGAATTTAGGGAATTGGTTCTTAAAATTGAATATGTTGCAAAGGAAGGTACACAAGCCCATGCACTTGGGATTCACAAGGAAAAAGGGACAAGAAATTAAGAGGGGGACTACGCAGTGCAAGAGAGGGAAGACATGATAGTAAATGGCAGCTTAAGAATAAGTGGTCAAGGCCAGAAAGAAAGGTGAATTGGATCCCATGGGAAACCCAAGAGAGAAGACACCCATTTGAGAACCAGAAAAATAGAGAGAGAACTCTAGTTTGATGAGCAGGAAACACAAAAGAGAAGAGAAAAGAGAAGGGGATTGATTCTCTGGGTCCATGGAGGATGTGGGTTGAGTTGCTAGTCTCAGGAAGCCTGTAACAACTTGGGTTCCCTAGAGGTTATGGGTTGAGATAGAATCCATGGAGACTTATAGCAACTTGGGTCCCTACAGGCTATGGGTTGAGACAAAGTCTGTGGATCCCTATAACAACTTGGGTCCTTGGAGGTTATCGGTTGGGATAGAATCTATGGAGCTCCATAAAAACTTGGGTTCCTTGGAGGATATGGGTGAGATAGTATTCTTTGGAGCCCTGGACATCTTGGGAAGAGGCCAAACCTGGAGCAGTAACAAAGGAATACTTGATTGAAGACCTTTGGTTATTGCATTACTATTACAATGGATTATGGACTCCTTGGAAGTGAGTGAATCATTTTATATGCCCTAGGGTGAGGCAAAGATCCTTTGCACTCCATATGTTGAAGAAGATGGTCACGATCCCCTAGTGGGATTAAGGAAGAGGTCCTATGGGAATCCTTGTTTTAGTCGGTAGTTGGTGTTTGATTCCCTTAAGCAAGCACTCCCCTCAGATTCTAGAATCTAGCTCAGGGGTGCCAACTACAAGTAAGTGTGGTTTCATTTGTTTGTGGTTGGGTGGAGAGTCCTTGTCCCATACTTATTTACCCTACAGGTTTAAAAGAAAAGTAATATTTCGTTATACCAATTTACATGTTGATGAATTTATGATGCATTATGGTTGAAATGGCTTGGATTTTTGGGATTGTAACAACATTTTTAATGTGATGAGCATGTGGATACGTCCTTATGTAGAGATAACCCTTATGGTTATGATAAATAAACATATACATAAATGCATGTGTCACACCTTTGAAATGAACAATGTTATTAAATAAGTTGAACCAGTGTATATGTCTGCATTGAAATTAATATGGCGTTTTAAATGCATATTGGTGTTGTTTACAACATATAATAAGCATTAGAATGTGTCTTGTCTTTACATGATAACAAGGACCATGCTATGGCCACGAGCTAAATAATAATTTGTGAAATGTTCCCTAACATTGTCAACAAAACATATGAAAAATGATACAAGTACGTTAAGAAATATGATAGGTAGAAGATCCATAAGGGTTTGGATTTAAAACCTGCAAACCTTGGGCTTAAGAACCCTTTCTATTAAGCTAAAATATTACATGATAGACTTCTTTCTTAAGCAAGGTCTGAGCATACATATGAATGTTTATTCACTTAGTCATAATCCCGTGAATCTGTAAAGGAGGAATTGCTACAATGTTGAATGAATTATTCTATCTTTTAATGGCAAGTAAATCCTAAAACCCCTGCATCAAGGCTTTGCCAACCATGAATTATCAGTAGTCTAGATGCCTTCTTCTAGCTTCTTGGCATCACTAGTTAGGTGTTGAATGGCTATCCACAGCACCATAGAGTCAATTGCATACCAACTTTAGATTTGGGAACCCTTAATGTGTGGCAAGAGAGGCGAAGCCCTTCAAAAGGTCACTAAAAGCCTACAACAGGGTGTGGCTGTAGGAGCACATACATCAGCACACCATAAAATACCTTGCTTTGATATGGGGAAAATTGGATGGTCAGGAACTCAGTGAAGAGGTCTTCGCCCAAGCTGAGGAGGGGTAGCACCCTGGGGTGCATTAGCAAGCCACTTTCTCCATCCTTGCCACTAAGCAACGATACCATTCGTAATGGTTACTAAACTCATATAATAGAGCTTTAGCCAAATTAACCATTGAGGAGCGATCAATGAAAAGTTGAGGTGAGCTCTCATGATGCCAGTCAGTATCCAGATCAAAATCATGGCTCAGAGGTTGAAAAGGTTTTCCTAGTCGATCCATGGAAACACCCATGTGTAAGCTTGATGCAGCGTAGGGAGATAGGGCCTCAAACTTATAATGTGATTTGGATATCGTTATCCTTGCTTTGATCAAAACTTTAGTCGCGGAGGCATTTTATTGGCAAGGATTGATTTGTCCCTAACACGATTTGTCATGAATGTGTCGACGTGGCCCAAAGGTGAAACTCGGAAGGTTCACCTAAGAAAATCGTGTTGAGCAGTAGAGGGACGAGGTGCCAAGATGATGTGGCAAGATGATGTGCACCCGACGGTTATGCCATTGGCTGGAAGAGTGGATCAGTACCCACATAATCCTAGTAGTATTGGCCCGGAAGGAAGGAAGGGGGTGAATGAAGAAGCATCGGGCAAGCCCTTGTGGGATGACATAAGGTGGAATCGTGGTAGGGCTTGCATAATTATGGCGATGTTATTGGTCAAGGACTGACCCACTTGACCAGGCAGTTCAACAGGTTCATCCTGGAAGTTTAAAGGGAGGAGTCAATTGCAAGCACTGAGACAACGAAGAGTGGGGTAATGTGTCCTTGATGGACCCACTCGACAGATTAAGAGGCATGCAAGGAGACAAGGATGTGAGCGTGAACAGGACCATCAAGATGACATGGTGTTGTAGCCACATGGGTCAATTGGAGGAAATGACATGTGAGAAGGGGGAGTCCCATAGATTACACACAGACCCAGATTTTTCACCGCAAAGGTGGAAAGGGCTCTTAAAATTTATGCGACTGGTAAAGGTTATGGGATGACATGAGCCAACCACGTCACTGTGCATGCAACCGATTGGTAGAGAGGAGGTTCCACCTGCCAGGTCATCCTGGTGTATTGACCCGGGACATATCAAAAGGTGAAGTAGGTCAAGTCACCAGGATAACATATTTAGGATGATGTGAGTAGGTAGTAACGACAGTCAACAAGTGGGCTTTAGGCTAATGAGGAGGTGGTAGAGGGCCCCACTATCCATGAAAACCCAGTATAGAGATCCCGATGGTAACTAATGTGCGCACTTTGGGAAATGTTGAGAGAAGGTAAGCAGGGTGGCGTGACCAATAGCACCAACCTGAGAGGCATAAGGGTGCTATGATTAAAGGCGTCTGGTTGGTATAGAGAGTGGAGGCCATTGCATTTGGCAAGGGTCAATAAAATGTATATATATATATATATATATATATATATATATATATATACATATATATATATATATATACATATATATATATATATATATATACATATATATATATATATATACATATATATATATATATATATATATATATACATATATATATATATATATATATATATATATATATATATGTATATACACATATATATATATACATATACACACACACACACACACACACACACACATATATATATATATAAAATGTATCTATATATATATATGTGTGTGTGTGTGTATATATATTTATCTATATATATATATTATATATGTATATATATATATAGATGTATATATATTATATATGTGTATATATATATATATATATATATATATATATATATATACACATTTTATTGACCCTTGCCAAATGCAGCGACCTCCACTCTCCATAACAACCCGACGCCTTTGATCATAGCACCCTTATGCCTCTCAGGTGGGTGCTATTGGTCACGCCACCCTGCTTACCTTCTCTCAACATTTCCCATGCACACAAAGTAGAAGCTCTAGTTTTGAGGCTCTTATGACGAGTTGGGAAGCCTAAGTAGAGTAAGATTCAATGGAAAAAAAATATGGTTTACCCCATTCCTCTAACATAAATTGATGGGTTGGGTATGTTACAGGTAGTATCAGATAATCTAGGTTCAACGCTTGGATTGGATGGGCTCTATCGTGAGCGAGTAACATTTTTTTTTGGAAGGCTAACTAATAAATTATTTAGGTGTTAAAAGCTGGTCTAACTAAGAAATTTCAGGTGTAATTGGTGCATTAACTTTGCGAACTATAAGCCAACAGTAATTGTTGAGTTGAGATCACAAACTTAAATATGCAACTAATAATTTCTACTTAAGCACTAATATGGATTCTTTTGCTGAAGAAATGTACACAATTTGGCTACTTATCTGTTGATGAAATTACATATTGTGCGTGATTAATGCATATGAATTATTAAACGTGGTCAGTATGCTAACATGATTGTTCCTGTCATAGTAGGGTTCTCAATGACAACTCCATGAATGCAAGGTTCATGATTATTATGATGTTTAATTGATTATTACATGAAATTCTAACAGTGGGTGTGATTGACAAGACATCACTAGCAGCATAAAACATAGTAAATACAACAATGAGGATTGGAATGGTTGAATACAGCTATGATAAATCAAAACATGGCAATGACTCGGTCAGGGATAATGAAGAAGAAATATGAGTGGACCAAGGGAGAGGGAATCACTCCCTGGATTGGATGGACACTATAAGAAGCCTGAGGGTTGAAGCCAAAAGTTTCAAGGAAGAAAATGAGAGGTTGGTGAGGGCTCAATAAAGCCAAGATGAGATCAACGTATTTATCCTACAAAGTCTCTCGGATTGGTAGAAGTAGAGGAAATCAGAGATGAGGGCCATTCATAGAGACAGAAAGAGCCACCATGAGTCAAAAGAAAACACCAACTAAGCAAACAGTGGTAGGTCCAAAATAGAGCCACAGGCGAAAAAGTGAGGACACTATGCCAGGGGATGTATCTTTGAGCACCCCAAGAGGAGGGACTAGCACACAAGTACATCATTCTAACAAACCATCTAGTTTTTGTACTAGGAATCACCACCATCATTCTCACCACTATCATCATCATCATTTAGGAAGAAAGGTAAAGGATTACATGCCTGAAGAATTTAAGAAAGCTAAGGCACCCACAATTGATGAGGATATGAAAAAATTGGAGGATGAAAAAGCATGGTTGTTGGGTATGAATATTTTTCTTAGAATCCATGAATATTCTGAAAATATGAAAGCTAGAATTTCCACCTATAGCCTGAAGGGAAAATTAGATATATGGTGGGAGAATTTGAAGAATGTTAGAGCCATTTTCAAGAAAATTTTTACCTGGGTTTTGTTTGAAAATCCTTTTAGAGAATAGTACTTATCTGAGTGCTACTATGATAACAAGGTGAAGGAGTTCTATGAAATCAAGATGGGGAAACTATTACATGATCAATATGTCACCAAGTTCATAGAACTATAGAGGTATGTACCATATATCAAGGATGAAAAAGTAAAAATTCAACGATTCATTGGTGGATTACATATGGAATTCAGAGATAAGATCGAATTATTGGAACCCCAAGCTTTGAAAGATTCCATCAAGAAGCTAAATAACTGCTACGAGAAAGCAAAATGTTGGGCAGAAATAAAAGGAAACTGTAGGAAAAGAACAATGTTTGACATAGGAAAAGTTGGCCCAAGAAAAGCTTAGAAAAGAAAGAGGGTATTCACCAGAACGACAATGTTGTTGTTAAGAAAAATGTGTAGTATCTAGTGTTACACAGTAATTTGTCACCATTGGTCACTGTCCCCGTTACCCCTTTCCCGCATTTTGGAGGACTCATTCCGGGACCTGTGAGCAGTGACATAACTTAAAAACACTTGCATTATGTTCCCCTAAGTATGGACCTCATGTGCCTTGAAGACATCTCCTGCAAAATATCCCTGAAAAGTGCCCTTTTTCCATTAGCGCGGGTCCACAATGTACTACCCACGCCAATGAAGGAAATCCTCAAAAGAGGGTGCGGCAGTTGGCACTCTGTCTTAGAGTTACACCCGTGCCAACCGAGTTTGGAAAATATTTTTAACAAACGCGCGCCCGGATGTTTTTTCCCTTCAAATCATGAAGTTTTTGAGGATAATGCTAATCTCTTGGATGTCGAGATTCATCATCTATCCCTTACATCTATCCATAATGGCTTTTTGGGGATAATGCCAATCCATAATGGGTGTCTTGATTCATTGTATCTTCTTCCCCTCCTCCATCTATAAAAGCCTGTCCTCATGCATTTGACAAGCTAGTGATAACGCTAGCTTTGAGTGATAGTAAGAGTCTTGGAGCATAGGGAGATTATACTGTCAGAAGTCTGAGCTGTGCATTCATAATCAAAGAGAGAGAAAGGTTTATTGCAAGACATATGTAGCTGTTCGCCCAGCCAGAGGAGGGATTCAATGTCAGAACCTTGGTTGTACTTTTCCCTGTTGATTACTCATTAATAAACGACTATCATTATGGTTCCGATCTTATTGTTCATTATGATAATGTTTGATCTATATCTTTTCTGACCGATATATGGTTGTATTTAGTGGATTTTATGCTTGTATTCGCTTCGTTCTTTGCATGTGCAGGTATCCATTCGCGGAGATCATGAGGATCGTGACCTGCTGGAGCAAGGGAATGGGAGTATCAACTCTTCCACGACATTAGCATTGGACTTCAGGTTGGTTCTCATAATCCACTTTCAATTTGCAACTAGGAACTTGCATGGTAGCGTTGATTGATTGTTATTAGACCCATTTTGGGCTAGTGGGATCGCCTCTGTCCGCAGAGGGGATTTACCTTTCCAACATCTAGCATCAAGATAGTCCAAGTTTTAGGGTTGAGAACCACTCAAATGTTGGAATTGTGGTGAAAAACAAAGAAGAAGGGCCTATAAACATCAACAAAATATGGGAGAAAAGCTTTACAATGCTCAAGAGGCTTGCACGGTGGGTGAGGTGGCTCGGAGTATGTTGACAATATATGTAGCAGTGGGAAAATGCCAGGTAGATCATCGATAATTCATCATTGAGATGGAAGGTAAGATTCACAACCAAATTTATTATTTTATCATGAAAACATATTAATTAAGAATATAGGTGGTGCCGAGGGAAGAGCTAGGGTTTTAAGGCATCTTTAGGAGTAGATATCCATGGAAGGGCGCAAAGGGGGGAGCTCCACTCCCTCCTACAGGGATGAAGTAGCTAGCCAAGGAAAGAAACCATTAGAGAGTGTCAGAGGTCCTTCAGGAGAACGGATAAGGAACACGGAAAAGGAGCAAGAATCTAACAAGTCAAGGGAGAATAATAGCAATAAAGAAAATGAGGATGAAGACAAGGAACAGGTGTTATAGACATTTTTGTGCCTTACATCATGAAGCATTAAATGTCCATAATCTAAGGGATCCAAAGTCCCTAAACATGTTGTTCCTCCCCCTAGAGGAACAAGGTCAGCAAACCACATCACTGAATAACAGTTCTCCACCTGAAAACACTCAAAAACAAGCTAATTCTGGATCATGTCAACTGCTCCACTGAGCATCTGCGCTGAATGTCAACTGCTCCACTGTCTACCTGCGCTGAATGTCAACTGCAAAGAAGGCTACCTGCGCTGGGCAAGTTGGGACATGTGGCACAGTCATTCCTCAAGGTGTCAATGCCCAGGAAGCTTCCAAAATGACACTTGGATCAGGGAATTCGACTGGTGATGAGTAAGAGGGTGTAGATCTCCAAGTGGAAGCAAGAACCTCCAAGTGGACTCAAGAACTGAAGAATAACTGAAGTGAGAGAGGACACTAGTCAGCTTCATGCCAGCTTCAAGCTGACTCATCCTTTCTCCAAAACTCCTATATATAGAGCTCTCTCATGAGGTCTAGGGGGGCTGGAATCTTGTGAATGTAAGGAAGTGCTGTTGGTTTGAGTATAGAACTATTGGGTGATTTGCTTTGAAGGAGGTGAAGAGGAGATCTCTTTCTGCTGGGAAGGTGATGCTGGATTGGGCCTCTTATGGTTGTATCACTTCCTGAACTTTACTTCTTCCATTAATAAAGCATTTGAGGTTCTTCTATATGCATGTTTTTCAATGGTGTATTGTTATACTTGTGTATTTGATTTATTCTAATCCTTGAATCGATTATGAATGTATGCTTCTTGTAGTTTCTCTCTCTTGCCATTTTGCAAGATCTTGTTATAGCTGGGCCAGTGAAAGAGCAAGGAGCTGGGAGCAAGCAGCAAAGAGAGAAGATTGGATCAATCATTAGCGAAAGACATTGGTTAGTGGATCTCTTTCTCCCCTCTTTTACATCTCATAAAGAAGTAATCTCAAATAGCTTTGCTTTGATTGTTGCTGAGGTACTATCACCCTTAGAGTGGGATAGGGTCATTCCGTATTGGATACTTTTCCCAACAACAAATTGGCGACTCCACTGGGGATCGTATCTTGTTGGTTGTTTTTGTTTTTGCTATTCATTTCCTAAACACAGGGAGTACCGAATCAAACTGCATTTGGATCTTTCAAATGCAAAGTAGAGGGCAGCTACTCTAGCTCAGTTTCTGGGCATGTTTATGATTTGAAGAGCTGATCCACAAGGACTCTGAACAACTCTTAGTGATAGCTTTTCATCCTCCTTTTCATCCTTTAGTGTGTACTTGATTGATAGCTTCTGATTTGGCCAAAAACTGTGAATTTTTGAGCAATTTGTAACCCGGAAACTGAGAAAAACGAAAGTTTATCTCTTCATTGCAGGCACTGTGAAGGCAGTCTGCATTTCATCGCAGGTCCCGAAGGGGCTACCTGCGCTGAATGTCAAACTGACAGTGTACTACCTGCGCTGAACCAGTTTTGCCTTGTGCAACTGGGGTTCCCTGCTGTTTATTGCCCTGTTTTCATCCCTGTTTTTGTAGCCTGTTATCAGTCAATGTGCCTATCTGAAACCACCTTTCCTTGCCACTATTCCGCCTCGGTTGTATAAAGGAACTGTATTTGTTCTTTGTGTATTTCTTACATCATTTGCAGTTTCCCATAACGAAAGTGAACTAGTCTTGTTGTGACCTCTTAGATCTGGACCTGTGATAAGTGTCGTTTTGATCTTAAGAGTTAGTTTGTTTGCTGTTCATAGCTGATTGAGCTTTTGCTTTCGTCATATGGTTTGAATTTATGTATTTCTAGTATCGAAACAAGTAAATCTTAAGGTGTCTTTTGATTTTGGACAAAAGCTTGTTTGCTTTCACTTGAAATTGAATTCAAAAGTTATACAACAGCTTTCTTTTTGTAATACATCAACATTAAGAAAGAGAAAAGAAATACCTGCATTGTGCATTTTGCATTTGATAAGTTTGCATGTTGATTTAGGAAAAAGTGCATTAGTGTGTGCTCTTTGATATGTGTGAAAAGATGATGTCTTTCTTTTCCCTCAATAGTTAAGATTTTCATAAGTCGAAAAGATTGAAAAAGCTTGCTTATCATCTTAGACTGCATTTAGGAATTTGTATCATACATCTCGTGGTGAACCTTGAAAGGAAAACTTTAAAAAGATCAACTTAAAATATATTGAATGAACCTAACAACGCTTTGAAACATAACGCAAACACATAGAGGTCTAAGTAGAGACGTGTTCCGGCGTCGTTAAACATAGTGACTGTCGATCTCGAAGAAGGTGGGTGATTCCTCCTGAGAGTCGGTGGCACTAATACGGATTGTGCTCCCACGTACCGTCGTGTATATATTGGGAGACCCCTATAGGAATAAAGCCTTTATCCATAGGAAACCGTGTCAGCCGCCCTACTGATCACAATGCAGTGAACACATCATTCACGAAGATCGACCACTCGTACCGTAAAACGTATTCTGTGGTTTTGCGAAAGGTTTGGCACACCCTCTGCCTAGATCTCCAGAGTAGTTTCTTTTGGCCTTTTTCAAACTCTATAACTGAAAAAGTCCATCCGAGCATTTGTCACTTCGGGCTCGTTAAAACATCGAAGGAGACTAGAGTCATCTTTAGCTTTTTCTCGACTCTTAAAAAGTGAAAAAGCAAGTTGTGTCTAAAAGCGTCTAATAAAATTCATTCAATTCAGAAACACAAATTTCCCCTTTTAATATTTTGGTTGATCGAGTAATCCGCAATCGTGGAAGAAAGTCAATTGAAACCCCGTCGTTCGCGGAGGCTTACGAGTCAACCGTCTTTGTCTCCGGAATCGAAAACAGTACGGACAAAGCGGACTCGTTTAACCGGTTCAAAATCTCCTATAAAAGTTAGAACAAGTGTTCTAACTACATCTGAGGTTCCGGTTACTCCAAACGTTTCTGGAAACCCTGCCCCCATAGAAGAAGTTCAACAGCCACAGAAGGACAGTAATACTGATCCTAGTCTGGGGGCAAATACTTGTATAACTGAACCAGTTCCATCTGTAACCGGTCCAGAGAGTTTTGTTCCTCAAACAACTGTCGCTGTCGAAACAACCACTTCTTCGGCACCAGAAATATTTTACGGACCTGACGGTCTTCCTCTTCCACCGGGTTTGATTGCGATAGAGGAAATTGCAGAAGATCTACAAGCAAGTACTCCAACTCATTTTGGAGTCGGGGTCACTCTATTTCCTTCATCAGAGGTTAATCCACCACAAGTGGAAGTTCCTGTAGAATCGCTAGGCAATCTATTGGATAGACTTAAAATGTCTGAACAACCGTCATCATCTAGGACTGTGTCAAATGACACAGTGACAGCAGAAGCCCCTGCCGTCACTCCAACAATGTTTGCCGGCATACCAGCTGTCCCGACTAGCTCACAACAGCTAGAAGGAGTCCACCAAGGGACTATGTCGACAGTATGGTCTGTTCCAGTTTGTTCATCCGGAGTAATATCCGGCAACTCTTATGTTGAGACTCACCAAATTGATCCATTTGGAGGTTAATTTGGGCAATCCAGTCCCCAAGGACAATCGATCCCCTTGAGTTCCGGATTGCTATCGTATGGGGGGCAGTATGCCCTTTCATTACCCCCTCCGGGAGGGAACCCATACGTGAGTTCACAACAGTATTCAGGTTATACTGGAATTGCATCAAGTAGTTGGGTACCTATGCTAACTAAACAACCAAGGGTTGTATATTCTATGAAACAGTGTGTACCTATGACGAACATCCCAACCACACCGGCTATTGTAACAGTGTCACAAGTTCAAGCGATGCCTGTTGCATGTCAACCTCAGATTTCTCAGGTTGTAATGCAACAGCCACTTGACCATGGGTCACAACCACAATCGCCAACTGGTGGGGGCGACACAGGTCCAAACGGGTACAATTACCCCACACCTTGGTCCAACGGTTAGCATAGCACAACAGAACATGGCTTCACAACCATGGCTTGTGCAATACCAACAACCTCAATTCCAGCAGGTGTACCAAGGTTTTGAGCAGCAGACCTTTGCGAACAGTGGACAACCGTATATCCAAAACGGTCAAAACCAACCACTTTACAGTGGTCAAGTCCACCAACCGTATCAATCATACCAACATCAATTACATTATGCTGGTATGCAAAGGCCTACTGCTCAAGCGATTCCATCGTACCCTGGTTGCGCTTCGCCTAACCTGAATCAACAGTTACCATTCGTGGCAACTTTAGAGTTACCCGATTTACACCGGTTAACCAACGATCTGATTGCTTACGCCCCTTGGTGGCCAGCGATTCCTCACAAACTTCCATCTGACATTCCTAAATTCAATGGAAATCTAGGTGAAGACCCATCGAATCACGTGATGACTTTTCATCTATGGTGTTCGTCGAACACCCTAAACGACGATTCGATAAGGCTTCGCCTTTTTCAGAGGACATTGACAGGTCCAGCGGCTAAATGGTATATTGAATTACCTAGAGCCTCTTTCGACAATTTTAGCTCCCTAGCCACGACTTTCTTAACACATTTTCAATTACCGATAAGGTATGAAACGGGAACAGAAATATTAACCAACTTCAAGCAGACAACTGCCACCCATATATCTGATCATATACATGAGTGGCGTCGTCGTCGTAGGATGGTGAAAACATACGTTCCCGATCAGCTATTAGCTGAATGGTTTATAAAGTCGTTACTTCCTGCTATAACGGAAGATGTGGCCAAGGGGGGAGTCGTAACAGAGGAGCAAGTTATCGCTCGTGCACAGTATTTGGACTTAGTTTATACTCAGTCCAGCACACTCTACGACAAGATACCTGACGCCCCTAGACCAGAATTTTCAATTCCTCCCCCTCCTAAATCCAATAGTGACTCTCATGCCGGTGATGGCGTGATTGGCACCGCAAACGCGAAATCGATAAAGGCTTCGTCAAAGAAAGCCCGTAAGAATTCGGATCAAAATGAAAAAGAAGAGATTCTTGCTTCGGAAGTAAATGCCGTATCAACAGATAAAGGTAAAGAAACCAATCAACCAGGAAGCAAGAAGAAGCAAAACAAAGGGAAGAAGAAGAAACAGGGTGAGTCATCTCCTGGAAAAAATTCTTCAAATCCTCCTGGGCAAGGGAAACAAATTTATCCATGTCAAATATGTGATAAAGAGGATCATTACACAAAGAATTGTCCATTCAAAGCTGAGTTGAAGAGGTTCTTTAAAAGTTCCCAAACCTCAGCTGTGTTGACTGATCCATTTCCCAACCCAGGTCAAAATCTGGTTGATAGTGGAAATGCTTCCCCATCGCAAGTACTTATGTTGTCGGTTTCAAAACAGCAAAATGATGCTTTGATTTCGACAAGGAACAAAGATTACGGGAATCCTCAGCTGTCGAACGAAAAAGGTAAAGATCAACCAAGTAGTTCGACAACAACTTCGACAGAAGTTGTAACGCCCACCATCCCTGAATTAACAATAAAACCACCAAAGGGTGTAGTACACAAGTCGACATTTAATCCTCGCGCCAGAGCGGCGCAGCATTATAACATAGTGGAAGATTTGGCTCAATCGCCATCCGCTATGTCGACTCTTGAAGTATTACAAAATTGTCCATCCCAAAGGCAGGCGTTGTTATCAGCGATTGGTGGGGTTGATCCTAAGGATTCCAATCTTGTATCCTTTGATCACAAAGGATATGATCCTCAGTTACCAACTCAGCTAGCTTTCCTTATTCAAGTGAAAGCCCTCAACAAAACTGTTCACAGAACAATTATTGATGGGGAGCATCTACATGTATTATGTCGATGAGTTGCTGGAAAACATTAGGATCTCCAACCTTGTCGCGATCTTCGACAACATTAAAGGCTTTCGACGGAAGGACTTATACCCCATACGGTATCCTTAATAACTTGAAAGTTGAACTGGGAGGAAAAACGGTAGAAATTGATGTTGAGGTCATTGATGGAAATCTTGAATATAACATCCTACTGGGTAGACCATGGATTTATGCCATGGCAGCTGTTGTGTCGACTTATTTTAGGAAGATCGCATTCCCATTTGAAGGAGGGATTACGATCGTCGACCAACAGAACTTCCTCTCTAATGGTTCACAAGTTACAGGAAGCATTCCCATGATCCATGAAAGCAACCATTCGCTTCAAGGTATCGGAGTAGGATTATTGAAAGACCCCACATTGATGGGAACTTTCGCGCTACCACCTCCTATTTACATAGGAAATATACCGTTTGGAGCAACCTGCAACATGATATCTTCCACGAATGTCAACATGGATCATGCAGTTGTTTTGCCCCCAAGCCCTTTAGAAATATTGTAGCAATCAATGTTTCAAGCATGGGAGGCGAACCTAAATCAACGCTCGTCAAGCGTTTGGGTAGATAGGTCTAGAGAATATGGTACCCCTGATGAGCCCCAATTTTGGTACAATTCGGGCTCATTTTGGCCTATTCTATTTGCTCAAACCATTCACTTTTTACTGCTTATGCATGCATTTCTTAGTTTATTCGTGTTGTTTGTAGGAATAAGGGTAGACACTTTATCTACATGACTAATGCATTATGATTTCAGGTTTTTTGCATTAAAAGGGAGAAAAGACCACGTGAAAAGGAGACAAGGAGGCAATGAGGTGGCACTGCTGGTTTTTAGGAGAGGATGTCCACGGTCTTGGGGACATTCCTCGTGAGTCCCACCAAGAACTCCGAGCTCCAATCCATCTTCCCTCCGAGCTTAGAAGCAGCCAGCTGTTCTACAGGAACAGCAGTTATAAACTGCTCTACAAGAACAGCAGTTATGACCGTCCTACAGGATCTGCAGTTGAACTCTAGTTGGACAGCCGAGCTCCTAAAATCAAGGACACCTGTTGGATAGTCATTTTTGCATAAATACTGAGGCCGTAGCCTTGTAGAGAAGCTTTTTGAACCTTGGCATTACTCTTGTAATTGGAAAGTACGAGCTAGAGCTCAGTTTTTGTTCCTTTTTGTAAGCCAATTTGGCATAACATCAGATTATGAATAAAGAAGGCAGATTTTGATCTAGCTCTGAGTTTTCTTAAGGAGACTATAGCTCTCAGGTTAGGGCCCAACCTGAGAGCCATAGATCCCCTCTGCTGTAGTGTTGTTTCCATTCCGTTTCAGCACTTTGAGTTTTCCTTTTCACATGCAATTCGAATTACAGGTTGCTAATTTAGTTTTTTTCATGAGTTTAGATAGGATTTGCTTATGGTGAATTGGTTTACAGTTGCTTAGGTTAGAAGAGGATAGATACAATCTATTGGAGCTCCAACAAAAAGGTTGTTAAGGCTCACTGCCATCTCATCTGGGATTGGAGTGCAGTCCATGACTAACCACCAAAAATACGCATTTCTTTATTCCATGATTGCTGCAAACACAGTCACGTTATGTTAGATGCTTCCACATGATTCACACCTGCACCACACTCCTTTACCACAACTTCATGCACATTCTCCTTCGCATTTAGATTGCTGTTCATTGAATTTATAAGCATAGGTAGTCTAAGTTAATGCATTTTCGGTTTGGTGATAGTCACAAGCATTTGTTCCATTTACACTGCTTTCTCTCGCTCCATTACTTCGTCCTCCATCTTGATCACGCATGCAAACACATCTTTGACCTCTGCTCCGCTCTGTTATCTCCCAAAGTCTTTCACTCCTCACGTACTTCCATTCTCTAGCCCTTTCGTTGACCTAGCCCTCTATCTTCCAACCTACTCCCTACATTCACTCCCTATCCTATTCCTCCACTTCTACAGCCATCACCAGCCTCATTCCTACCTTACACATCTCCCCCTACCATTTCATCACCCCTCCATCACGCCAAACACTCACGGTAGGTCATCCTCTAGCTGTTGGTAGACATCCTGTAGAAACCAGAGTATCCTGTAGGATCCCCTGCAGACTTCCTGTAGGAGACCACTCACTCGGTTGCCGAGCTTCTGAATGTGAGGAACCTCTGTGGATGGATGCTAAGGATCCCTAGGGACCTCTCCTAGCCTCCCCAACCTGTCCCACGCTTTCCTTCCTTCTCCATCCCATCTGCACAACCAAACCCTAGTTAGCACAAGATCACAATCATTCCACACACTTAAAGGAAAAATACAAAAACATATATTTCATGATGCAAGTAGTTTAGATCCATGCATTTGCACTTATTAGAGGTAACAACAGCATTGGTAGAAGTTTCATTCACATTTTTTGCATTGTAGAGGTTAGACTAGTTAAATTAGGGTTTCCTAGGTTTACATGCTTTGATTTGCTTTCAGTCCATTTTGTCAAGTAGAGTAGTTTTCCTTTGAGAATAGCTTTCGTCCATCAATTAGCAAGCTTCTTCTGAGAGCCTATAGAAGTTGGCTTGAGCCCTAGTGGACTTGTGCCAGCCGACCAAGTGACAACTGCGACAAGAGCTAGTACTTGTGCATATAGCACCATCGCTTCCAAGTTTGTACGAACTACCGGGTTGATAAAATGAGAGACAGGAAGCCCCAGGAGTTGTAGCATTATTGCTACAATACTGGAGCTCACCAACCCCATTAGATCCTTGGTCGAAAGTACATGGGACTGACGAAGGAATCTTACAATCAATGTTGATTGAGGGGGCACCATGGAATGATCACCACCATCATTCCCTTCTTCCGGAATATGAAGAAGATACTCAAAGTGACCTTTATCACCCTTCAGTTTTTGAATTCCTAACAAATACTGTAAATACGGTGGACTCCGAGCGAAACTTATCCAATATTGAAGAGACTATATCCATAAATATCTCGACTAAAACAGATGTTGTAGAGAATATTTATGTCGGCAAAGGTTGTTCCCCTTCAGAACTAGAAATATATAACGCTCTTTTTTGCGAATTCAGAGATGTCTTTGCTTGGTCATATGATGAAATGCCAGGCATTGACTCGAGTATCGTTGAACATGAAATTAAAATGTATCCTGATGTCAAACCAGTAAGACAACGGCTTCGGCAGGTGCACCCCAAGAAAGCCGTTGCCATTAAGACGGAAGTTGAAAAACTTCTCCATGCTGGATTCATCTACCCGGTTCCTCTAACCGATTGGGTATCGAATATTGTCCCTGTTATGAAGAAACAAGGGACGATTAGAGTGTGTGTCGACTATAGGGATGTAAACCAAGCTTGTCCAAAGGACAACTACCCTACACCCTTCATCGACCAGATAATTGACGAATGCGCTGGATGTGAAATCTTTTCATTTATGGATGGGTTTTCCAGGTATAATCAAATAAATATCCACCCACAGGACCAGTCAAAGACTGCATTTATTTGCCCGTGGGGCACATTCGCTTATCGAAAATTACCCTTTGGTTTAAAGAACGCAGGGGCGACATTTCAGAGGGCAATGAATTATGCCTTCCATGACATCAAGAACATTGTTCAACCTTATCTCGACGATCTTCCGGCTCATTCGCGAAAGCGGACGGATCATCCGCAGCATTTAAGAGCGATATTTCTACATTGCCGACACTACAAGATAAGACTCAATCCGCACAAATGTGTGTTTTGCGTCGGTTCTGGTCGTTTACTTGGCTTTGTAGTCTCTAAGGATGGGATTCGTCTCGACCCCTGTAAGGTTCAGGCAATCATTAATTTGCCTCCACCTTCAAATTTGCTTCAGATTCAGAAACTCCAAGGGAAAGCGAACTTTCTGAGGAGGTTCATTCCAAATTACGCAGAACTTGCTAAAGGTTATACTCGTCTTTTGAAAAAGGATGTACCTTTTGTCTGGGACTAGGTGGCGCAAGCTTCCTTTGATGCTCTGAAAGATTGTCTAGTAAAAGCATCATTAATGTACGCCCCAGACTATCAAAGAGATTTTAACCTGTATCTGGCTGCAGCAGATACGACCATTGCAATGGTTTTAGTTCAAGAAGTCGATGGAATTGAACATCCTATATATTATTTAAGTAAAAACTTAAATGATACAGAAAGTAAATATTCTTATGTTGAAAAACTAGCACTTGCAGCTGTTCAAGCGATTCAAATATTTCGACATTATGTCCTCTTTCGGAAAACTACCATTTTATCAGATTGCAACCCCATGACTTATATACTATCGTGACAGTTGCTGGGGGGCAAATATTCAAAATGGATAGCGATCCTTCAAGAGTTTGATCTGGAATTTGTAAAATCCAAGTCAAAGAAAGCTCTAGTTTTCACAGAATTATTGTGCGATCTCCCATCGTCGTCCAACGATGAAACATCAGAAGAGTCAATCGTGGATGAAAGTTTTTTTCTGATATCTACAAGCGATGAGTGGTATGGAGATATCATAGTTTATCTCCAAACCCAAAAATTCAGGCCTAACACCTCTCGCTCCGAACAAAAACGTATACGATACCAAGCAAAAGACTACATGATCGTCGGTGATACACTTTACCGGTGTGGTATCGATACAGTTCTGGGGAGGTGCCTTACCCATGAGGAGGCCGAAAAAGCCCTGAATGAGTGTCATTCAGGCGCATGTGGGGGGCATCAATCTGGATATGCAACAACACAAAAAATCTTACGAGCAGGATACTTCTGGCCAACCATGTTCAAAGATTGCATAACCGCAGTCAGAAGTTGCCATGCTTGTCAAATTTTTGATAGCAAAACCAGACGACCACCCGCACCTTTACAGCCAATAGTAGCTGTTGGGCCCTTCGCCAAGTGGGGCATCGATTTCATGCAATGTAACCCCACCTCGACCGGGGGGCATGGGTATATTATAGTCGCTGTTGACTATTTTACCAAATGGGCCGAGGCGATGCCTACATTGGATAACACTGGTGAAACAGCTGCCCTTTTCTTTTTCAATCATGTAGTCGCCAGGTTCGGCGTACCACAGGCTATAGTTACAGATCATGGGTCGCATTTTCGCAATCACATGATGGTCGAATTAGCTGCCAAGCTAGGGCTATCTCACGACAGCTCTACCCCATATTATCCGCAAGCCAACGGACAAGTTGAAGCAATCAACAAGGTCCTGAAGCGTATGTTGCAAAGGATGATCGGGGTTCATAAAAGAAGGTGGCACCTAATCTTGTACTCAGCCTTGTGGGCTTACCGAACATCGGTAAAGAACGCGACTGGGTTCACACCTTTTCAATTGGTGTATGGCCTGGAAGCAGTCTTGCCAATCCAGTGCGAAATTTCGTCGCTTAAACTCGCAATTGATCTCCTCCCCAGAACTTCAGAAGAAGAGGCTCGTTTCTTGGAATTAATCCAATTGGACGAAACCCGTCGTGATGCCGCTTTGGCTAACAAAGCCCATAAGAAATGAGTCAAGGCTCAGTTCGACAAAAATGTCAAACCCCGTGTCTTCTCAGAAGGTGATTTGGTCTTGCTTTATGACCAAGAATCCGATAAATTGGGAGCAGGTAAATTTAATTCCTTGTGGATGGGCCCCT
The DNA here is from genome assembly GCA_031772625.1 of Pinus tabuliformis. Taxonomy (NCBI): domain Eukaryota; kingdom Viridiplantae; phylum Streptophyta; class Pinopsida; order Pinales; family Pinaceae; genus Pinus; species Pinus tabuliformis. The sequence continues at coordinate 976,498,429 of CM062812.1, forward strand.
ATATTGTTAAAAGGGTGTTAGCAAAAGGAGCCTACGAGTTAATGGATTATGACGGAATTCCACTGGCACAGCCCCGTAACGGGCTGTACCTCAAGCGTTACTATGCTTAAATAGTAACCTACATGCTTTTGTTGTATTTTGTTTTTGCTAAAGTATTTGTTCTGGTCGAGTGATCCACCTTTTTCATTTGTTGCAGATGTCGAACCTTCTGGAGACATGTGTTGGATATGCCGACGGAGCGAGTCGTAGTTCGTGGAACCTATCCTCCGCAGCCTGGGCCATTTTTGATCCAAGCGACGAGCTAGTAAGTTTTAGAGGTGTGTGTATTGGGCAATCAACGAATAACATCGCTGAGTATAGCACGTTGATAGAACTACTCTCTGATGCCATCACACGTGGCATATGCCGACTAATTGTCAGGCTAGACTCACAGCTCGTAATACTACAACTCAATGGTATATATTCCGTTCGTAATCCAGCTATTTATCGCATGTTCCTAAGGGTTAAGATTTTGGAAAGACGATTTGATTCAATTCAATATCAACATATTTCCAGAAATTTAAACACATTAACTGACTCATTAGCAAACTATGTGTTAGATAGACATTTGCAACATTTATAAAAAAGGACACATCATCAAAGATTGTACATATGGATCATATAACTCAAACAGAATAAAACTCAAAAATCAAAATATATATAAGTTGTTTATAGTTCATACATAATGTTCTGTAACCAAGAAAAAATTGGTCATAAGACCCAAAGCTCAAAAAAGCGCTAGGGGGCACCCTAGCCTAGTGGTGCTCATGATAGCACGTCACGGCCTGTGCAATCATGCGCAAGAGACTAGTCCATCGTCTAGGCACACCAGTAGTGTGTCGCTGCAGCTGTAAAGGTAACTCATCAATCCTCACATCGGGAATGCCAAGAGTAAGGCTCTCAACCTGCTCCTGCACAGCTGTAAGGGTCTCAGTATCGTCGAGGTCGCGGAGGATAGCTCTCCTAGCAGGCTCCACTGCCGGGGCAGCAACTGGCGGTCTCGGACGAACTGCTGGACAAACAGGACCAACATCTGCATGCACACAAGAGTATGATTAAAAGTCTTGATAGAATAAAGCACAACAACATTACGAATAAGAACAGTAAACAGTAATATGGTCAAAGAATTTACCAATAGCGCCCCACTGTTTGCCATCCGGTAACACCAAATCCGGATCACCTCGGAAATCCATACCCACATATGGATACTCAGAGAAGACCATCTCCTGGCGCTCGAACCACCTGAAGAAGGCATCAGTAAAAGTAATCTGAGGTTGACCAGCATGCCTAGACATGTGATCAACCCACCTCTGCATGCATGGCTCGGTCGGAGAAGGCAAGTCGGGTATAATGTACTGAGGCTACATCAGTGGGATTTTCTCCAAGGCGAAGGCAGTCAGAATAGAACTAAATCCAAATTTCTTCAGCTTCCCATCCTTCACCTTGGTCAACTGACTTTTCATCTGAACAAGTACTGCATCACACCAGTTGAATACTTTCGGTTGGAGACACTCCAAGGCGTGCTGCATATAAGATCTGTTGGCAACATGTAGAGCTGCGCTACCGGCCATCCTACCAATGGTATACAGAATGGACTTGAGAGACCTGTCAGTAATCTCACGGATAACAATCTTGTCGTCTCTGCTCGGCTGAGAACCTTCCCTGCAATACTGGCAGACATAATCTCTCACGGAATCAGTCCCCCGGGCCGTACCTGACAAGGAAATGGGGGCACCTCGCCTTGACAATCCAGTCAAGAAGTACATGTCCTCTATGGTCAAGGGGATGGACTTTCCCCTAATCTGGAATACTTGGTTAATAGGATCCCAAGCATCAAGCATATACTACAGCAAAGTGATCTGTGCTCTCATGCTAGAGATACGGAAAAACTTCAGCAGGCCACAGTTCCGCAGCGCGTTCACCGTGACAGGGTCATGGAGGGCAATCATGTCCTCCTCTTCATGTTCTCGTTCTCGCCACGTAAGGGACATTTTGTTCAAAGTTCCCTGCAAAACAAACAAGAGAAGGAGTAAGTTCCTGATTTTGATGAAAAACTGGCGAAAATTCATCAAAAAATGAGCTGGAAACTCAGTTTTCTGAGCCCAACGCAGGCAGAGAGTGTCCCACCTGCGCTGAAGGTCAGGCTGCCTTAAGGCAGCTTGACATTCAGAGCAGGTTTCAAATGGGGAACCTGCGCTGAAGTTAGGGCGCCCTGGAAAAACCCCTAAGGCTCAGAAAAACTGAAAAACAGGCATAAAACTGAAAAAGGAAACCATGAAAAGAAAGAGCTAGGGTTTAGCTCCTACCTGGTCCAGACGGCGCCGAAAATCGTCCGCAGAATCTCCCGGAATTAGCTGGTGAAAATCAAGGGGAAAGAGGCACCTCCAGAGCTCCAACAAACTAAATGCAAATGAAATGGTAAAATGAGAGGTAAAAACACCTTTTAATGGCTTTTTACATAGTTCAAAGCGAAATATTAGGGTTATAATCTCATTTTCATGCAAATATTATTCATTTCTAACGAAGTTTGTTGCAGCAATCGAAAATGCAGTACTATCCTTGAAAAGAGAAAAGCTAGTAATGGTAAAAAATCAAAATTTGACCATATAATCGAGCAGTTTTAGCATAAAGTTCATGCTCGTTAAAAAATAAATGCAAGATTCGAGTAGTTTTAGCATAAAGTTCATGCTCGTTAAAAAATAAACGCAAGATCCGAGCAGTTTTAATGCGGTCTTCATGCTCGTTAAAAAATAAATAAAAGCAGTGAGCAATGTTTCCTCCAGAGTTTAAGCTCATTTTTATCTAAAAAATGAACCTATCCCGGTAAATAACCGTTGTGATCGTAAATTTATCAGCCATAAAAAGCCCATGGTCGTGTTTGCACCCGCCACCTCCACCTTCATTTGGCCGATCGTTCACCTCCATATGATTGTTTACCCATTTTGAGGAACGGCTGCGAAGAGTGATTTCACCTAGCCATCCTTGTGACACTGCCGTGATTGGAAAATTCCAACCTGTACCTGGAATCAGTTGCTATCCCTGTTTATCACTCGTTCCTCAAAAGACGAGTCTTCTTTGAGCTCTTTTCATCTGACTCGTAAAATATGAAAAGTTTGCCGAGTTTTGGCCTTCCAGCTCGTTAAAGTGACCGGAAGAGCTATCCCTCCTCTAGATTTTAATCTTTTTGGACCTGAGGGATTATTGCACAAAAAGGTCGAGCACTTGTTTTATTCGGCTCGTTAAAGTTATCGAAAATTCATCCCTTCTGTATTGTTTTATACTTTTTCGGACTTAAGGGATTAGATGACGAAAAAGGAATTTTGGAGTTAACTTTCTGTACCTTTTCAGACTCTCTAAAAATGAAAAGGACTGAGTTTTCCTTGTCGTTAGACTCGTTAAAATGATTAAATAGCGACAAACTTGTCTTTAGACGAGAACGAGTCTCCCTATCGCTAGGCTCGTTAAAACATAGCGATGGGCTTGCCCGAAGGGTAGGTTATAGAACAAGCATATGTTATCCTCCTCAAGCTTGAGAAAAATAAAGAGGTACTGGTCAGAAATGACTGGGGAAAAATTGGGAGAACCTCAAAGCTTTAATGGTAGCAAGTCGCTCTTGAACATGACACTTTTCCTCCGTATCATATCGGGTTGGGTTGTTCCATTCACCGGTCTCATCACCATGGTCTCGCCAAACCATCCACATTTGGGGTAATGCTACCGATCCATCGCATCAGTGTCGTTATATGTTCAAGAGATGTTGTTCAGAAAGAGTCAACCGTGTCCCATCCACTGCCATACATTATCCTTCATCCATCCATGATCGCCACCCTGAATCATATGTCACAGATTGTTTTCACCTCCATTAAAATCATTAGCTCCGTTCCGTGTCACTGATGTGGGATTCATTAAGGCCCTCCTTTGACGGATCGCTCCTTGTCGACATCAGCTCATTATCCAAGGAGTTGATCTAGGAACAACCCCCCCAGTACTTTGAAGCTTGCATGCCTCAATGGCAAGTTTCTCACTTCCGGCGACAGGTATACATCAATGACCTTCGACCAGAAGATTTTGCGTGGTGTTCGACGCCAAGTCCTTTATTCACACCACGTGAATTGTACTGCAGTACCTTGAGGGTCATTATCATTATCGGTGATTCCTCTTGCGCTTGTTAACGGTTTACATCATTGATCGGTAATCAAGCGATGTCTTTCCATGTTCGACTTCAGCGCAATTCTCACATGGATCGACTTGTACTTAGAGTGAAGATCGAACGAGTTTGAAGACCCCGGATCTAGTTTCATCCATTCGGGCTGCGATATATATTCAGGAAATATAAAGACATTTGACATGTACATCATTGCAGCAGATGATCATCCTACTCAAAGGATGATAATTTCAGCAGAGAATTATCATTCTACCTTCAGACGATCGTCTGTTCTATGTACCAAAATGAATTTATAAATCTAAGCATGGGAATGCCCGCCTTAGCTAGATCATGAAAGCAGAATGAAAAATAATGTATTGTATTGTATCTTATTACAGGTCACTTCTCAGCGATTGAATGAACTTCGGATCCTCCTGATAAAGCATTTCACACGATAAACGACCTCATACTTTAGGGGGCAACTGTTATAGACATTTTTGTGCCTTACATCATGAAGCATGAAATGTCCATAATCTAAGGGATCCAAAGTCCCTAAACATGTTGTTCCTCCCCCTAGAGGAACAAGGTCAGCAAACCACAACACTGAATAGCAGTTCTCCACCTGAAAACACTAAAAAACAAGCTAATTCTGGATCATGTCAACTGCTCCACTGAGCATCTGCGCTGAATGTCAACTGCTCCACTGTCTACCTGCGCTGAATGTCAACTGCAAAGAAGGCTACCTACGCTGGGCGAGTTGGGACATGTGGCACAGTCATTCCTCAAGGTGTCAATGCCCAGGAAGCTTCCAAAATGACACTTGGATCAGGGAATTCGACTGGTGATGAGTAAGAGGGTCTAGATCTCCAAGTGGAAGCAAGAACCTCCAAGTTGACTCAAGAATTGAAGAATAACTGAAGTGAGAGAGGACACTAGTCAGCTTCATGCCAGCTTCAAGTTGACTCATCCTTTCTCCAAAACTCCTATATATAGAGCTCTCTCATGAGGTCTAGGGGGGCTAGAATCTTGTGAATGTAAGGAAGTGCTGTTGGTTTGAGTATAGAACTATTGGGTGATTTGCTTTGAAGGAGGTGAAGAGGAGATTTCTTTCTGCTGGGAAGGTGATGCTGGATTGGGCCTCTTATGGTTGTATCACTTCCTGAACTTTACTTCTTCCATTAATAAAGCATTTGAGGTTCTTTTATATGCATGTTTTTCAATGGTGTATTGTTATACTTGTGTATTTGATTTATTCTAATCCTTGAATCGATTATGAATGTATGCTTCTTGTAGTTTCTCTCTCTTGCCATTTTGCAGGATCTTGTTATAGCTGGGCCAGTGAAAGAGCAAGGAGCTGGGAGCAAGAAGCAAAGAGAGAAGATTGGATCAATCATTAGCGAAAGACATCGGTTAGTGGATCTCTTTCTCCCCTCTTTTACATCTCATAAAGAAGCAATCTCAAATAGCTTTGCTTTGATTTTTGCTGAGGTACTATCACCCTTAGAGTGGGATAGGGTCATTCCGTATTGGATACTTTTCCCAACAACAACAGGGAGTGAAAAACAAAGCACAAAAGGGGCCATGTAAACCCAAAGCTGAGGTCACACCCAGAGTAGTTTTAAATGATCCAGCTCTACAGGCGCATTGGGAACACATGGGGACATATGCTATCATTTGTAAATTCATGGGATTATGGCCCACTGAAAAGGCCTTACAGTCATGGATTAAATACAACTAGAAACCAAAAGGAAGCATTGATCTACATCTTGGGTCAAAGGGTTTCTTCACTGTGGTCTTCACCAATATTGAGGATAAAGATAGGGTGTTTGAAGAAGGGCCCTACTTCTATGCAGCAGCAGGCCCGTACATGCGATCGTGGATGATGAATTTTGTCACTAAGCGAGAAAATTTCACTTCGGTCCTAGTCTGGGTAAGACTCTACTCTCTACCTCTTGATTACTGGCAACCAGAATCGTTATCTGCCATAGGAAACAAATTAGGGAATTTTGTCAAAACTTCTGAGGCCACCAAAAGGGGAAAGTACACTTCCTTTGCACGAATATGTGTGGAGATGGATCTCTCTAGAGCTCTACCGGATGAGGTCATCTTGGAAGTTTTTGATGAAGAATGGGTGCAAACAGTAGACTATGAACACATTCCTTTCAGATGTCGAAGATGCCATGAGCATGGGCACCTATTTAGAGACTGCCCTCTCAGTAAAATAGAGAACAAAAGTAAAGCGACCACAATGAAAGATACTGAAGGCTTTCACAAAGTGGTTCATAGAGGAAAAGGGGGCAAGAGGGGGCCAAAGCAACATCAAATAGAAGGGCAACAGGCTAATCTGAATAAGTTCCAAGTACTCGAAGAGGAAGAAGAAATAACAAAAGAAGATCAGGTAATGGAGGGAAGCCCAATGGAGAAGGAGAAAGAAGAAGACAAAGTACAAACATAGGATATTAACAAATAGAAAGAGACTATGCTGAGCGATGTAGAACCGGAGATGGACCAAGAAATGACCCAGAGTGAGATGGAAATGGAGGATCATGAACTACAAGAGATTCTTGATAGGGAACACTTAGATATGGAAGGGTTCTTGAAACAGGGGACCATGAGGGGGGTAGAATCTTTACCGCCAGAAGAGTTCAATAGAGTACAACAACTGTTCCTATGGAAAACTCAGGATATAGGGCTGGACAAGCAGGGAAAAAATGAAAGGCAGGGCAACGAAGGTGTGAAAACTATGAAAATCACACCTGGATTAGCACCCAGAAACCCAGGTAAGAAGAGAGGCAGGAAAAAGCAGAACGAGTTATTGATGGAATGTGGAAAGCTAATGATTGATTCAGGTAAGATGAAAGATCTAACCAGCTACTCCTTTACAAATCTTTAATAATGAAGTTTACATCTTGGAATATCAAAGGTCTAGGTAGTAAAAGGAAACAAAGAATTCTTAGTAATAGAATGAAACAAGAAGCTCTGGATATGATCTTTATCCAGGAAACTAAATGTTCCATTCAGAAAATAAAAGAAATTCACAACAAATGGCTCAATAGATTTGAGTTTCTAGAAGTCAAAGCAGATAACACAGCAGGGGGCATACTTACTCTTTGGAACCCCCAAAATATTGGCATAATAGATGCTGAGGCATCTAGAAATTATTTGTCAGTGGTTATACAATCGATGGGAGATAGGGAGACCTATCTGGTCACGAATGTATATGGCCCTCAAAGAATGGATGATAAACTCAGGTTTCTAGATTCTCTTATGGAGCTTAGAGACAGACATGTAGATGTACCATGGATCTTGTGTGGGGACTTCAACATGATCAAATCACTTTCAGAGAAAAAAGGGGGAACCAAAACATTAAGCAGAGACTCCACAGCTTTTCAAACTTTTATAGATAATATGAAGCTTGTTGATACTGACATGAGTAATGGTCTCTTCACTTGGAACAATAAAAGAGGAGGAGAATCTCAAGTAGCCTCAAAGTTAGACAGATTCATAATCTCAAAGGACCTTATGCTCAGCAACAAGGAAATGATAGTGAGAATTCTCCCCTTTGGAGGTTCAGACCATTGGCCTGTTCAACTTGAGGTTCAAGGCATTGGTACCCCCAAGAACAGACCTTTGAGATTTGAGAATATTTGGCTCACACACCCCAACTTCATCAGTAACATTACAAAGTGGTGGATAGAATATTTGCATATTCAGGGTACAAGTATGTTCCAACTACACAAAAGACTAAATCACATCAAGCTAAGACTTAAAGATTGGAAAAAGAATGAATTTGGCAATATTTTTGCGGCTAAAAAAGCTGTTGAAGAAAAAATGTGAGAACTCAACCAAACCCTTATCTCAGAGGGCTTTGATAAAGATAGAAATGACCAAGTCCCCAAACACCATCAAGGCTAGGAGAACTTATGTAAACAAAAGGAGATATTTTGGAGACAAAAATCTTGAGTTTAATGGCTGAAAGAAGGGGAGCGTAACACTGGTTTTTTCCACAGATCAACAATAACGAAAAGATCTCATAATAGGATCTCTTTGATCAAGGATGAGGGTGGTCATCTTCTTAACTCCCATGAAGATATATAAAATGTGTTAGTTCAACACTTTCATGGAATAGCACAGGAAACCATTTCAGATAGAGAGCATTTTATCAGGGATTTAACTGGGCATATTCCTAGACTGGTTACTAGAGAGGATAATTTCAATCTTAATAGGCTAGTGATAGAAGAGGAGGTTAGTGAGGTCATAAAAGAAATGCAGAATGGTAAAGTGCCAGGCTCTGATGGTTTCAATGTGGATTTCTTTAAAGCTTGTGGAATATAGTTAAACAGGATATTCTAAAAGTAGTGGAAGATTCTAGGTTGAATAGAACTATTTTGAAGGTGTTCAATACTTCCTTCATCTCCCTGATCCCAAAATAGGACAATGCTTAGACTCCTGACAGGTTTAGACCCATAGCCTTGTGCAATGTGGTTTACAAGATCATATCCAAGGTTGTTGCTAACAGACTCAAACCACTTCTTCCTACTCTAGTTTCTGTAGAGCAATCTGGTTATGTGGAAGGCAGACAAATTCTCAATAACATCATTCAAGCGCATGAGGTGGTGCACTCATTGAAAAGAAATAGGAAGGCTGGTATGATTATGCAATTGGACCTTGCCAAAACCTATGATAAGCTGAATTGGTCCTATATAAGGAGGGTCTTGATTGCTTTTGGGTTTGACCATAACTGGGTTAGATGGGTCATGGCCCTGGTAACTTCTTCCAGCTTTTCAATTTTGGTTAATGGTTCTCCTTCCAAGACTTTTACTCCTTCTAGAGGCCTCAGGCAGGGTGATCCGCTCTCTCCCTTTCTCTTCATCCTCATGATGGAAGGTCTGGGTCGGTCTATCAAGCATGCAAAAGAAGTAGGTAATATCAAAGGCCTCCAGCTTTCAGAGACTAGTTAGGCTTTGACCCATCAACAATTTGTTGATGACACTATGCTACAAGGAATCCCCATGGTCAAAGAAGCTCTAGTGTACAAACATATCCTCTCTGACTTTGCCATGGCTATAGGTATGGAAGTTAATCTCTCCAAATCTAAGATTTTTTTCTTTAACACCAATATAGCTATTTAGAAAAATATCTCCAGGATTCTAGGCTTTCAAAGGGATGTCCTTCCCTCCAAATATTTGGGAGTTCCTCTTATTGATAAGCCTTTGCACAAGGGAATTTGGGAGCCGATGATTAATAAGATGCAGGATAAAATTAGGAAATGGACCTTTAGATCTTTAAACCTAGCTGGTTGGTTAGTGCTTACAAAAGCCGTTCTCTAATCAATCCTTGTCTTCATGTTATCAGCCCTTCCAGCTCCAAAAGGAGTTTTACAACTTTTTAGAACCATTCAAAGAGACTTTCTTGGGGTAAGGGGGAGGAAAGAAAGAAATGGGCCTTGGTAGCTTGGGAGAAGATCTGCAAACCCAAAAATTATGGGGGTCTTGGACTGGATGATTTGGAAGTACTAAGTAAAGTTTTAGGGGAAAAATTATGGTGGCACTGGGTGAAAGACCCAAAGGCACAGTGGGCTAGAATTTGGAAAGAAAAATATGCTAGCAATTAGCAAGATAATGATCTAATAAGGATGTCTAGCATTATAAAGGGCTAACACATATGGAATAAGGCTTGGGGGAATAGAGGATTAGTTAAAAAACACATCTTCTGGGAAATCAAAGAGGGTGATATTGCTTTGTTTTTGGAGGACAAATGGAAAAAAGAAACCACACTATTAAGAGAGAACCTTCTGGACCTCAAGAAAGAAACATATACCAAAAGGTTATTCAAGGTAAAAGATTTTTGGATCAAACCAACAATGAAGGAAAATTGAGAACCTGGAAGAATCTGGATCACAGGGAAGACAACCCACTGAAAGCCAAAGTAGAGGCACTTCTAAGAATATTATAACAAAGGAAAATTTTAGTGATAGGGGGGCATGATCAGCTTAGATGGGGCAACAACAATGCAGGCACCTTCAAACTTAAGGAGGTAAAACACTTAATCCTTGAACTGGTTTCCAATGATTTGGACATGGTTTGGCAAAATATATGGAAACATCAAGGATGGATGAAGATTAAACTCTTCCTATGGTTGGTTCATCACAGGAAAATTTTGACTTGGGATAACATTTAGAGGAGGGGTGTTCTGGGCCCTTCCAGATGCCAGCTCTGTGAAGCCCAAGAAGAAACAATGGAGCACCTTCTCAATGATTTCATTTTCAGCTCTTGGTTGTGGGATACATTTGCCACTATCTTCCAACAGACAGATAGGGACAAAGGAAGTATTATCAATACCCTAATCAATTGGAGAAGCAACTTCTTTGATTTTGAACTTCTAAGCTCTGCCTAGGCTTTAACTCCAAGCTTCATAATTTGGACTGTCTAGAAAGAAAGGAACAACATAATCTTCAAGAATGAGAAATGTTCCTCCCAACGCCTTTTTGAGAAAATCTTAAGACAGCTTAAGGAGATGGTAAGTACCATAGTGCGAACTTTCCCTAAAAATCCACCTTCAGAAGTTGAAACGCAGATTCTTCGCAAGTTAGGTATGCAGGGGCTTATTCCACAGGGCCTGGACAGGAAGGTTTTGAAAATGGATACTAAGCAGGATTATTGGCATCCTCCCCCTCAGGGTTTTTTGAAGTACAACATTGATGGGGCATCCAAAGATAACCCAGGTATTGCTGGCTATGGAGGGGTGTTAAGGGATGAAAATGACAAGCTCCTTTTTATTTTTCATTGCTATTTGGGAAGAGCCACTAACAATATGGTGGAGTTAATGGCTCTGGAGCAATGTTTGGAATTCCTGAAGTAGGATAATCTCCATAATGTTATTGTAGAAGCCGATTCTGAGTTAATCATAAACTCGGTCAAAAAAATCAGTTATGGCACGGAGCTGGAAAAAGTCTCAAAACAATGGAGGCTGCTCCAAGTCTTTCAAGGGATTCAACTTCATCTCCGTGGTCTACACACTATGAGTTTTAACCATGTGTGAAGGACCACAAACAAATTGGCGGACATCTTGGCCAATCAAGGTGTACTATGTAACAATAGCAGGGTTGTGATGAATTGGCATGAGATGCCTCTGAATAGATTAAAGGCGCAATGTCATGACCAGGCGGATGAGGATATAATGGTGTTTCGAAACAAAGACACAGAAGCGGGATCGAGCTGATTTGGATTCTTTATGCAGGGTTTTTTCAGAAGCAAGAATATTCTAGGGATTCAAGGCATTGTTGGCCTCCCCAACCCTCGACAGTATGATCACAGAAGTTTCAAAACAGATCTGTTGAGCAGATACAATTCTGCGGATAATCGGCCGAAAAGATGGATTTTCATTCTGCACAGCACATTCATTCGTGGAGAAGTGATGGTAAGTGGGGCCGAAATTCCAGCTTTCTTGGTAGCCTTAAAACCCCCATCTTCCTTTTTGTGAACGCAATACTGCTCGGGAGGTGGTTTATCGTGCATCACAAGCCTTTCACGCGGGAAGTGGTTTTATGGAGTTGGGAGCGATTCCATTCACTTAGCAACACGTGGCATTGTACGGGGCAGGAATAATGCCCTCATCACGTGCTAATCTTCGTTATGTTAGGCCCGTGCGATATGAACCTTGGCCGTCAAATCATGCAAGACGGATCAATGGTTAGGAACAATCGGGCATGTTGGTGGGTCTAGGATGGCTATCGCGTGGTTAATAGTCGGGCTACTTGGCATTGTGATACTATCCTCCACCGTTGGATTTGGCATGGAGGATCGATGGTCAAGGGTGATGGTGTTGTTCCCCTTCTAGACCCAAATTCCTTTTAGTGGTGTCCCTATTTCCGCTTCGGGTCCGTTTCTAATTTTTAATTTGTTTGTTATCTTCGGCTCGAACGGTTTCAGCTTGGTTTGTTTTTTGAGGTATTGGTAGTATTTTTGTTTTGAGGACTGAGGCTCAATGTTTAAGTCTGGACTGTAAGTAGCTAGTTTTTCTTTGGCCCAAAATTCCTTTGGGAATGTTGTATACTATGTAAGTTGTTTATAGTTTTAATGAAATTGAAGGTTCGACTCTTGCTTCAACAAAAAAACAGATTCACAACCAAATTGTTTCCATTTTAATTGATCGAGGTTCAAACTATATATATGTTAGCCTAAAGTTAGTTAAGAAATACAACCTAGGGAAGGAATTGCATGAAGAACCATGGTTGGTTTAGCTAGTGATTAGAACAAAAAGGAAGATCAGTCAATGGGTAAATTCTTGTGCATTTGAGCTCAATGACATGCCCATAATATCCCATATGAATGTATTGCCACTATGTGTGTATGGAATTTTGTTGGGTATGGACTGGTTGTATTCACATCAGACCAAGGTAGATTTCTATGAAAAATAAATTAAATGATTGGATGAACAAGAAGCAAAAAGGGTGTTGCAGGGTAGGAAAAAACCCATTTCAGTATGACTAATCACTGTTATGAAAGCCAAATGCAATAGCAGAGAATGATGCACATTTTTTGCAGTGCAAGTTTCTAAGGAAGAGAAAGCTGACAGTGGAATGGAAGATATGGAAATTGAGATGTTAAAAAGGTACCCTATTTCGCAACAATATGCAAATGTCTTCCTAGTGGAGGTTCTTGGATTTCCTCCTCATAGAGAGATAAATTTCTCTATTGAGTTGGTACCTATAAGAGAAACACCAACATCTAAGACACCTTATAAGATGAACAACCCAGAGTTGGTTGAGATAAAATTGAAGCTATAAAAAATTCTTGACAAAGGCTACATAGGGCGAATGTGTCTCCATGGGGAGCACCTATACTGTTTGTAAAGAAGAAATATGGAGCCCTTAGGTTATGCATTAATTACAGGTAGTTAAATAAAGTGACCACAAAATAGGTACCCATTGCCAAGGATTGATGATCTCTATGATTAGTTGAGGGGAGCAACAATTTTCTCCAAGATTGACTTGAGGTCAGGGTGCCATCAAATAAGAATAAAGGAGGAGGACATTCACAAAATTATTTTCAGGGCAAGATATGGGTACTACGAATTTGTAGTGGTACCTTTTGGGCTTACTAATTCCCCTGCCATGCTTATGTGTCTGATGAACAATGTGCTTCATCCATATTTGGAAAAGTTTGTCATTTTGTTTGTTGATGTCATATTATTGTAATCAAGGACATATGAAAAACATGAAAAGCATTTGGTTGTAGTGCTACAATTGCAAATTAAGCACAAGATCTATGCAACGATCAATAAGTGTGAATCTTCTAATCAAAAATACATTATTTGGAGATATTGTATCCAAGGAGGGGATCTCAATTGATCCTGAGAAGATCAATGTCATAAGGTAGTGTCCAACTCCCAAGAATGCATACGAGGTTAGTTCATTCATGAGATTAGTAGGGTATTACCAGATATTTATCAAGAATTTCTCTAAGATAGGACATCCCATCATAGCTTTGCAGAGAAAAGGAAAAAGATTTGAGTGGACTACACAATTTTTAGAAATCTTTCAGCAGTTAAAGCAGTTGTTCACCAATGCACCAATATTGAGAATTGTAGATCCTAACAAGGATTTGGTGGTATGCACAGATGCCTACAAGGAAGGGCTCAGTGGATTCTTGATGCAAGAAGGGAATGTAGTATGCTATGAGTCCAGGAAGTTAAATGAACATGAGGTGAATTATGTAACCCATGATCTAGGACTGGATGCCATCATTCGCGCCTTGAAAATGTCTAGGCATGTTAGGTCCCTATAATACTAGTGATTCCCCCATTACTATTGTCTTTGTATCCCTTATTGTTATTGTTGTGCCCCTATTGTCCCCATATTGTTATTATTGTGCCCCATAGAATCCCTCTATTGTTATTTTTGTGCCTTTATATTATTATTGTTAGGTTGGCTTGGTTATATTGTGACCCCTTAGACTCCTATATATAGAAAAGAGGTTTTGTCATTTGAATCATCCAAGAATTGTTCATTTGTGTAATGTAAAGGAGGTTTCCCCCTCAAAGAGGCTTATTTATAAGGTGTTGATCTATCTTTTCTATCTTTTTGTGAGTTGGTTTCATAACATTTGGTATGAGAGCTTTGGATTCTAGGGTTTCGCTGCTCCAAATAGGTCATCGTGGCATTTTCACTATAACTTTGTTTCTGTGACGTTTCAGAAGCTAAAAAAAAAACCCACTTGAGAAGAAATATCGCTTAACCTCGATTCTGAATTTCATATCTTGTCTCGCTATATTTTCAGAGATATGATCTGAGGAGGTTAGGGATTTTGTAAGCTCTAGAATTTCATCTAAAATGGGTCATTGTAGAATTTGCGCTATCTCTTTCACTACAAAGTTTCAGAAGCTAAAAAAAAACCCATTTGAGAAGAAATCGGTCTAAATTGCGGCTTTGAAGTTTAGATCCTGTATCGCTATATTTTTGGAGATATAGTCTGAGGAAGTTAGGGTTTGTGGAGACCCCCGAATTACATTCCAAACAGGTCACCATGGGAAAATCGTCATAACTTTCTCTTTGACCATCAGATTGAATTTTCGTAAGAAGTTACAAAAGAGGATGGACTGCAGTTTGTTAAGTACCATTTTTAGATCCTAAGGTTGAAACAGTGACCTGCAACACATCGTACAAGTTCGCTCTACAGATAAAGTCTATACTCAGGTCATCATGGGAGATTTGGCATAACTCTTCATTGGAGAATCCAATCTTCATCAGACTTGTAGAGTTAGAAATATTACTCAGAGGGTTACTGCAGGAAGAAATTTCAGACCTTAGAGATATAAAATTACAGAAATACATCAGATTCAATATCAATCTCCTACAAAGTGAAAAAAAAGGTGTGTAGTTTTTTTTTTTATTTTTTTTGCATAAGCTGGGTTTGAAAAATTAGTTTGAAGGAATTGAGCGAATTAGGTTTTGAAAAATTAGTTTGATATATTTTAAGAATGAGAAATAGCATTTTGAAAACTTACGAGAAGAGTTGATATTGCTAAGAGAACATCATTTGTATGCCAAGCTTAGCAAATGCATTTTCTTTCAAACAAAGGTACATTACTTGGGGCATGTTGTTTCGAAGGAAGGCATAGGCTGCAGAGTATTTGGAAAAGGTAAGAGTTATTATGGAATGGGCAGCTCCTAAGAATGTGGATGAGGTAAGGCAATTTATGGGGTTAGAAGTTTATGGCAGGAAGTTCATTAGGAACTTCTCGTGGATTGCATATCATATCACATCATTGCATCAAAAATGGAAGAAATTTGAATGGATAGAGGAATGTGTAGCAAGTTTTGAGCAGTTGAAGCAGTTGTTGAAAAATGCTGCAGTTCTAAAGATTGCAGACCTGAATTAAAAGTTTTTTGTGTGTACAGATGCCCGCAAGAGAGGATTTGGTGGAGTCTTGATGCAGGAGGGATAGGTGGTATGTTATGAATCAAGGAAACTGAATGAGCACAAGAAAAATTATGTTACACATGATCTTGAGCTTCAAGTGATCATCCATGCTTTGAAGATGCCGAGGCACTCTCTTCTTGGCAGGAGATTTGTACTAATGAGTGATCAAATTGGATTGAGATACTTGTTTGACCAAACAAATTTGAATTCCAGGCAAGCTGGATGGTTGGCCACGATCAATGAGTTTGATTTTTAGATCAGGTACATTAAGGGAAAATAAAATAGGGTTGCATATGCTTTATAGGATCAGATCCTACAACCAGGACAATAAGATGAAAGGTACATGGAGCTTAGGCACATGTTACAATAGGGTACAGGTGAATAGGATATGGAATATCATCTTACAGTACATGGTTTGATCAGATTTAGGGACGAGATCTATGTGGTAGACAACAATGAACTCAAGAAGCTTATCTTGAGGGAATTTGATGTTAAATCATATTTAGGGAACCCATGATACCAGAAGACATTGAAAATAGTGAATAACTTCTACTATTGGCCGAATCTGAAGAAGGAAGTGGCAGAGTTTGTGGCTAGATTCTTGGATTGTCAATAGGTAAAAGAAAAGTGTAAGCACCCAGGTGGATTATTATAGTCGATTTCGATTGCAGAGAGGAAATTGGAGGTAATTTCCATGGAGTTCATTACAGGTTTTTTGACGACATCTAGATAAAATGATTACATCATGGTTGTGGTGGACAGGTTGACAAAATTAGCACACTTCATTCCAGTGAAGTGTACATGTTAATCTAGTGATGTAGTACAGGTCTTCATGAGGGAAATAGTGAGGTTGCATGGTGTTTCGAAGAAGATTGTGTCAGACATGGATGCTAAGTTCAATTCCGGATTCTGGAAAGATTTTTTTGCAGGTTTGGGTACAGATTTGGCCTTCAGCACAACTTACTATCCATATATTGATGGATAGACGGAGAGGGTCAATAGGATTTTGGAGGACATGTTGAGAATGTACGTCATGCATCAACAATGGAAGTGGAAAGAGTATCTTCCACTGGTTGCGCTTACTTACAACAATGGGTATCGAGAGTCACTAAGGATGAGCCTGTTTGAGGCACTATATGGGTGGAGTTGTAATACTCCTATTAGTTGGAGTGATCTAGTGAATAATATGTCGATAGGACTGAAAATTTCTGCAGAGATGGAACAAGAAATGAGGATTATCAAGAAGAATTTAAAGGCATCACATGATGGGCAAACAATTTATGTAGATCATAATAAGTTGTTTAAGGAGTTTTAGGTTGGGGAATGTACTTGTGCATCAAGACGATGAAGAGATCCTTGAGGATTGGGTCATGTGCGAAGCTGGCACCTCCGTATTGTGGGCCTTTCGAGATCCTTGAGATGTTTCAGTCAGTGGCCTACAGAATTTCACTGCCTTCAATAATGAAATTCCATGATGTTTTCATTGCTTAAAATATATGTAAACATTGTTGATCATGTTATTGATTGGTTTGTATTGCAAGTGGAACCAGAAGGAGAATTCCAGCTAGAGCCTTAGTGTATTTTGTAGAGAAATATTCTCATACATAGGAACCGATCAATCGATTTGGTTATAGTGCAGTGGAAGCACTTTGGGGTCAATGAAGCTACATGGGAGATGAATAATGAGATATGGGCTATGTATCCTTCCTTCTTGTCTGGTTGAAGCAAAGAATTTTTGGTATATGTATATATGTATATGGATGTAAATACCAAAATGAGCTATGTCTCTAGTAAGTGACATGGTTGTCATGTTGTTATGTTTGTTTGCTTTTAAACAGGATGATCATTATAAATACTACATCGAGATAAGTTATAAAGCTCCATGGGTAGTATGTTTTTCTTTTCAGTAGTCTTGCTAATTGTAGGATTCATTGAACACAGAGGGTAGTGTTCCCCTAAAGGGGAGGGGTTTGTAAGAGCCCCGTGTTAAAAATCCATGTAATAAAGTCAATAAAGTAAAAATAATACCAAGGTCACGGGACATTTATTTCAAGATGAATGTTGGGAAAAACATCCTATTGGGTGTTCATTTGGTTTAATATATCTAAGAGGAAATTGGTAAAGGCAATGACAAAGGCTTTGGAAAGGCAAGTGGAATTAATTGGCATTTTATTTATGAAAATAATGGAAAATAGGAGAAAAGGAGGGTGAAAGGTAACATGTTGCATGTGAGGAGGAAAATGAAGGAAAAATAATGGAAATGGAAGAAAATAGAGGCCTCATTGATAAAAAGGCTTCTTAGGGCCAGTTCACAACCTTTTGTTAGTTCATTTTTGGAGCTCTCTCTCTATTCTCTCTACTCTCATACTCTCACACACTTAGAGTATTCTTGGAACACTTTAGCATATGTATTATTTATGCTTGTGGCCTATCTTCTTATCGGGTATGCATGGTGGTGGTCATTGTTGCAGTTGTGTCATCATGTGGAAGTTGATGGTGATTATTGTTGGATTTGGTTGTCATGAGTGAATGTTAGTTATGCATTTGTTGTGCATGTTAGTGCATATATTTTTTTATGCATGCATTGTCATGGTTATGATATAATCATGCATGGTAACTAGATAATGGTTGAAATGATGTCGATACATTGATATGATTATGTTTATACATGTATTGTGCTAATTTGGTTGATCTTGTAGACAAGATATCCTCCCATGAACTATACTGAGGTATGTTTATTATGTTTATATTTTGGTTTAGTTGACATGGTATACTTTCAGGAAGAATATAAAATATGACTAGCAAGATGGTAGACTATAGTTCACAAGATTCTCCCTATAGATCAAATGAGTAGCATAGTGATGGGAACTCTCCTGACATAGAAAACACATTGAGAAGTTTGAAGGCAAAAATAAGAAGTTGCAAAGAAGATAATGACATAATAATTTAGGCACAAGAGAAACAAGTAGAGGTTAATCCAGTTATCCTCTAGATTTTATCATACTTGTAGAGATAGGGATTGCTTAGGATCAGTTATGGGCAGGATGACAGGACTAACGAGGCATATGGCAATAGGTCTCATGGTCGACACAGGTCGGATAGGGATGACACAATCAGAGATAGTAGGTTCTTGGACACACCTAATAGGAAAAGTGATGGACACAGGTTCTATTCTAGTTCTGGTTCTGATATGTACCATGGTCATCATCGTTATCATCCATACAGGAGGAATGACAAAGGATATTTTCCAGATGAGTTCAAGAAAGAAAAGCCACCTACCTTCGATGGGGATTTGAATAAACTAGAATATGCAGAGGCATGGTTACCCTAGATGAAGAAGGATTTGGTGGTGTGCATAAATGCCTACAAGGAAGGGCTCGGGAGAGTCTTGATGCAAGAAGGGAATGTAGTATGCTATGAGTCCAGGAAGTTATATGAACATGAGGTGAATTATGTAACCCATCATCTAGAGCTAGATGCCATCATTCACACCTTTAAAATGTGGAGGCATTACCTCCTTGGCAAGAAATTTATGCTCATGGCAGACCATAGAGGGATCAATTATTTGTTTTGGAAACCCAAGTTGAATGCTAGGCAAGTAAGATGGTTGGCTACGCTTAGTGAATTTGACTTTGAAATTAAGTATATAAAAGGTAAATATAACAAAGTTGTTGAAGCTCTAAATAGAATATTGCAAGTAAATCACTTGGTATTTGTAAGCTCTTATAAGATGAACCTTGTAGGGTCAAAAGTTGTAAGAGCCTCGGGTTAAAAATCCTGTAATAAAGATAATAAAGGAAAAATAAGACCATGTTCATGGGACACTTATTCGAAGACGAATGTTGGGCAAAACATCCTAGTGGGTGTTCATTTGGTTTAATATGGCTAAGGGGAAATTGGCAAAGGTAACAACAAAGGCTTTGGAAAGGCAAGTGGCATTAATTGGCATTTTATTTATGAAAACCATGGAAAAGAGGAGAAAAGGAAGGTGAAATATCATTGGTTGCATGTGAGGAGGAAAATGAAAGAAAAATAATGAAAATTGAAGAAAATAGAGGCTTCATTGGTAAAAAGGCTACTGAGGATTATTTCAGAACCTTTTGTTAGTTCAATTTTGGATCCCTTTCTCTATTCTCTCTACTCTCTCATACTTTCAAACACTTAGATTCTTCCTAGAACACTCTAGCATTGGAGGAATGAAGGCAAAGGAAGGACAAGAAAGCAAAGGGAAGCAAATATCAAGTAAGGAAGAGTGGGATCAAGTGCCTACAACATGATTACTTGTAGGTATAAAGTTGCATGTATGATTTCCTTGCTAACTTTGGCATGCATGGTATATGCATGTGTGTATTTGTTTCTCTTTTTGTCATTGGAATGGGCTTTTCCAGGTGTGACAATGGTTTATGCATTTTTTTATGCATGTCAGTGTCTATGTGTCATTATGCATGCATTGTCATGGTTATGGTATAGTCATGCATGGTAACTAGATAATGGTTGAAATGATTTCTATATAATTATATGAATATGCTTATACATTTATTGCTCTAATCTAGTTGATCTTGCGGATGATATATCCAGGTATGTTGATTATGTTTATATTTTGGTTTAGCTGACATGATATACTTGTAGGAAGAATATAAAATATGACCAGAAAGATGGTTTCCTACAATTCACTAGATTCTCCCTATAGATCAGATGAGAAACATGGTGATGGGCACTATCCTGACATAGAAGACACATTGAGAAGTTTGAAGGCAAAAAATAGAAGTTGCAAAGCACATAATGACAGAATCATTCAGGCATAGGAGAAACAAGTAGAGGTTCATGTAGTTATCCTTTAGAGATTGTCATACTTGTAGAGACATGGACAGCGTAGGATCAATTATGGGCAGGACAACAAGACTAACGAGCATATGGAAGTAGGTCTCATGGTGGGCATAGGTCAGATAGGGATGATACGCTCAAAGATTACATGTTCATGGACACACCTGATAGGAGAGGTGATGGACACAAGTGATATTCAAGTACTGGTTCTGTCAGGTACCATGGTCATCATCATTATCATCCTTAAAGGAGGAATGGTAGGGGATATTTTCCAGATGAGTTCAAGAAAACAAAGCCACCTACCTTTGATGAGGATTTAAAGAAATTGGAAGATGAATAGGAATGGTTACTCGAGATGAAGAAGTTATTTGAGCTAATAGCTATCTTCAGCCTCAAAGGGAAGGCATACATATAGTGGGAAGATGTGAAGCGGGTTAGAGACATCACGATCGAAGAGTTGAGTTGGCATGAATTCAAGAGACATTTTAGGAAGAAATATTTGTTAGAGAGGTACTATATCTGGAGTTGCCATGGGTTCCCCACTCTCACCTATTTTCACTAACTTATATGTGGAGTAATTTGAAAGAAAAGCCCTTGACTCATACCCTTTGAAGCCAGCTTGGTGGAAAATATTTGTTGATGACACTAACCTGAAATGGACTCATGGCAAGGCTGAACTGGAGAAGTTTTTCAATCATCTTAACTCTATATCTTCCGAAATCAAGTTTACTATGGAGCTTGAAGAGAACGGTAAGATCCCCTTTCTAGATGTACTGATCAGTAGAAAAGAGGATGGTACTTTGGGACACCAGGTCTATAGAAAGAAAACTCATACTGATAGCTATCTTCATGCTGACTCATACCATCATCCTTCCCAAAAATCTGGCGTCTTAAACACTCTAGCTGTTAGGGCTCTCAGGATTTCTGACCCTAGTCACCTAAAAGAAGAAATTGAACACTTAACCTCTGTCTTCAAAAACCTAGGATACAGAGAGTTGAGTATCAAGAAAGCTATAAGAAGAGCTCAAGATAAGGTCCTCTCTAAGCATCCTCCTGAAAACAAGAAAGAAAATTATGGAAAAGTTTACCTTCAATTCATCCAAGGGATTAGATAAGATTGCAAAATTTTTAAGAAAGAATAACATAAACACTCAGTTCACAACATGTGGAACAATAAGGCAAATGATGAGGTCAATAAAGGATAACATTGATCGTCAACAACTCAAGGGTGTGTACAAGATTTATTGCTCTTGTGGCAAGAGTTATATTGGGGAAACAGGTGGGTCTCTGAAAATAAGACTTAAAGAGCACGGGGTTGATATAAAGAATGAGAGATCCCATACATCAGCCCTTGCAAAACACTCGTCCAAAACCAAACATCATGTGTGTTTGGAAGACGCTAAAATAATTGCAAGAGAGGATAATTATCAAAAAAGAAAAATCAGAGAGGCCATCGAAATTATGAAATTTCCTCAGAACCTCAACAGGGACAATGGGAGTGAATTTAGTGGAAATTGGCTTCCCTTGATTAGACAAATAAACCCCTCCAGACCTTTAGAAGCATAGTATCAATGGTTTTCATATTAATAAAATTAATTAATTACTTTTAATTAAATTTAATTAGATTGATTAAATCAAATTAATTAAAATTAATTAATTATATTAATTAAATTGATTTTATTTAATTCTAATTAAAAATAAAAATAAAAATTAATAAAAAATAGTCAATTAATTAAACTAAAATAAAATAATTAATAATAACCAAAAATTAACATTTGATTAAAAAAATAAAAATAAAGATTATAAATTAATTAATTGATTGATTAATTAGACAATTAGGGCTAAATAAGATTAACAATGAAAAAATGGTAAATAACAATAATAAAATAAAAAAGAATTATGGATAAAAATCAATTAAAATTAAATTAAATCAATTAAATCTAAATTAATTAATTAAATAAAAATAAAAACGATAGATAGAAAAAATAAAAAATAAAATAAAATAAATAAATAAAAAATAAAAAATAAAATAAAATATTAATTAATTAATTAATTAAACTAATTTATGAATTAAGTATATCAATTAAAATATTTTTAGGTACTAGGTAAAACAATTGGAATAATTAAAGCTAAATAATCTGGATTAAATAATTAATAAACTAAATTAGAAATTATTATAATAAAAATAAAGCAATAATAAATAAAAATAATAAAAATAAAAATAAAAATAAATAAGAAATCATATATAAGTGTCGGCTTCTTTATAAAAATTAGGGATCTAGGTTTATTTATACTTAGGTCGAAAGACTCTTCTCTCAAAGAACTTTCATTCATATTCTATCTAATTTAAGCCCTGATGATGGACCCCCTTTGGGGTTTGAAACGTCGACAGAATGAACACAAAACTGTGGATAATCCGGATCATACCACTGCAAATCCAAGGAATTCTATGAGCTAAATAAGGGATTGATGACGGATGAGGAGTATAAAACCAAGTTCCTAGAGTTGTTGAGGTATGTATCATATCTTAAAGATGAGAAATCTAAAGTTCATAGATTTGTCAATGGATTATTATTAGCATTTAAAGATCAGATTGAATATGATGAGCCTCTGTCACTTGAAGAAATCATTGGGAATTTGAAGCATTGTTATGATCAAACAAAGTGTAAGATAAAATCGAAAAAAGGTTGGAAAGGGAAAGAAAAAGCTAAGGACAAGTGGCCACCGAAGCAAACAAGACCTCAAGGTACAGGTGAGAAAGAGAATGGTGTTCCTTACAAGAAGTTTAATGTAGTTGGACAGAGACATGGGTCACATCTCAGAGAGAAGTAGAATAAAGATGATTGTAAGGGATAGTTGTAGTGTTGTATATGTGGCAAGGAGCATCTCAGGAGATATTTCCCGCAGTATCACAGTGGTAGGCCTCAGATTTATAGTGCACAGGAAGCACAAATAGTTGAGGATGTTGGGTAAAGCATTCCTCGGATCCATGCAACATTGGATAGTAGGTAGGCAGATCACCAAGAATCTATTATCGAGATGGATGGTAATATTTTTTATCAAGTTGTTTATATTTTGATTGACCGCAAATCTAATTATAGTTATGTTAATCCTGACCTGGTGGGTAAATATGGTTTGAATAAAGAAGTGCATGTAGAATCTTGGTTAGTGCAGTAGGTTATAGGTACAAAGAAAAGAGTTCATCAATGGGTAATAGCTTGTTCATTTTAGTTGAATGGTATGTCAACATTAGCGCATTTGAATGTGCTTTTGTCGAGATCATACGATATGTTGTTGGTTATGGACTGTTTATATATTCATAGGACCAAGGTGGATTGTTATGACAAGTCCACTAAGTGCTTAGATGACAATGGAGAACAAAGGATCTTGCAGGGTAAGAAGAAGGCAACATCAGTTAGAATGGTTATAACTATGCAGGCAAAGCATAGTCATAGGAAAGGGTGTGTATTATTTGCAGTGCATATTTCTAGTGATAAAGGTAAATATGTTGACGATGCAGAGGTATTGAGCAGCTACCCAGTTTTAGAGAAATTTCAAAATGTGTTTCTTGCAGAGATTTCAGATTTTCCGACTCACAGGGTAGTGGAATCTTCTATTGAGTTGGTACCAAGGACAACACTACCATCAAAGGCACCATACATGATCATCACACTGGAGTGGGTAGAATTGAAGTTGTAGTTGAAAGAAATGCTTGACAAGGGATACATTAGGCCAAGTCTATCGCCTTGGGGCACACAAGTATTGTTTTTGAATAAGAAGGATGGTACTCTTAGGTTATGCATTGATTATAGGTAGTTGAATAATGTAACCATCAAGAACAGGTATTTGTTAGTGAGGATTGATGACTTATTTGACCAACTGAAGGGAGCAGTAATATTCTCGAAGATTGATCTCAGATCATGATACCATCAGGTACGCATCAGAGGAGGATATTTACAAGAATTCTTTTCTGACTAAGTATGGACATTATGAGTTTTTGTGGTTCCTTTTGGTTTGACTAATGCTACAACTACTTTTATGTGCTTAATGAATAGTGTGTTGTGTCCTTACCTGGACAAGTTTGTTATTGCATTCATTGATGATATATTGATATATTCTAAGAATGAGGAAGAGCATGCCAAACACTTAGCATCATTATTGAGATTGCTAAGAGAACATCAGTTGCATGCCAAGCTTAACAAATGAAGTTTCTTTCAGACAGAGGTATATTACTTGGGGCATGTTGTTTCAAAGTAAGGCATAGTAGTGGATCTAGAAAAGATAAGAGTTATTATGGAATGGGAAGATCCTAAGAATGTGGATGAGGTAAGCTTATTTATGGGGTTAGAGGGTTACTACAGGAGGTTCATTAGGAACTTCTCACAGATTGCATATCCTAACACATCATTGCAGCGAAAAGGGAAGAAATTTGAATGGATAGAGGAATGTGCAGCAAGTTTTGAACAGTTGAAGAAGTTGTTGACAAATGCTCCAGTTCTCAAGATTGCAGACCCAAATAAAGAGTTTGTGGTGTGTACAAATGCATGCAAGAGAGGACTTGGTGGAGTCTTGATGTGGGAGGGATAGGTGGAATATTATGAATAAGGGAAATTGAATGAGAATGAGAATAACTATGTTACATATGATCTTAAGCTGGTAGAGATCATCCATGTTTTGAATATGTGGAGGCATTATCTTCTTGGCAGGAGATTTGTACTAATGAGTGATCACAATGGATTGAGATACTTATTTGACCAAACGAATCTGAATGCTAGGAAAGCTAGATGGCTGTCCACGATCAATAATTTTGATTTTGAGATTAGGTACATTAAGGGAAAGGAAAATAGGGTTGCAGATGCTTTTAGCAGTGGATTCACAAGTGAATCATAAAGCAGCGATGAATTTTTATGGGACAGATCTACATGATCAGTACTTAAAGGAAGGACAATAGGATGATAGGTACATGGATCTTAGGC
Organism: Pinus tabuliformis; assembly: GCA_031772625.1. Lineage (NCBI taxonomy): Eukaryota > Viridiplantae > Streptophyta > Pinopsida > Pinales > Pinaceae > Pinus > Pinus tabuliformis. The sequence continues at coordinate 976,523,835 of CM062812.1, forward strand.
ACATGTTACAATAGGGTACAGGTGAACAGGACATGGACTATTGTCTTACAGCGAATGGTTTGATAAGATTTAGGGATAAGATCTCTATGTTAGACAATAGTGAACTCAAGAAGCTTATATTGAGGGAATTTCATGCTAAACCGCATTCAGGGCACCCAAGATACTAGAAGACATTGAAAACAACGAAGAAGTTCTAATATTTGTCGAATCTAAAGAAGGAAGTGGTAGATTTTGTGGCTAGATGCTTGGATTGTCAATAGGTAAAAGCAGAGTGTAAGTATTGAGGTGGATTACTATAGTTGATTATGATTCCAAAGTGGAAATGGAGGGTCATTCCATGGAATCCATTATAGGTTTGGTGAGGAAATCTAGGTAGCATGATTCCACCATGGTTGTGGTGGGAAGGTTGAAAAAGGTAGCACACTTCATTCCAGTGAAGTCAACATATTTAGCTAGTGATGTAGTACAGGTCTTCATTAGGGAGATAGTGAGGCTGCATAGTATTCCGAAGAATATTGTGTTAGACAGAGATGCTAATTTCACTTCCATAATATGGAAATAATTGTTTGCAGGTTTGAGTACATAATTGGCCTTCAGCATAGCTTATCTTTCATAGAAATATAGACAGGTGGAGAGGGACAACATGATTATGGAGGACATGTTGAGAATGTACATCATGCATCATCAATGGAAGTGGGAAGAGTATCTTCCACTAGTTGAGTTTGTTTACAACAATGGGTATCAAGATTCATTGAGGATGAGTCCATTTTAGGCATTGTATGGGCAGAGTTGTAATACTCCTATTAGTTTGGGTGATCTAGTGAACAGGGTGTTGATAGGATCGGACATGTTGGAAGAGATGGGACAAGAAAAGTAGGTTATCAAGAAGAATCTAAAGGCAACACAAGACAGTAACATGTGTACTTGCACATAGGGCCCAAGTTGCATTGTCATGGTTATGGTATATTCGTGCATAGTAACTGGATAATGGTTGAAATTATGTCTATATACTGATATGATTATGCTTATACATGTATTACGCTAATCTGGTTGAACTTGCAGATGATCTATCCTCCCCTAAACTATATAGAAGTATGTTGATTACGTTTATATTTTGGTTTTGTTGACATGATAGATGTTATCACCTACTACAAAATTGTTCAAATAATGTCAAACGAGTTCAAAAGAATGCAAAAGAGCAGAGGATATTGTAGTCACATTCCAATCCATATAAGGACTCAAATCCCACATTAAGCCCTCTCCATTGGAAAGTTCTCTAAACAAGCTTTCTAACGATATGTGGAAGTCCAAAAATTGACTCCTGGATCAAAAGATATGGTCTTTTGAAATTTTAAGGATTCAAGCTTTAGTAAAGAAGGAATATCGGAGGTCCGATATCGGAGATCGCATATTGGAGGTCCACTAGCATGGCATACTGGTGCATCGTGTATTCGAGATACGATATATCAAAGGTCTAGTAGTATCGTAGATTGGTGATCACCCACCATAGCACCCCGCACATCAGCGATCATATATCGGCAATCGCACATTAACGACACCAAGAGGATTGGAGATTGCATATCAGTGATCACACATTGGGGATCCAATGCATCAAAGTAGGTAGATCAGAGCATCAAGATATCATAACAATAGGCAATTAGTGATCACAAATTGGGAATTTTGGTTGGTGGAAACCTTTTTAACGTTGTGATAGAGGAAATATGTCGATAATGTAAAATCACTGGAGGACTCAAAAATAAATTTACAAAGGATTTCATCGTAAAACCAGGGATGGACATGCCCTTTTCTCTCTCCTCTAGGAGGATGTATCGTGGAATAGGAATGGCTCCAATAATGATGTGTGGTGGCACAAGATTGACTCTGATAAGGACGCATGGCAACTGACATCAGCATGACGTGGCAGTATGGAAGGACACATGGTAGTAAATTATGGCATTTTCAGGGGCCTAAGGGGGAAAATCTGGGTGACACGTGTCACCACTTAGGAATTTCCACATGGAAAATGATGACATCATAATCAGAGATCGGTGATCAGAGAATAAACATGTCGCAACTCACATTGTTATTTCCTTTATTGGGAACCGTTGATGAGAAGGTCTTTGATATATTAGGCTAGCGCATGGTCTATAAGAAGTTAAAGAAACTTGGGTGCTAAGAAATTTACAAAGGAAAATAGCCCCTAGGCAGGAAAAAAAAGGCCCTAGCACGTTAAGGCTAAGCACCTGGTCATAGCCCCCATTCATATGACGAGAAATGAAGAAAGGGGCTAAAGCAAAGGGGGCCAAACTATCTAGGAACCCATTCTTTTCACATGATTATTTAAGAGGAGAAGTCTCAAAGAGGAAAAGCTCTAGTATAGCATTACTACAATGTTACTGGGCATATCAAGCTCTGATAGTGTAATACATGAAGTTTAGAGATGTGGATGAGTCGGAAGCTACGATTCCTGAGCAACACAAAGGCCAACACTGTTAATCGCTCCCAACTCTAGAAAGTGGGAAGTTCAAGTGGTTAAGGTGAAAAGTGAAAGGGGAACCGACCGAGTAACAGAAGAGGATCGTTGTGGTAGAGACGTGGCTTGATCAAAGCCCATCAAAGGAATTGGCGTAGAGATATTTTGGCTATAGTAATCATTCAGTTTTTTCTCATGTTTTGTATTCTGATGTTTTTTTATTCTGTTATGATTGTATTTTAAAGAAGGAATCATTTTTTTGCAATGATTTGGGCGACAGAGCCTTTACATGCCGAGACAGCTAATCAATTAGATAGCTAGCGCTCAGGCAAAGATATTTTTGTAACTATTTTCAAGCTCTCCCTCTCCTCATAAATAGAGGGAAGAAACACTTAACAAAGGTTCAGAATTTTTGGAAAGACTTCTCTTAAGGGAGCTTTTCCTAGTTTCATGAAGGCATGTATGAATCTTGATGTATGCTCTTTTCTCAAAAGATTAATGCAAGATTTCTGGTGATTCCAACTTATTGGATTGTAGTATGTTCATCTCCCTCTATATTTTCATATATGTTAAATATTCCTCTCATATTACATGTCACGTAGCAACCATATATATTTCCCATTAAATGCATATTCATTTAGATCAATCTATTGATGGATAATGCATGTATTAATGCATATATTCAGTCTTTGAAAAGTGCTCCATGCATCTCAACATTCCATAATAATTTCTTTACTTTCACTTCTCTCCAAATATAGATCTACATAATTATAAACATTTAATCTCTATATGATAGATTTATCCTTTACTATCTTCTACCATTATATCTGTCTCAACAATTAATTTGCTGCAAATTCTTAATTTTCTTTGGCCACCACTAGTCGAGGATTATTTCCTGTGTATTCCTATGTATAAGCTACTTCATATATTGTATATTTATGAATGGTTCTGAATCAATCCAATTTGAATTTCTTGTGACAAACTATGGTGCTATAAGTATTCAAGATAAATCTATCAACATTAATTAAGATGTCCTAGGCATTGGTATTCTTTTAACCTGGAGGTTGTCTCTAGGAGGCTTCTGAAGCACTTGTGCAATGGGTGATAGAAAAAGCTACACCATATTTTTGGCATTGTTTTCGAGGAATGAATTAGAGAATTTTTCCCCTGGGTATGATAAATATTTACATTCCCTCTGTCAGGTGAGCAAGGGAAGTGTGGGTTGAAGATCTCTCACCTTGGTGACTCCACTACCTGAATTTCTTTATAAACACCTTGGCGAATCCACTATCTATATTTTTATCTTATCATTCTGCCTTATAAGATGCCCCATACCTGCTCATATACCTCTCAATAAAGAACACCATCTATATCTAACCCAGAAAGAATAATATTCAGAAGGATTTGGAAGGAAAAAATCCCAAATACTGGTGCTACTGTCTCTTCATTTCCTGAAACATCCTCATCCAACTCATAGAATGCCATAATTCATTGCTCTGATTTTCCTCCTAGAGTTCTAGTATATCCTTCAAAAAATGGTCAGTTACCCAATATCGTCTCCCTAGAGGTCAAAGAAGAAGAAGTTTCAGTCAACACCCCTTCTCTCTCATTTCCTCTCCAACTTGAAGTTGAGGAGGTAAAATATATACTCTAGAGTATCCCTACCCACAATGTGAACAGTTTATCATTCTATGGTCAGTCAGTTGTCTAACAATTAGTCATACCTCAGAGACCCCTATTAAATCAAGCACAACCACCTCTGATCCATATGGTTACCCTAGGTTTCTTATTAAACAAATATTCTCCCTTAGACCTCCCTCAACCTTTAAATAATATGCCACGGGACTATCTCAAGCTCCTGTCTAGGTTTAATGAAGAAGCTCACATATTAGCGCAGAGACACACAAAAATTTTATGTGCCTTTGCAGAAAATTTGAATTTTGAGCACCAAGACGTAGTGCTGAGGATTTGCATCCAATCTTTGGATGGGATGGGGAAGAAAAAAATGGTACAAATCCTTGTCGAATTCTTCCATTACCACTTGGGAAGAAATGGAGAATTATTTTATGCAGAAATGGGGAGAGAAGAGAGATCATGGATACATTCTTACTGAGTTCAATGCTATGAAGAAGAAACTTGACAAGGATATATCAGATTTTATAAAAAGGTTTAATAAATTGTACAATAATCTACCTGTTGAGATTAAACCTCCACAGGCCACTGCCTGAGTAGTTTTTGTTGGGGCCTTTGAATCAGAGTTCGGCTTCACACTTAGAGAGAGGAAGTCTCATACCTTGGACCAGATTCAAACTGATGCTCTTGAGGTAGAAGAAAATTTTACCTCAACGGGGAAGTCAAGAGGCATAACTGACCCTGGAGAGAAGAAAAAAGGAAAGAGGAGGAATCTCCCTTAAGTCAAGAAAGAGAATCCCAAGAATAGAGGATAGACGATATGGATAAGTTGATAAAGAACTTATCAAATAAACTAGAAAAACTGGATTTGGAAAATAAAAGCCTTCAACGACATAACTTCCCGGTTGCTAATTAGGGTTTCAATCCCTAATACAGAAGGCCTCCCCTACATATATTGTAAAGGGAGAGGAAAGAGCAGCAATACCACATTCATCCTCCAATATATATAGAAGATGATCTAGAGGAAAAGATACCATATGCAAATGAAGTTCAGGGGAACTTGTATTCCTGATCCAGGTGGATGTTGGTGGCCACCCACCTATCCCATTTGGACCCCCACAACTGTCTCTTTCAGCTTTTTCAGTTTCCTAAATTGTAGCACAGTTTACTATTTTTAGCAGTTTTTCAGGTCCTAAACTTCTGGAGCCGTTTTGAGGCCCTAAACGACGTTTTTTGGGAAATCTGGGGCAACAAGGGTCCCAAAGTGGTAGTGCTCGAATAGATCTTTCTAACGAGCTATTGTACGCATCAAACGGAGATCGTATGTTAAAGTTACGACCCCGAGAAGTTGGAGTACCAATTTACCCAAACGGGGCCCATAGTTTGGCGTTTCACCTTCTAGGGTTAGGTTTTGGAATGTTAAGGATTTTCCATTGTTTCTCAACAATAAATAGGCCTTCGAGCCTCATTGTAACACAGTTCAGAGGCATGTAGCCACCACATCTCTTCTCATAGATAAGCTACCATCGCGCTAGCTAGTTTATTTCCATTACTGTTTGTAAGCATATTTCAGTATTTTACATTAATGAAATGAAGTATTATTTCCGCTGCATATCTGTGTTCATGGTTATCTTTGTAATTTATTGCGTTCCTGTTTAAATCCGGATCAGTGGTATCAGAGCGGTCTGCTTTTTCTCTGTTTTTCTTTGCATGTCCCCAACAAGGTCGGGATATAAGGAGTTAGGGCTTGAACTGGTCGAACCTTTGCAAGACCAACCTTGAAAATCCCGACGACCTTCCATGGCGGATGAGAAGAAAGACGAGGGGGCAGGAGATCCTATCAAAATCTTGCTCGAAGAAGCCCTCGAGCGACAATGGAACGCGATGATGGATAGCTTTGTCCAGATCCTTCAGCGACTACCCAGAGGCGACGCATTGGTTTCCAGCAGCTACTCTGGAAATGCCACGTCCTTTAAGGTACAAGTTAATTTTGAAATCCCCATTTTTGAGGGTCAAATAGACGCAGACACCGTAGATAAATGGTTAAATCTGCTAGATGGGTATTTTTCTGTTCATGAATTTTCAAGTCGAGAAAATATTGTTTTCGCTCTTCTCAAAGCAGCCCCCCACGTCAAGGACTGGTGGGAAACCTACTGTGAGCAGAAGGATGAAAGTACAGGCTCACTATTTTTAGCCTCACCCACTTGGAATGACTTCCGGGATGCCATCAAGGAGCAGTACTACCCTGTCAGAAGCTATGAGGATGAATACATAAAGTGGACCACGCTGTGGCAAGGAAGGGACCAAGACGTGCCAGAGTTCACCAATATTTTCCATACCCTTTGCAAAAAGTTGGGTATCAAGGATTCAAAGCAGCATTTGATACTCAAATACCATGGCTGCCTGCACAAGTACATTCAGGAAGAAATACAATTCCTGAACATCTCCTCGCTCGGCACAACATACCGATATGCTGTCAAGGTCGAGCAGAAGTTTAAACAAAAGAGGCGAGACTTTGGATCTGCGAATCCAAAGCAGGGGAAAGGTTCCCCTAAACCACAAAACAAAGGACAAAGCCAAGGCGAGGTAGCCCAAGACAACCAGCTGAAGCTGCAAGCAAAGAACAGTGCCGCGAAGTTGAAAAAGGACACGGGAAAATGGTGTGAGTTCCATAAGAGCTCCACTCACAACACAAGTGAGTGTCGGGCCAAGTAGTCGCTGGTGGCCGAGTTGAAGGCTTCCGAATCACATGCATGTTCTGACCCTGAGCCAGAACCTGACAAGGGGAATGGCAAAGGGAAGCAGATCCCAGAGCCACTGTTGCCACTGCCAAGGTCCAGAAGAATGAACCTATAGATCCAGAAGAGGGGGAGCGTCTTTTCCACTCACAGATGTGGGTGAAGGGTTCGCCGCTGCAATTCATTGTCGAAAGTGGTAGCCAAAAGAACCTCATTTCAGCAGAGGTCGTGAAGCGGTTGGGCCTACCGCCTACACCGCACCCGTAGCCGTATAGTATCGGGTGTCTTCACGAAGGATGAGATCTGAAAGTTCGCCAGTAGTGCCACCTTCCCTACAGCATCAAACCCTTCACAGACGAGGTATTGTGTGATGTTACACCTCTGGATGTTTGTGATGTATTACTAGGCTAGCCATATTGTGGAGGCGACATGCTGTGTATGAGTCAATGCCTCGTGCTGTCATTATTTCTTTGAATAATTCATTATACAGGATACCAGAGGTAGCCCCACCTACTGCCACCTCTTTGATCACTGCTAAGAAAGGCAGCAAGCTCATCTCCCAGACCAGGATATTCATTTGTCTGGCTCACTCCCAAAGTAAGGGGAAGATCGTTGCTACATCCATGACCCCCGCAAAGGGTTCCTCCACGCAGCAGCAACAACAAAGGGATACGGTCATAATAGAACATAGGAACAACTTCTCCTCACCCACAGGGGTATCACACAAGTTTCAGGTGGGCGACAAAGTTTGGTTACATCTGCAGAAAGAACGCCTTACAAGAGCCCATCAGAAGCTTCGACCACTCCGACATGGTCCTTACACCAGTACCAAGGCTACGAGCAACAATGCTTTGAAGCACAGCATTCCTCCATTCCTTCGCTTGCACCGAGTGTTCACTGTGGACCATCGTCGACCATGCTTCCCACCATTTTTGGTCACATTAGAGATTACAGAACAGCTCACCAGAGACCCAGCTCAGCAGAAGCTTCCTCATCTCAGGGAGGAACTCAACGCAATGGGGACCATTGCTTCCTAAGGGGGGAGGAATGATCCAAGTGGATGTTGGTGGCCACCCACCTGTCCCATTTGGACCCCCACAACTGTCTCTTTCAGCATTTTTAGTTTCCTAAATTGTAGCACAGTTTACTATTTTTAGCAGTTTTTCGGGTCCTGAACTTCCGGAGCCGTTTTGAGGCCCTAAACAACGTTTTTTGGGAAATCTGGGGAAACATGGGTCCATGGATCTATGTTGCCTCCCAAAGTGATAGTGCTCGGATAGATCTTTCTAACGAGCTATTGAACGCGTCAAACGGAGATCGTATGCCAAAGTTACGACCCCGGGAAGTTGGTGTACCAATGTACCCAAACGGGGCCCACAGTTTGGCGTTTCATCTTCTAGGGTTAGGTTTTGGAATGTTAAGGGTTTTCCATTGTTTCTCAACAATAAATAGGCCTTCAAGCCTCATTGTAACACAGTTCAGAGGCATGTAGCCACCACATCTCTTCTCAGAGATAAGTTACCATCGCCCTAGCTAGTTTATTTCCATTATTGTTTGTAAGCATATTTCAGTATTTTACATTAATGAAATGAAGTATTATTTCCGCTGCATATCTGTGTTTATGGTTATCTCTGTAATTTGTCGCATTCCTGTTTAAATCCGGATCAATTCCTCTTTCTCCGCTAAAGGACATGAACTCATAACATATGAATAAGAGTAGGAGGAGCTTGATGCAATGTTGAACGATGATGAGATTGATGATTACTCAAGAATATCACTAATTTCATGTAGGCTCGGCTACATAATAAATATGATCTTCGGTCATCTAGAAAGAGATCGAGTAGACAAGACCAAAATGAAGGTACTTCCTCCAAAGAGCCTCCTAATATAGCTGACAAGGGGAAGGGTTTGTTAGAGCCAATTATTTAAAGAAAAGGGATCCTTAGACCCAAACTGCCATAAGCCTTAAGCCCTCCAAGAAGAGAAATCACCTCCCCCTTCTGGGCCCATCTATGAAAAAGAAAAGGCGCTGGTATAATTTCGCATAGCAGAAAAAGGCCCTGCCATCTTCAATCTTTAAAAAGAGTTTGAGAAAGTCAAGATCTCGATCCTATTATCTAAGTTCTTGAAACAACCCACCTATAAGGCCTAAGTTTCTTAGTTCATGTTTCCTTCTGCTTCAGTCCAACCACCTGATAGTTTAAACCTCCAAGAAGAAAGACCAATGGTTGTCTTTGGACCCCATGTCAAAGAACAATATCCCTCCACAACACCTTTTTATGTTACTCTAGTACTAGATGACCTCCTGCTCCATAACTTCATGTTGGACTCGGTATCTTCTCATAATTTGATGCCATTTTCAGTAATGGAGCAACTAGGTTTGTAGATAACCAAACCATACAAAGATCTCTACTCTTTTAACTCTAAGAGGGTAAAGTGCTTGGGAATGATAAATGACTTGGTGGTGAATTTGGCCCAGATCCTAGTGAAAAGTGTAGTAATGTACATTTTGGTAGTTGATGTCCCTGCAAGGCTTGGTATCCTTTTGTCCAGATCTTGGGGATCAAAGGTTGTAGGTTCCATAAAGTTGGATCTTACATATGCTACCATCTCTATATTTGGTGGAGAAGAAAGGTGATTGTATAGGGAATCAATGTTCGTTAAAACATCCATGAAAACTAATTTCCTAAATAATTCTCCTGTGTATGGGAAAGAAAGGGATCTCTCCTACTTATTACTAGAAGAAGATGATTTTATTTTATAAGAAACACAGGTACAACCAGCAGCCAAACTAGATCAACAATTCAAAGATTGTAGCAAAGTTTGGAATTTGTATTTTGATGGTGCAAATTCTAAAGAAGGAAATGGAGCAGGAGTATTATTGATATCTCCAGAGGGTAGCTCAATTCCCCTCTCCTTCAAATTGGAATTTGAGGCAACCAATAGTGTGGCAGAATATGAGGCATTACTACTAGGCCTGCAAGCAGCAAGGAATTTAAACAATGAATTCCTGACTGTATTTGGAGACTCTAAACTGGTGGTGAAGAAAATCAAGGACTAATGTCCAACTAAGCACCCTCGGCTAAGGGCTTACAAAAATGTGGCTTGGGATTTAATTTAAAACTTATTCCTAGATTTAATGTCCAATTCTTACCCAGGGAAGGAAATCGAATAGTCGATTCCTTGTCTATAGCTACCAGTAATTTCAAGCCACCACAAAATCTACTTCTTAGATATGAAATTGAAGTTAGCTACAAACCCTTAGTGCCTGATAATGTGAAACACTGGCAGGTGTTCGAATATTATGAACAACTCAAATGTTTCATGGAATTAATTGGGGAATTCTAGAATTATGTGATCAATGAGGAAGAAGAATAAGTGACAGAGGAAGATCCGACCACCTAGGAGGAAACTATCACAGGGAACAGAGTTTTACAGATAAAGGGAAACGTCATTCCCCATGGTCTAGTTCCTTTGCAGAGGATATTCAAATCAAACAATGTGGCTTCAAAACTTGTTGAACAGGGAGCTAATGAACAGGTGGAGGATTGCAACATCGGCTTAGAGAACAAACCCCAGATGATAAAGTTGTCAAAAGGGATCCCTCATCAATACAAAGGTACTTAAATCTCTTAAAAACCTATAAAGATTTTTTTTCTTGGTCATATGATGATTTAAATACTTTTGATACAAATGTTATTCAACACAAGATTCCTTTAAAGAACAGAATGAATCCTTGTAAGTGGAAACTTGGATAGATCAGTCCCCTTTTACTCCCATCCATTTAGAAGGAAGTAAATAAGTTACTTCAGGCCAAGATCATTGTACAATTGAGGTACTCAGAGTGGGTGAAAAACCTGGTTCTTGCTAGGAAGAAGAATGGAGAGATAAGATTGTGTGTGGATTTAAAACAACTCAACAGAACTTCCTTAAAAGACAATTACCCATTACAAAAAATGGATTATATATTGCATAAGGTAGTTGGCTAAGCTTGGATGTCCATGATGGATGGTTTTTCAGGGTATAATCAGGTAGTAGTGCATCCTGATGATCATAAGAAAACTGCATTCACTACACCTTGGGGGACCTTTATGGATGCAAGAATTCAATTCGGCCTTATAAATGCAAGAGAAACCTTCTAGAGGTCAATGGATTATATATTGCATAAGGTAGTTGGCTAAGCTTGGATGTCCATGATGGATGGTTTTTCAGGGTATAATCAGGTAGTAGTGTGTCTCGATGATCATAAGAAAACTACATTCGATACGCCTTGGGGGACCTTCATGGACGCAAGAATTCAATTCGGCCTTATAAATGTAAGAGAAACCTTCTAGAGGTCAATGGATATAGATTTCATGGGAGAACAGGACAAATTCATAGTGGTCTACCTGGATGATATCACAATTTTCTCTAAAAATGATGAGGAGAATATTGAACATTTGAAACTCACTTTTGAGAAATTCAGGAAGTACGGTTTGTCTCTAAATCCAAATAAATTTGAGTTCGCTTTACACGAAGGTAAGCTGTCAGCACATATAGTAGCATAGGAGGGGGTGAAGATCAATCCTAAGCATGTGGAAGCCATCAATCACATTTCCCTACCAAGAAATAAAAAGGAGGTCCAAGTGTTCTTGGGAAGGATTAACTTCTTGAGAAGATTTATACCTAATTATGTAGAGATAGTGAAAGGAAACACAGAGATGTTGAAGAAGGAGAATGAAGTAAAGTGGAGCCTAGATTCTCGAGAATCCTTCTCTAGGATCAAGAGATATTTTGCAGAAGCTCTTGTGCTAGTTATCCCAGATTATTCAATTCCATTTTACATCTTTTCTTCCACCTCCCCTCATACTATAGTCATTGTGTTATTACAGAAGAATAAGGAAGGTCATGAGAAAGCTATAGCCTTATACTTCATCTAGGTGTTGCAAGTGGCTAAATTGAAATATAATATCTTGGAAAAACAAGCTTATGCCCTAGTCAAAGCTTTGAGGGCCTTCAAATTTTATGTTTTACACTCTAACATCATAGCTTATGTTCCTACTGGGGTTGTCAAGGGAATCTTGGTGCAAGGGGACAGTGATGGAAAAAGAGGTAAGTGGATTTCCAACATCCAAGAGTATGACATGGATATGAAGCCCACTAAACTCATCAAAGGATAGGGATTGGCCAAAATCTTGTCAGAGTCTAATTTCTAGGCCATGGGGATTAACCCATTGAGAGAAGAAGATGAGGAAGGGACACAACAATAGATAATCAACACATTGACCCAGTAAATTCATATCAAATATGAAACATCTTCTTGATATAAGGATTTTGTCCTCTATCTGTTATTCTTGAGGTGCCCAATGAACATAGACAAAACCAAGTATAAAGCATTAACATTACAAGCCCAAAATTTTATTATATCCAATAGGAAACTATACTGGAAAGATCCAGTCAGAATTCTACTTCTGTCTTTGGTAGAAGCAGAAACTCAGAGGGTAATGGATGATTTCCATAGTGGAATTTGTGGCGGGGCACTACAAGTGATTTCTTTAACTTCGCCTTGGTGAACTCTAAGTCAACTACTTCAAGATGACAATCCATTTGGATTATTTTCCCCCAAGAAACTGACGAGATAGAATATAGGTCATGGGATTGCAATTGGATATCACTGCAGTTTTGTGTAAGAGAATATAGTGACGAAAATGTTGGACATCATGAACTACTACCGATGCCAACTTTTTTACATGAGCATATCAAGTTTTAGCATAAAACAGGTTACAAATCAAGTAATATATAATATGCTCATTTATGTCATCATCATCCTGAACCAACACCATGCCAATGATAGTGTCAGCAACGGACAAGTATAGGATATAATCACGATGATAATTCAGAGGATGCAATAAAGGGGCACTAATCACTGTGGGTTTTAAAGCATCAAAATACTCATGATAAATTTCATCCCAAATGAATGGGACTCCTTTCATCAAAAGGCAAGTAAAACCCTTGGAAATATCGACATAATTAGGGACGAAATGATGAAGAAAATTTACCTTTCTCTGCAAACTTTGGAGTTGATGTAAGTAAGATGGAGGTGGAAAATTGACAATGGCCTCCACCTTGAGAGGATCAATGTGGATGCTTTCTTTGGAGACTATGAAGCCTGAGAGACAACCTGATTCAACACAAAAGAAACACTTGTGAGGATTCAATCAAATATTGTAGTGTCGATAGGGAATAAAAATCACCCGAAGGTGTTATAGATGGTCTTGATGTTTAAGCGAGTGTGTGGGTAAATTGTCAGGATATGGTTGAACGATATTTTTAATATCATGGAAGGCATAAGACATGGTCGTTTGGAAGGTTGCACCAACATTTTTCAGGCCGAAAGGAAACTTTTTGTAGGCAAAAGTGTTATAGACATTTTTGTGCCTTACAGCATTGAGCATGAAATGTCCATAATCTAAGGGATCCAAAGTCCCTAAACATGTTTTTCCTACCCCTAGAGGAACAAGGCTAACAAACCACAACAATTCACAGAAGTTCTCCACCAGAAACTGCTCAAAAACAAGTCAATTTCAGTGGCTACACTAGCCAACACTGGCTACCTGCGTTGAACGAGAATGGACATGTGGCAGGCTCGTTTCTCAAGGTGTCAAAACCCAGGAAGCTTCCAAAATGACACTTGCCTCAAGGAATTCGACTGGTGATGAGTAAGAGGTTCCAAATCTCCAAGTGGAAGCAAGAACCTCCAAGTGGAATCAAGAACTGACAGAGGGAGAGGACACTAGTCAGATCTCAAGCTGACTCATCCTCTCTCCAAACATCTATATATGGATCTCTCCTCCATGAGATCTAGAGGCTGGAATTTTGTTATTGCAAAGAATTGCTGTTGGTTTGAGATTGGAATCATTGGGTGCTTAATGCTTTGAAGGGGGTGAAGATAGGAATTCCATTTGCTGGGAAGGAGATGCTGGATTGGAGCCCTCTGGGTTGTATCTCTTCCTGAACCTTGTTATTTATCAATAAAGCTATCTTGGTTTCTCCTATATACCGATGTATTTTTGATGTATGATTGCATTAGTATGTTTAGTTTATTTCTAATCCTGAACTAGTTATGAATATGAATCCATGTCTTCTGTAGTGTTCTCTTCTTGTGATCTTGTAGCAACCTCTTGAAGCTGGGCGAGCGAGAAGGCAAGTAGCTGGGAACTCTCCAAGAGAAGAGAAGCCGGATCGAGGGACAAACGGAAGACACCGGTTAGTCCATCCATCTCTCTCTTCATTCTTAATTCATAAAGGAATAATACTAGAATAGCTGTCTCTGTTTGTTGCTAAGGCACTGTCACACCTTAGGTGGATAGGATCGTCCTGCATAGGCATTTTTCCCCACAACAAATTGGCGACTCCGCTGGGGAGATCTATTTAGTCATTTTATTTGTGTTTCTATCATTGTTTGCTTCATAGACTTGACAGCAACAATCGAACTGCATCTGCTTTTCCTGGATGCAAAGTAGACAGTTGCTGCTTTGATCCAATCACTGGACTTGTCTATGATCTGAACAATGGATTCACAAATAATTTGATGATCCTTTGTGATAGATCTTAGTAGCCCCTCAAAGCATACCTTTGATTACACCTTGCTTGTTGCTTTTATTTGGCCTAAAACAGTGAATTAAATAGCAATCTGTGACCCAGAACCTGAGGGAAACGAGAGTTTCTCCTTCAGCGCAGACCTAGTGAAGGGATTCTGCATTTCAATGCAGGTCCCGTGAAGGCTACCTGCGCTGAATTTCAAAACCCCTGTGTTGAGGTTGCGCTGAACCAGTTTGCCCTTGTGCAGCTGGGGTTCTCTGCTCTGTTTTGCCTTGTTTTGATCTCTGATTTTTGCAGCCTGTAACCAGCATAGGTACCAATCTGATAACTCCTTTTCTCTGCTTAAATTCCGCCTCCTTTTGTACAAAAAGACTGTGAGTGTTTTTATGTGTTTGTGGCATCATTTGCAGTTTTCCTTTTGCATGAGTGAAATAGTCATCCTGTAGCCCTTGATTCAGATTTGTTGATTGTGATCTTAGAAGAGAGTTCATTGGCTGTTTGCAGATTGATTATACATTTACTCTTGCTTATTGGTTTGAGTTTGTCTCTTTTAAGTGTCGAAACAAGTATTCATTTCGAAAATTGTTAAGTGTTGTAATCTCTTCTACCCTCTCTGATTTCGAAAAAGTAAACTTGTTTGTATTTGTCATTTAAAAGCAAATTCAAAGTTGTATAAAAAGCTTTCTTTGTAGGCATCAATACTAAGAAAGCGGAAAACAAACACCTGCATTGTGCATTTGCATTTTGATAGTTTGCATGTCTGATTTAGGAAAAGTGCATTAGAGTGTGCTGATTTCTCTTTGAGAAAAGATGGTGTCTTTCTTTTCCCTTAGTAGCTAGGATTTTCAAAGTTGAAAAGATATAAAGCTTGCTTATCATCTTTAGACTGCATTTAGGAATTGTATCATACATCTCGTGGTGAACCTTGAAAGGCAAACTTCTAAAAAGATCAACCTAAAATAAATTGAATGAACTTAACAACGCTTTGCAACATAACGCACAACATAGAGGTCTAGGCTAGAGACGTGTTCCGGCGTCGTTAAGCCTGGTGACTATCGATCTCGTGGATGGTGGGTGATTCCTCCTGAGGGACGATAGCGCCAGTACAGATTGTGCTCCCACGTACCGTCGCGTATATATTGGGAGACCCCTATAGGCATAAAACCTTTATCCTTAGGAAGCCGTGTCGGCCGCCCTACTGATCGCAATGCACTGAACACAGCATTCAGGAAGATCGACCGCCCGTACCCTAAAAAGTATTCTTCGGTTTTGCGAAACGTTTGGCACACCCTCTGCCTAGAACTCCAGAGCAGTTCCTTTTGGCCTTTTTCAGACTCTATAACAGAAAAAGTCCATCCGAGCATTTGTCACTTCGGGCTCGTTAAAACATCGAAGGAGACTAGAGTCATCTTTAGCTTTTTCTCGACTCTTTAAAAGTGAAAAAGCAAGTTGTGTCTAAAGCGTCGTTAAAATTTATTTTAAACAGAACAATCACCCCTATTCCTGCGTTGATCTTTAGGTTGAAAAAATGGAGCACACTAACCAAGGAATTCCCCTTGGTGGAAATCCTAGTCCCTTCTCCTCTTGGGGAGATGTTGGTGCGCCCCATATGGCCACATTGTCGCTTCCAGGACTGACAATTGGCCTGCCAGTCTGGCTCTTTTCAACCAATGTCGTTCAGAACACCACCATTCCTGAACAGTCAAGTCAACAGTTAGACCAGACCAGAGTTGCCAACCAGCCTTCTACTTCATCTAACTCTTCCTCTCCTCCTTCCTCTTCGC
Source organism: Pinus tabuliformis (assembly GCA_031772625.1). Classification (NCBI taxonomy): domain Eukaryota; kingdom Viridiplantae; phylum Streptophyta; class Pinopsida; order Pinales; family Pinaceae; genus Pinus; species Pinus tabuliformis. The sequence continues at coordinate 976,540,043 of CM062812.1, forward strand.
TTGACGGAATTGGTAAAACAAAAAACCAAGTTCCTAAGGAGAAGAAGGAAAAGAAGAAGAAAGAGAAGAAGAAGAAGGAGCCAAAAGTGACTGGGGGCAAACAAGTGTCGTCTGACAAAAATCCACACACAACACTGACCAGGCCTAAATCGCCATGTGTCATATGCAAGGGAGACCACTTCCACAGAGATTGTCCCTGCATCCCTCGGATACTAAGGGACTGGTCTCCCCGTTTTCACAATTCGGTAGCATCAACCTCTGATAGCCATGTTGACTGCTCACTGTCGACTAGTGAAAGTGAAGTCCCAGGACAGAGAGGGAAAGCTAGATTTCCCTACAAACTGTGTGAAGGTGACTATGCCATCCACTGTTGTCCCTTCTTAGACGAGGCTAAAAGAGTTTTGGAAGATCACCCGATTTTACGAGCACAACTTCCTCCTGGATATCAAAAACTCCTGCCAAGTCCTTCACTAGTTGAGAACCCGGCTAGCCCGCTCAGGTGGTCAGCCGAAGCACCTATCATTGAAGATGAACCGCCCGGATCCATGCTTGACGAAAGTCAAAAAGTTGAGACGGTAGTTGACCTGGTTTTGCCTTCAGAGGCTCTATCTTCGAATGATACTATCACAGAGGAGAATAAAGACGACACCGTCCAAATTCTCTTCATCAACACAGACTCCGACGAACAAGGAGGAAATTTTCCCATTCCTTTATCGCAGGAAGGAACTTCGTCAGAGTCATACCCGGCCGTCTATTCGGTCCCACCACCAAGAAACCTAGTTGTCTCGTTCGATTGGAACCAACTAGGCAGACCCCGGTTGTCAGCAAGCATACCATTCAGAATTATCGTTCAAATATACAGAATGGTAATGGCTAGCACTATAATTGATGAGGGGGCATCTGTGAGTATCCTTTCCTCTATTGCTTGGAAAGCGCTTGGTTCGCCAGCGCTTTTGCCTGAAATGAGAAATCTATCAGGCTTTGATAAAGGAACCAGTCGACCTTTAGGGATCCTCCCCAATGTGCCTATCACATTGAAAGGGAAGACCGTTCAAATGAACGTGATGGTCGTTCAAGGACCCTTGGATTACAACCTACTCCTTGGACGAGACTATATATATTGCATGGGAGCCATCATCTCCTCACTCTTTAGAGTAATGTGTTTTCCACATGAAGGAAGAGTGGTCAAGCTCGTGGACCAACTTTCATTCCCCGGATCACGCATCGCAAATAGTTATGTACCATCCCTAAATGGTCTCTTCACGCAAGAAATGTCTCAACCCACGGTCCGTCCTCCTGATGAGCGCGAGTAATCCGGGAGGATATGACTGGAACCCAGGGGGCATGCATCCTGGTCTACTTCGGCAGGGAAACTTTAGGTATAGAGTAGGTTTCCGCGGGAGAATATGACTAGTCTGTACCCCGCCCTTGCTGGAGAGGGATTATTCTAGAATAAGATTCTTTTGTCAAAGTTACGTGTTTGGCACTAAGGTCATTCACCTTTGTCTATTTCGGTAGATATCGCCGAAGAAGTGTTTTGTTTGAAAGATTAACGAGACAATCTTTGGGTAGCCTGAAAGAGGTAGGCCTTTCCTGCTTGAACAAATGTTTTGGCGGACAAAGTAAGGGTAACCTTGAAATCATACTTTATGCCTGGGGGCATGCAAACCTTTTGGAGTGCAAGCAAGGGGCGACTATTTATTTTTTCAACTTTTAGGTCCTTCCCTTTAAACCTGTAGGTCTAACCCTTTAAACTCGTAGGATTAGTCGTTTCCAAACTTGCATAATGAAAGGATGTGGAGCAAAGCTTCGTGGGATGAAGCTCCATAAAAAATAGCATCTTCACTGAGACATTCTTATCATATGACTGGGTAATCGAGCAGTTTTAGCACACAGTTCATGCTCATTAAAAAATAAATGCAAGATTCGAGCAGTTTTAGCACACAGTTCATGCTCGTTAAAAAATAAACGCAAGATCCGAGCAGTTTTAGCACATAGTTCATGCTCGTTAAAAAATAAACATAAGATCGAGAAAATGTTTCCACCCGCGTTTAAGCTCGTTAAAAAATGAACTTTCTCGGTAAATAACCACAGTGAATGTAATATCATCAGCCACTAAAGCCTTGGTCGTGTTTGCACCGTCACCTCCACTTTTCATTTGGCCGATCGTTCACCTCCATATGATTGTTTACCCACTTTGAGGAACAGCTGCGAAGAGTGATTTCACCTAGCCATCCTTGTGACATTGCCGTGATTGGAAAATTCCAACCTGTACCTGGAATCAGCTGCTAACCCTGTTTATCACTCATTCCTCAAAAGACGAGTCTTCTTTAAGCTCTTTTCAACTGACTCGTAAAATATGAAAAGATTGCCGAGTCCTTGGCCTTCCAGCTCGTTAAAGGGACCGGAAGAGCTATCCCTCCTCTAGATTTTAATATTTTTGGACTTGAGGGATTATTGCACAAAAAGATCGAGCGCTTGTTTTGTTCGGCTCGTTAAAACTATCGAAAACTCATCCCTTCTGTATTGTTTTATACTTTTTCGGACTTAAGGGATTAGATGACGAAAAAGGACTTTTGGAGTTAACTTTATGTACCTTTTCAGACTCTCTAAAAATGAAAAGGACCGAGTTATCCTTGTCGTTAGACTCGTTAAAATCATTAAATAGCGACAAACTTGTCTTTAGATGAGAACGAGTTTCACTATCGCTAGGCTCGTTAAAACATAGTGATGGGCTTGCCCGAAGGGCAGGTTATAAAACAAGCATATGTTATCCTCCTCAAGCTTGACAAAAATAAAGAGGTACTGGTCAGCAATGACTAGGGAAAAATTGGGAGAAACTAAAGAAAGCTTTGATGGTAGCAAGTCGCTCTTGAACATGACACATTTCCTCCGTACCACAATCGGGTTGGGTTGTTTCATTCACCGGTCACATCCATGGTCTCGCCATACCATCCATATTTGGGGTAATGCTACCAATCCATCACATCAGTGTCGCCATATGTTCAAGAGAAGTCGTTCAGAAAAGTCAATCGTGTCCCATCCACTGCCATACATTATCCTTCATCCTTTTATGACTGCCACCCTGAATCATATGTCACAGATCGTTTTCACCTCCATTAAAATCATTAGCTCCGTTCCGTGTCACTGATGTGGGATTCATTAAGGCCCTCCTTTGATGGATCGCTTCTTGTCGACATCAGCTCATTATCCAAGAAGTTGATCTAGGGACAACCCCTTCAGTACTTTGAAGCTTGCATGCCTCAATGGCAAGTTTCTCACTTCCGGCGACAGGTATACATCAATGACCTTCGACCGAAAGATTTTGCGTGGTGTTCGACGCCAAGTCCTTTATTCACACCACGTAAATTGTACTGCAGTACCTTGAGGGTCATTATCATTATCGGTGATTCCTCTCGCGCTTGTTAACGGTTTACATCATTGACCGGTAATCAAGCGATGTATTTCCATGTTCGACTTCAGAACATTTCTCACATGGATCGACTTGTACTTAGAGTGAAGATCGAACGAGTTTGAAGACCCCGGATCTAGTTTCATCCATCCGGGCTGCGATATATATTCAGGAAAGATAAAGACATTGACATGTACATCATTGCAACAGATAATCATCCTACTCAAAGGATGATAATTTCATCAAAATTATCAGTCTACCACCAGACGATTGTCTGTTCTATGTACAAAAAAATGAATTTATAAAGCTGAGCATGGGAATGCCCACCTCAGCCAGATCATGAAAGCAGTATGGAAAATAATGTATTGTATTTTATCTTATTACAGGTCTCCTCTCAGCATTGGATGAACTTCGGATCCCCCTGATAAATCATTTCACCCGATAAACAGCCTCATACTTTAGGGGGCAACTGTTATAGACATTTTTGTGCCTTACAGCATTGAGCATGAAATGTCCATAATCTAAGGGATCCAAAGTCCCTAAACATGTTGTTCCTACCCCTAGAGGAACAAGGCTAACAAACCACAGCAATTCACAGAAGTTCTCCACCAGAAACTGCTCAAAAACAAGTCAATTTCAGTGGCTACACTAGCCAACACTGGCTACCTGCGTTGAATGTCAAAGGGAACACTGGCTACCTGCGTTGAACGAGAATGGACATGTGGCAGGCTCGTTTCTCAAGGTGTCAAAACCTAGGAAGCTTCCAGAATGACACTTGCCTCAGGGAATTCGACTGGTGATGAGTAAGAGGTTCCAAATCTCCAAGTGGAAGCAAGAACCTCCAAGTGGAATCAAGAACTGACAGAGGGAGAGGACACTAGTTAGATCTCAAGCTGACTCATCCTCTCTCCAAACATCTATATATGGATCTCTCCTCCATGAGATCTAGAGGCTGGAATTTTGTTATTGCAAAGAATTGTTGTTGGTTTGAGATTGGAATCATTGGGTGCTTAATGCTTTGAAGGGGGTGAAGATAGGAATTCCATTTGCTGGGAAGGAGATGCTGGATTGGAGCCCTCTGGGTTGTATGTCTTCTTGAACCTTGTTATTTATCAATAAAGCTATCTTGGTTTCTCCTATATACTGATGTATTTTTGATGTATGATTGCATTAGTATGTTTAGTTTATTTCTAATCCTGAACTAGTTATGAATATGAATCCATGTCTTGTGTAGTGTTCTCTTCTTGTGATCTTGCAGCAACCTCTTGAAGCTGGGCGAGCGAGAAGGCAAGTAGCTGGGAACTCTCCAAGAGAAGAGAAGCCGGATTGAGGGACAAACGGAAGACACCGGTTAGTCCATCCATCTCTCTCTTCATTCTTAATTCATAAAGGAAGAATACTAGAATAGTTGTCTCTGTTTGTTGCTAAGGCACTGTCACACCTTAGGTGGATAGGATCGTCCTGCATAGGCATTTTTCCCCACAACAAAAAGTCCTCCAGGAACAGATAAAGGCAGTCTTGTGTTGATCAACAGAAAGGATATTAATTTGATTATATCCATAGAATCCATCCATGAAGGAGAAAAGTTCACTCCCTACACATTCATCAATAATCTGGTCAATGAAAGGAGTAGGGTAATTATCCTTCAGATGGAATCGATTTATATCTCAATAGTCAACACAAACTTGTATGGTTCCCTATTTATTAGTTACTGGAACGATGTTGGAGACCCAATCTGTCAGTGGGATAGAGTAAATAAAGCCAACTTTTAGAAGTTTTTTAACTTCTCCCTTAATGGAAGCTGCCTTCCTTGGGTGCATCGGATGAAGACGTTGTCACACATGTTTCACGTTTGAATAGGTGGGGATCTCATGAACCACAATACTAGGATCGATGCCAGACATCTCTTCGTAAGACCAGGTGAAGACATCAGGGAATTATTTGAACAGGGTTGTATAAATCTTAATCTCATCAGGAGAACAAGAAACCCCTATGTGAATGTTTTCAACAATCCCAAGTTTAACCAAGATGTCGATGGGCATGGTTGCCAAAATGTTCCCTAAATTTCCTTCAGAAAACACTTCATGAACCAAGATAGGTTTCTGAAATGGAGTAGTCATTTTAGGGGAAAGTAAAGTACCTAAAAAAATAGGAATTGATCCAAGGCTAGGAAGAAAAGAGGAACGGTGATGAATATTATTCCAAGGGGTTTATTCAAGAGACATCACTTTAGCAATGATTTCATTAGTAAGGAACGCCTCATTCAAAGGATCTTCAAAATCATAAGAACCGAGCCAAGGAGTTTGTAGATACAAGTCTAGGGAAAATCTCAATCGATCATGAGTTGTAGATGTAGTCGCGAAAGCCAAAAGGAAATTTTGATAAGCTTGCTCAATTGGGCTAAGTGGCATGGCATCACCAAAATTATTGATCTGGTCAAGACTAGGGATGATCCATGGGTCATAATTAGATGTGATCATGTTAATTGAGGCAACATTAGAGGGAAGAGGAAGGGGAAAAATTCCCATTAAAGCAGATTCCTTAAAAATACCTGCATCGACACTTTCATAACGAATGTTGGTTTTCCCAAAAGAAGGCACATTACCAGGTTGAAGAATCGGAGAAAAAGAAATCTAATTGATCAATGGTGATAATTTTCCCTTGGTGAGGAAAATGAAGTACACTAAAAAGAGATGAGACCACACAAAAAATTGCATGATTCTAGCTCTGACCAAGTAAAAGGTTGCAATTGAGATTAGTGTCAACAAACTCGACTTGTAAGTTGACCGTCTTTCCCTCCAACTAAATGGGTAAGGAGTTGAGAATACCATATGGATGGAAACCTTGACCATCGAAAGATTCAAAAGTGTTCGGAGACTAGTTGAGAGTGTTACTGTCAATCCTATTAGCCTGTCACCTAGATCAAATATGCTTTTACTATGTTTTTCTAGGCTTCAAAATCAATTTTTTTTTATACTAGGTTTACACAACAAATTTGGTCATTGTTTGGTCAGTCTAAAGATGAAGTCATTTTTTGGAAATTCACTCAAGTTGGTCACCTATCACACTTTATGATGGTATCACAATAAAAATGGGTTAGTCATCATCATTGTTCCATTTAGGTCTCAGGTCATCTATTAGGTCGCTAGGGTTTCCAAGGTCCATCATTTTCATGAATAAAACTAGCAGTGAGTAAAACATGACAAAGAAAATTTTGGAGAGTTGATCTTGATTTTTTTTACACGCTCCTTATACTATCATGTTATCAAAGGTTCCAGAAAAGGAAGCTCCAACACTCAGGAAAGCAAAAGACATCACAGGCTTGCAATGGTAAAGGTAAATTCTATTTTCATAAAGTGAAAATTAGTTTCTAAAGGAGGGTGGGTCCCATTTCTTTTTGAAAAAGTGAGGAAACTTTCACTATATAAACTCAAAAGCCCCATAACTCCTTCATTCACATCCTATTCACTCTTTATCATCAAGCTATCTCACTCAAAAAAAGAAAAAAAGTTGTTTTCCTAAGAGAAATTAGCAAAAATTTGCAAGCAATGCGCGTAGAAGCACTGCATTGTGCTTAGGAGACTGGTGTTGCACTTTGAAGAGTTGCACTGCGATTTGGCGCTGCACGTAGGAACACTCCACTGCGCACAAGACAGAGTGCCCCAAAATTCATCAAAACTCTCCCAAACTTAAATTTTTCACTTGCAAGCTTGATTTTACTGACTTCTAAGCTAAGGAACAAGTAAGTACACCATCATCCTCCATCTTTTGCTTTCCCAATTTCATCTCATGTCAATGATTCTTCAAGTTAGGGTTTGTAGCAAAATTTGCATGGGAAATGTTAGGGTGAAAATGACCATCATTATTTTTAATTTCCAAAACATGTAAAATGATATCCTACACCTTAATACATGTTTAATGAACCATTTTCACCATTTTACCCACCTCAAAACAAAGTTTAAACACTCATAAAGCAAAACCCTAGCTCATTCCTAGAGGTTTTTGGGAAAGTTTCATCATAAACCCTGTTGTTTCCACCTGCAAGAAAATCATCTTTCCACTATTTCTCCACTCATTTTCATCAGCTTTCAAATTCATCTCACCTTTCCCAAGACCCCTCCCATCATTTTGTCAAAAATCACCTACATATCACTTCATTTCCATTCACACCTCACATCTTATTTTCACTTCCTGTTGCTAGGGCTTTGTGTCATCATGGAGGCAGAATCTTCGCCAAAAAGAAAGAGACAACATAAAGGAGGGAGGATCCTCAGATATGAACCATCATACTGAAACACAATCAACTCCTATCCTTTCATCAAACAATGCTTTGAAGATGTCCACTGCTTGGACTTTTGCAAAAGGGTGAGCGAGGTGGGATTTCATGAGCAACTAACAGATTGGATATCAACACAATTGAAAGGAGAAACTACTGTCATTGATGGTGTTGAGTTCAGTTTCTCAGTGGCCTCTATCTCAATTGCAACTGGGTTACCAGACAATGGCGAATATTGGTTCAAATGAATGAACCTAGATATTGAAAACTACAAGCCTTTCTTGAAGACGCCATACAAAGATACACATACTCACCTCCTGGCTTTCCGATATTTATTGGATAAATATTCCCCTTTTATGAAAACTATCATGAGGTTCTTCACTTGTGAGGGTAGATTCTCTAGGTTGTATGCCTATCATATTTGCCTCTTGATGCATTTCACCTCTCAAAAGCCACTCAACATGTGTAATTATCTATTCAGGAGCATTTCCAAAATGGCTAAAAAAATACAAATAAAGGAAAAAGAGCACTCCCTAAGCTTGTTCCATCACAGTCTCATCAAAACCATTGTCCTTCACCAACTAGCAGAGAGAGGTATGGCTTGGGAAGCCTTTTTGGAAGTAGCCTTGAAATGAAATGCGGAAAATGCAGCATCTCAGTCTCCTAGTGTGCCAAAACAACAAACAAAGGTGGGATCATCCAACAAAACAGTGGATAATACTCAGCTATCCAAACCTGAGGTGACTAAAGTGTATAAGAAGGGACAGAGGCTTGTGTTTTCTTCTCACAGAGAGAAAGGGGCCAAGCCTTCTTCATCGACAAAGCAGGAATCGTAGAAAAGGATAAAGACACAATTTAACATGAGTTTGACTAATTGATCCAGAGACTAAGGATCAAACCAAAAACATGAGACATACAATCAGGGAAATGGATTACCAAATAAAGGATCTAGCAATCAATTTGGAAAGGGCAAAGTATGTTATATCATTCCTTGAACAGGAAAACAATGAACTCAAAGCAAAGGAGTTGATCCTAGAATAGGAAAAAGCCAAGTTAATACAGCAAGTTGTGTTACCGGGAAAAGTGTCTATTTAGAACTGCTCTATCCCACTAAGGTGTGACAGCTGCCTTAGAAACAAATAGAGAAAAACTACTTTTGTATTTCCTTTATGAACTATAGACAGAGAGGAATAGAAAGAACCAACCTGTGTCTTGCGCTAATCCTTTGATCCAATCCCTCTCTTCTTTGATAGCTTCCAGCTACCTTCTCCCTTACTTTCCCAGCTTCACCAAGTACCTGTAAGATCACAGAAGAAGAAAACTATACAAAGACATGGATCTATATTCATAAACAACTTAGGATCAGATTTAAGCTAACCATACAAATGTAACAAGCATCAATGATACAAAAGCATGGAGGAAAAAATCAAATAGTTTTTATTGATAAACAAGAAGATCCAGGAGGAGTTACAACCGATGATTCCTGACCCAGCATCAACCTCCTAGCAAAGAAGCCCCTCTTCACCTCCAACAAAGCATAAATCACCCAATACTCTGATATTAGTTTCAAAACCAACAACAATTCCTTATAATGTGCAAAATTCCAGCCTCTAACCTCTGGATCTCTGGGATGAGAGATCTATATATAGATATTTGCAGAGGTGTGAGTCAGCTCTGGGTTTTTTATTAGTGTCTTCTCTCTGATAGTTCTTGATGCCACTTGGAGATCTCATTGATCTCTTACTCATCCTTGGGCGATTTTGAGAGGCAAGTGTCCCAGGAGAAGTTTATGGAATATTCCATGATCATCCACCTCGCAAACTGTCTCCACCACTTGTATTTTCCCGTCCATCGCACCCTCACAGTGTATTTAGGTGCACTGCAATGCACTTCCCATGTGTACAAGGTGCGATGTAGCACACCCTGGCCATGGAGCAAGTGCATTGATCCAGTTTTGACCAATTTTGAGTAGTTTTTCATGGAGAACTTTTGGGAGAAGCTGTAATCTGTTGACCTTGTTCCTTTAGGGGTTAGAACAACACTTTTAGGGACTTAGGAGCCCTTGGTTTATGGACATTTCATGCTTGGAGTTGTAAGGAACAAAAATGTCTATAACAGTTGCCCCCTAAAGTATGAGGCCGTTAACCTTTTGGTGTCGGGTGAAATTCTTTATTATGAGGATCCGAAGTTCTTTCAATGTTGGGAGGAGACCTGTAATAAGATACAATACAATACATTATCTTCATACCGTTTTCATGATCTAGGTGAGGTGGGCATTCCCATGCTCAGCTTTATAAATTCATTTTCATGTACATAGGACAGACAATCGTCTGAGTGTAGACTGATGATTCTGATAGAGCCATCATCCTTTTGGTAGGATGATTATCTGTGCTGCAATTCTATACATTTGATGTCTTTATTTCCCTGAATATATATCGTAGCCCGGATGGATGAAACTAGATCCGGGGTCTTCAATCTCGTCTGATCTTCACTCGAAGTACAAGTCGATCCATGTGAGAAATGTTCTGAAGTCGAACATGGAAAGACATCGCTTGATTACCAGTCAATGATGTAAACTGTTAACAAGCGCGAGAGGAATCACCGATAATGATAATGACCCTCAAGGTACTGCAGTACAATTCACGTGGTGTGAATAAAGGACTTGGCGCGAACACCACGCAAAATCTTTCGGTCGAAGGCCATTGATGGAAACCTGTCGCCGAAAGTGAGAAACTTGCCATTAAGGCATGCAAGCTTCAAAGTACTGAATGGGGTGTCCCTAGATCAACTTCTTGGATAATGAGCTGATGTCGACAAGAAGTGATCCGTCATAGGAGGGCCTTAATGAATCCCACATCAATGACACGCAACGGAGCAAATGATTTTGATGGAGGTGAAAACGATCAGATGATATATGGTTCAGGGTGGCGGTCATGAAAGAATGGAGTATAATGTATGGTAGTGGGTGAGACACAGGTGGCTTCTCTGGATGACTTCTCTTGAACATGTCGGTGACACTGATGTGATGGATTGGTAGCATTAACCCAAAATGTGGATGGTATGGTGTGACCATGGTGATGTGACCGGTGAATGAAACAACCCAACCCAACTCGGACACGGAGTGGAAGTGTCATGTTCAAGAGCGACTTGCTACCAATAAAGATTCTTTGAGTTTTCTTCCCAATTTTTCCCTAGTCATTGCTAACTAGTACCTCTTTATTTTTGTCAAGCTTGAGGAGGATAACATATTCTTGTTCTATAATTTGCCCTTCGAGCAAACCCATCGCTATGTTTTAACGAGCCTAGCGATAGTGAAACTCGTTCTCGTCTAAAGACAAGTTTGTCGCTATTAATCTTTTTAACGAGTTTAACGACAAACATAACTCGGTCCTTTTCAATTTTAGAGAGTCTGAAAAGGTACGTAAAGGTAACTCCAAAATTCATTTTTCGTCATCTAATCCCTTAAGTCCGAAAAAGTATAAAACAATACGGAAGGGATGAATTTTCGATAGTTTTAACGAGGCGAACAAAACAAGCGCTCGATCTTTTTGTGCAATAATCCCTCAGGTCCAAAAAGATTAAAATCTAGATGAGGGATAGCACTTCCTGTCCCTTTAACAAGCTGGAAGGCCAAGGACTCGGCAATCTTTTCATATTTTACGAGTCAGTTGAAAAGAGCTTAAAGAAGACTCGTCTTTTGAGGAATGAGTGATAAAACGTATAGCAGTTGATTCCAGGTAAGGTTTAGAATTTTCCAATCACGGCAGTGTCACAAGGATGGCTAGTGAAATCACCCTTCAGAGTTGTTCCTCAAAATGGGTAAACAATCAAGTGGAGGTGAATGATCGGCCAATGAAAAAGTGGAGGTGACGGTGCAAACACGACCAAGGCTTTAATGGCTGAAGTACTACATTCACGGTGGTTATTTACCGGGGAATAGTTCATTTTTTAACGAGCTTAAACGCGGGTGGAAACATTTGCTCATGTCTTATGTTTATTTTTTAACGAGCTTGAACTATGTGCTAAAACTGCTCGATGCGGGTTTATTTTTTAACGAGCTTTAACCTTGCAGTAACACTGCTCGTGATAAGTTTGCATGCCCCCAGCATAATAACGCAAATCGAGGTGCATGCCCCCCAAGCATCATTGCATTCAAGTCGTTGGTTGGAATGAAGGTTTACCTTGGAGATCTTCGAAAGACTCGATTTGGAAAGGGAGTCGTTTCATTTTTTAACGAGGTCGACACGAGATAAGAACCGTCCTCGGCATCCACCGTATTTACAGTATTTGATAGAAAATCAAAAACTGAAGGATGATTAAGGTTGCTGGAATAATCTTCGTGGTAATCCGGAAGATGGGAGTGATGGTGGTAATCTTCCCATGTTGCCTCTTCTTTCATCATTGATTGAGTGATTCCTTCGTTTGTAGAATGTACATGTGACCAAGGATTTGAAGAGGTGCCATATTCCTTAGACCTATCTATCCAAACACTCGATGAGCGTTGATTTGGGGTTGCCCCCCAGGCCAAGAAAATTGATTGCTACAATATTTCTAAAATGGCGATGATCCATGTTGACAAAATGTTCAGGAATCTTCCGAATCCATTAGATATAGAAGATTTCATATTGTAGGTTTCCACTGTGGCCACTTCCACCAAATTACTCGGAGGCGGTAGGGAAAAAGTACCCATTAAGGCAGGGTCTTTTAGGAGGCCTACTCCAATATTTTGAAGCGAATGGTTGCTTCCATGGATCATTGGAATGCTTCCCATAACTTGTGCACTGTTGGGGAGAAATGTTTGTTGGTCGACGATTGTAATTCCTCCTTGGAAGGGAAATGCAATCTTCCTGAAGTAGGTCGACACAACTGCGGCCATGGCATATATCCAGGGCCTTCCCAGTAGGATGTTGTAATCGAGGTTTCCGTCGATTACTTCAACATCAATTTCTACTGTTTTGCCCCCTAGTTCAACTTTCAAGTTACTTAAAATCCCGTATGGAGTGTATGATCATCCATCAAATGCTTTTAACATTGTTGAAGATCGCGACAAGGGTGGTGAGCCTAAATTTTTCCAGCAACTCATCGACATAATACATGTGGATGCCCCCTCATCAATAATTGTTCGATGAACAGTTTTGTTGAGGGCTTTCACTTGAATAAGGAAAGCTAGTTGAGCTGGTAATTGAGGGTCATATCCTTTATGATCAAAGGCCACAAGATTGGAATCCATTGGGCCAATCCCACCTATTGCTGATAATAAAGCTTGCTTTTGGGAGGGGCAATTTTGCGGTACCTCAAGTGTCGACATAGCGAACGGCGATTGGGCCAGGTCCTCTACTATATTATAATTTTGTGCTACTTTTGCATGAGGATTAAATGTCGATTTGTGTACTACTCCCTTTGGCGACTTTATAATTGGTTCAGGAATGATGGGTGGCACAACTTCAGTCAAAGTTGTTGTCGAACTACCAGGTTGTTCATTAGCCTTGTTATTAGACAGTTGTGGATTCCCGTAATCTTTATTCCTTGTCAAAGCATCATTTTGCTGCTCTGAGATAGAAAACATAAGAACTTGGGATCGAGAAGAATTTTGATTAGCAACCAGTTTGTTTCCCGGGTTTGGAAATGGATCAGTCAATACTGCTGAGGTTTTTGAACTATTAAAGAGTTTCTTAACTTCAGCTTTATGTGGAAAATCTCTCGTCCAATGATCCTCATCGCATATATGACACCCTGCAGGGGGTTTCCTTTGCCCAGAAGGGTTTGTAGAAGGTTTTTCAGGAGATGACTCATCCTGCTTCTTTTTTCTCCCTTTCTTTTTCTTCTTGCCCCTTGGTTGCTTCAGTTGTTTTCCCTTGTCGGTCGACACGACATTTACTTCCGAGGCAAGAAATTCCTCATTTTCATTTTGACCGGAAATCTTACGGGCCTTTTTAGATGTAGCCTTTGTCGATTTCGTGTCTGTTGCACCAATCATGCCATTGCCGGCATGAGAGTCATTGTTTGATTTAGGAGGAGGAGGGACTGAGAATTCCGGTCTAGGAGCGTCAGGTATTTTATCATAGAGCGTGCCAGACTGAGTGTAAATCAAGTCGAAGTATTGGGCATGAGCAATAACCTACTCTTCGGTGACGACTCCCCCTTTTGCCACATCTTCCGTGATGGAAGGTAGTAATGACTTGATAAACCATTCAGCTAAGAGCTGATCGGGAACATATGTTTTCACCATTCTACGACGACGTCGCCACTCATGTATATGATCAGATATGTGAGTGGCCGTCGTTTGTTTGAAGTTGGTAAGAAGTTCCGTTCCCGTTTCGTACCTTATCGGTAACTGAAAATGGGTTAAAAAGGTTGTGGCTAGGGTACTGAAGTTTTCAAATGAAGCTCTAGGCAATTCGATATACCATTTTGTTGCCGGACCAGTTAACGTTCGCTGAAAAAGGCGAAGCCTAATCGAATCATCGTTTAGAGTGTTAGATGAACACCACAGATGAAAGGTCATCACATGATTCGACGGGTCTTCACCCGGATTTCCATTAAATTTAGGAATATCTGATGGAATTTTATGCGGAATTGCCAGCCACCAAGAGGCGTAAGCAATTGGATCATTCGTCAGCCGGTTTAAATCTGGTAATTCTAGAGTTGCTACAAAGGGAAACTGTTGATTCAGGTTAGGCGAAGCATACCCAGGATAAGATGGAATCGCCTGAGCAGTGGGTCTTTGCATACCAGCATAATGTATTTGATGCTGGCAACTTTGACAAGGTTGATGGGCACAACCATTATAATATGGTTGTTGATAACCGCTTTGGAAATGCGGTTGCCCATTACTTACAAATACTTGTTGCTCAGGTCCTTGATATGATTGCTGGAATGGCGGTTGTTGAGATTGAACCAGCCATGGTTGTTGGACCATTTGTTGTTGCCCAATACTGGATGATTGACCAAGATGAGGAGTCATAGTACTTGTTTGAGCCTGAGTCTCTCCAGATAAGGAGGCACTAACCTGAGGTTGTGATTGAGTCATTGAGACAAGAGGCTGTTGTATTGTAACCTGAGAAACTTGGGGTTGACATACGACAGGTAACTCTTGTACTTGCGACGCAGTCACCATAGCAGGTATAGTGGGAATATTCGACAAAGGGTGGACTGGTTGCATTGAATATACAACCCTTGGTTGCTGAGGTAGTATTGGTACCCAACCGCTGGATGTAATTCCAGTTTGACCTGAACTTTGTTGTAAACTCCCATATGGTTGTTCTCCGGGAGGGAACAATGAAAAGGCATACTGCCCTCCATATGGTGGAAATCCAGTACTTAAAGGGTAAATTGGCCTTTGAAGACACATTGGATCAATTTGTTGAGTTTCAACATAAGAAATACCAGATGATAATCCGGATGAAGAAATAGGAACTGACCATGTCGTTGAAACAATCCCTGATTGGACTCCGGCTTGTTGTTGATAACTTGCCGGGATAGATGGTATACCATCGAACATCGTTGGAGTAGCAGCAGGAGGCTCTGCCACTGCTGCGTCGGATGACACAGTCCTGGATGTTGATGGTTGTTCAGACATATCAGTCTATCCAAAATATTTCCTAGCGATTCTACAAGAACTTGCGATGAAGGGAGACTAACTTCAAAGATCAACAAGGGAAAGGTGATGATTATTCTGTTTAAAATAAATTTTAGACGCTTTGACACAACTTTTTTTTTCAATTTTTAAGAGTCGAGAAAAAACAAAAGATGACTCTGGTCGCCTTCGATTTTTAATGAGCCTGAAGTGACAAGTGCTCAGATGGACCTTTTCCGTTAAGGAGTCTAAAAAGGAATGAAAGGGACTGCTCTGGAGATCTAGGTAGAGGGAGTACCAAACCAATCACAAAACTGCAGAATACTTTTTACGGTACGACAGTCAATCTTCCCAAATGTTGTGTTCAGTGCATTGCGATCGATAGGGCGGCAGACACGGCTTCCTATGGATAAAGGATTTAAGCCTATAGGGGTCTCCCAAAATATACTCGACGGTACGTGGGAGCACAAGTCTGTACTGGCACTTATCGTCTCAAAGTGGAGGAATCACCCAACCATCAATGAGGACAACAGTTACCAGGCTTTACGACGCCGGAATACGTCTCTAGCCTAGACCTCTAAATGTTGTGCGTTAAGTTCCAAAGCGTTGTTAGATTCATTGGATTTATTTTAAGTTGATCTTGCTTATGAAGTTTGCCTTTTGGGTTCACCACGAGATGTAGATGTAATTCCAAAAATGCAATCTAAAGATGATAAACAAACTTTTATCTCTTTTGTGCAATGAAAATCCTAGCTACTAGAGGAAAAGAAAGACACAATCTTTTCACAAAGAGCAAAGAGCACACTGTAAATGCACTTTCCTAAATCAAGCCAAACAGACTGTCAATATGCAAATGAACATGCATGTATTTGTTTTCGACTCTCTTAGTATTGATGCTAAAAAGAAAGTTGATGTACAAATCTAAATTTGCTTTCAAGCGACAAACACAAACAAGCTTCTTTTCAAAATCAAAAGATAAAGACGATTATGACACTTTACGATTTTGAAATGAATACTCGTTTTTGACACTAGAAAGTCACAAATTCAGACCAAAGGCAATAGTACAAGTATAATCGACCATCAACAACAATCAAACTTTCTCCTATGATCGAAATCGACACATGCAACAGATCTAAATCAAAGGACGACAGTACGACTATTCTACTTTTGCAATGGAAAACTGTAAACGACTCAACAAACACACAAAAAAATCTACAGTTCTTTTTGTACAAAGGAGGCGGAATAACAGCAAGGAAAAGGGGTTTTAAACAAACATATACTGATCATGGGCAGCAAAATTCAGAGACAAAACTGGAAAAAATGAAGCACAAGAACCTCAGCTGCACAGGGCTAGTCTGATCAGCGCACCTGTAACACAGAGAAACTGGATTGCAGCGCAGGTTGCCCTTTCGGGAAGTGCGCTGAAATGCAGGAACTCTTAACAGTACCTGCGCTGGGCCAAAAACGAGAATCTGTCCGGGTTCTGGGTCACGGTTTGCAGTTTAATCTTTGGTTTTTGGCCGAGTAAAAGCAATCAGTAATGCACAATCAGGGGTAGATCTAAGGAGGGTCTAAGAGCTATCACAAGGGAAATCAGATAGTTTGTGAATCAGTTGTTCAAATCATAAATAGATCCAGTGAATGGATTGAAGCAGCAGATGTCTACTTTGCATTTGTTATGGAAAATACAGTTCGAATGCTACTTATAAGTTTATGAAACAAACAACAAAGAGATACACAAACAAACTAATCAGACATTCTTCCCCAGCGGAGTCGCCATTTTGTTACCGGGAAAAGTGTCTATTTAGAACTGCTCTATCCCACTAAGGTGTGACAACTGCCTTAGAAACAAACAGAGAAAAACTACTTTTGTATTTCCTTTATGAACTATAGACAGAGAGGAATAGAAAGAACCAACCTGTGTCTTGCGCTAATCCTTTGATCCAATCCCTCTCTTCTTTGACAGCTTCCAGCTACCTGCTCCCTTACTTGCCCAGCTTCACCAAGTACCTACAAGATCATAGAAGAAGAAAACTATACAAAGACATGGATCTATATTCATAAACAGCTTAGGATCAGATTTAAGCTAACCATACAAATGTAACAAGCATCAATGATACAAAAGCATGGAGGAAAAACTCAAATAGTTTTTATTGATAAACAAGAAGATCCAGGAGGAGTTACAACCGATGATTCCTAACCCAGCATCAACCTCCCAGCAAAGAAGCCTCTCTTCACCTCCAACAAAGCATAAATCACCCAATACTCTGATATTAGTTTCAAAACCAACAGCAATTCCTTACAATGTGCAAAATTCCAGCCTCTAACCTCTGGATCTCTGGGATGAGAGATCTATATATAGATATTTGCAGAGGTGTGAGTCAGCTCTGAGTTTTTGATTAGTGTCTTCTCTCTGATAGTTCTTGATGCCACTTGGCGATCTCATTGATCTCTTACTCATCCTTGGGCGATTTTGAGAGGCAAGTGTCCCAGGAGAAGTTTCTGGAAGATTCCATGATCATCCACCTCGCAAACTGTCTCCACCACTTGTCTTTTCCCATCCATCGTACCCTCACAATGTATTTAGGTGCACTGCAACGCACTTCCCGTGTGTACAAGGTGCGATGTAGCGTGCCCTGGCCATGGAGCAAGTGCATTGATCCAGTTTTGACCAATTTTTAGTAGTTTTTCATGGAGAACTTCTGGGAGAAGCTGTAATCTGTTGACCTTGTTCCTTTAGGGGTTAGAACAACACTTTTAGGGACTTAGGACCCCTTGGTTTATGGACATTTCATGCTTGGAGTTGTAAGGCACAAAAATTTCTATAACAAGTTGGGAAAGGTAAGGAGATCATGAAATCAAGCAAGCATGAAGCATCAACGGTGAGAGGAAAAGGGAAAAGACCAAGAACAAGAGATCTCAAGAAATCTTGCAAAAGGAGCAAGAACAAATTTTGCTAAATGAGGACCTTGACCTAGAAGGTAAGATTTCCTTAGAGGTTCATCAAGATAAGGAATATTGGCTCAATAGAGTGAATGAACATTTGGAGAAGCTCCTTGAGAAGGAAAATAGAGACAATCAGTTGTTCAGACACATGGCATACCACTACCAAGCTCAAAACATGATCGTCAATGTCAAGGTAAAGCAACTTGAAAACAAGCTCAAGGAGGCCGAAAAAGACCAAAAGGATGAGGGAAACTTGGAGATGCTTTTTGAAGCATACATAAAGCTCTAAAAAACCTATTTTTACACCTTCCCTCCAATTTTAAGCAAATTCTGATCATTCTGAGTTTTTTGAGAATTTTTTGTCTAAGTTCAGAAATTCAGCTGCTTCAAGGCACTGCGCTTTTTCCTTAGGCCTCCTTTTGAGGAAAGGTATACATTTTTGGAAATGTATTTCCATCCTATAAAAACCCATTTGCCCATATTTTGCAGAGGTGGCTTAGTTTTGGAGAAAAATTCAAAAAAGTGGCAAAAAACTAGCATTATGGACCATTTTTTGAGAGGCGATGCGCTTCTGGGGTGACCTTGGGAGAATGCATTTTGGAAGGTCTTATGATGCTCCAAATTCAGAAATACAAATTTTTATGGAAACTATACTTAAATAGATAGTTGACCGTTCTCTCAAATTTGTATTTTGACCCATGGAAGGCACCTAAAAATCAGCTCAAAGTCGGTGCTGCGCCGCTGCAATTTTTTTTGTTTCAAATTGTAAAATTCACTGTGTAAATTTCTAGTTTCTAGTTTGACTTAGTCAAAGTCAAGATTCTCTATGTAATGGCACTAATTACGAGGCTAGGTGATGTAGGCATGAATAAATGTACATCATAGGTAGTTTTTTTTTATGTTTATTAAGCCTCATAAAAGAAGCAAACTCCTAAACAAACTCTTCATGAAGTGTTTGAGTTTCACCTTCTAACTCTCCCCTGTGGGTTGAGAGAATCTTGGAGTCAGTTCCTCCACCAAGGAATTCCACTCCTGAAGGTGGGAAAGTGGTCTAGGAGAATATATATATATATATATATATATATATATATATATATATATATATATATATATATATATATATATATATATATATATATATATATATATATATATATATATATATATATATGTCATTTCACTTGAGGAGAAGAGGGTTGAACTTTTTCTGAAGGAGGCTTGCATGTAATCATATTTCAGCTAATATAGAGACAGGTCGCAGCTATTTTCAAGGAACTCTAGCCTAGTGAGTTCATGGTGCTTGTACTTCATTATTTTTGTCTTCTCCTAAACCTCTTTATATACATTATATCTCTTCTTTATATGAATGCCTTGTGATAAAATACTCAGAATTATTTTTTTTCAAGCTCTGCTATCTGGTTTTCATACTTATGTGTTTTGTCTTTCTAAGCTAATGAAATCATGTTTATTTATGCTCATTAGTGTCTTCCTCACTATATCCTCTATACTACACTAGCAAATACTCAAATTACACCATGGCATCTGATATCTAGCTCCTTCTTATGTTTTCTCCTGCATTCCCACAACCTAGACCTACTTGTGGCTTCAAACCCTAAGTTCAACAAATCCTTAAAAACCAAATTTTCACAAAAAAACAAACAAATACTCATATCTAGTCTAAAATCCATTTGCTTTAAATTCATATCAGTGATAAGAGACTTAGAGAGATCCCTCGCATGCTCAATAGGGCTAGCTACTGAGCTAAAGTGGTTTGAGGTTACCCTTCTCAATTTCCTTTTCAGCCTAGGATATTGTAAGGAATAACATATTTCACACTGCTACCGGGGAACGACTGTTAAATTATTCCTGGGAAATATCTAAGAGCTTTCAAAGAACTGGTTTTGTACCTCTCAGTTTCCAGTATTGAAAGTTAGGTTGAATTGATAAATCTCGTCAATTTAGGATGTATACATTCTTGCTTCCAAAAGGCATACCAAGTCAAACCCTAACCCAAATCCACCCTTTATTGTTGAAGATCCAGAAAGACTGCTAAAAAAACTTAGACTACCCATCACTAAAAGTGCAGTTCGTAAAATTAAAAGAACAACTTCTCTGCCTAAAATTATGTTCACCTTTGAGCAAATTCCTTTTGAAGAGCAGATAGAATTATCACTTACAAGGTCCAAGTCTGACTCCTGTATCTCTGATATAACATTAGAACCTTTAAAGGTTGAAACTCACTCTATCTCTTTAGAATCTTTGTCGGCTAAGATTGATCATGAATTGTGGTTAAATTTTGATAAGCTTCAAAGCCTTGTTGACCAAATCCAGATCACTACTAAAAAATATTTTGTTCAATATCAACTTGAATACATAGCCATGGCTTCATCCTCTGTTTCACCTCCAAGCACATCTACTACATCTACCAAAGTTTCAGTTTCATCATCTTTCCTACCTCCCCCATTCGTTCCATCTTTGCCTCCACAACCATTTTAGTAGTTACATCATCCTCATCAGCATCACCACCCTTACTTACACAATTCATTGTAGCACCTTCACTATCTCCAGCATTAATGGCAATATTTGCACCTCTTTTACTGCCTGCTCAACTTTCTACTTTGCCTCAGAGTTATGGTCAAAGACTCCCTTTGTTTGATGGAAGTGCAGAAATTACAACTTAGCAGCATGTTGACAAGTTAATATATTTCACTGATTTAGAAGAAATTGATGAGGAGAATGCCAAAATGAGAATTATAGCTCAAAGTTTCTCAGGAGATGTTAAGAAATGGTTTCGAAGTATGGCTGCTAATTCTATTAATAGTTCTCAAAGATTGATTGAATTATTCTTAGCGCGTTCGCAAGAGAAGAAGAATCCATTACAAATATTGACTGAGTATAATTCACTGAAAAGGAACCCAAATGAAACAATTCAAGAACTCACTTCAAGATTTAAGAGAGTGTACAATTATATACCTGATGATATGAAGCCTCCTCCTGGTTTGGCTCTTCTTCATTATCCTGATTCTTTCAATCTGGACATGGCCTACCAGCTCAGAGAAAGAGACCCCACTACTCTTGAAGAGATGCATTAGAATGCAATTAGTGTTGAAGCTAATTTTCTCATTAAGAGGTCAAAATCAAAGCCAAAGAGGGAAGAGATGAAAGTTGTCTTCAAAGAGGAGCCTGCATCATCTTCTGATGCAAAGCTTGAAAATTTGATAAAAACTATGGAGAGGATGATGGATAGAATATCCATAACTGATTGACAAGCTTAACCTTCAATGAGGAATCCTAACTTTCGCAGATAGAAACAACAACAATTCATAAATTGACAGAAAGAGCAACGAAACCAAGATCCTCAAGGTCAAGTAAGAGCTCCATTCTAGCAAAATTACACTGAAGGTCAGGAAGAAGATGAAGAAGAAATTGTAGAAGCAAATCACTTCTTTCAAGAAGATAAACTGCCTACTTCCCTAACAGAGGAAGATCAGTTTTCTGAAGATTCTCTCATACCAAGTGATCAATAGTTTGTGTTCACAAGCGAAGATCTATGGGTTGTTCAAACTGAAGATTACCAAAGAGGATATCAAAATGCCCTCAGTCATCTCCAAAAGAAATACAAATTGAGGAATAGAAATGTACTTGTCACTCTAACTCAAAAAAGACAAAATCTACAAAAGGACACACCAAGCAAAGAAACCACTCTTGCAGGCCATCATAAAGACAAGGACATTGTCATACTGAATCGGGATAGAACAAATGAAGCCTCCACTAGCAATGTAAGGAAAGATAAAGAACTGCAAACTGAAATTCAAAGGAAGGAACCTCAAGCTAAAGGCCAAACAAAAAGGAAGGACATCGCTTCATAAGAGGTAGAAAATCAATATAATCTTTTTAGTTTGGAAAATGAAATTTCTAAATTGAAAATCGCTATTCGCCTCACCAGATTGGTAAGGAATGGCAAATATAAATTTCAAATTGCAAAGATACTTAAGGTTGATCAGATGTTTGATACAGTTAATGTGGTTGATGATGAGCCAACAATCCTTTTTGGTCCAGCCTTAGAAGGAGCTCCTGAAGATAGTGAAATTCCTCCTTTTTATCTAAGTCTTAAACTTCATGATTTTATCCTTCATAATGCTATGCTAGATTATGGCACCTCCCATAATCTAATGCCTAAAGCCATCATGGATAAACTAGGATTGAGCATCACCCAACCTTACCATGATCTTTATTCCTTTTATTCTGGAAGAGTGAAATGCCTTGACCTTATTAAAGACTTGGTAGTGTCCTTGGACCAAATCCCAGCCAAAAATGTACTTATGGATGTCGTAGTTGTTGATATTCCTCCTAGATTTGGCATGTTGCTTTCAAGGAGAAGCTAGTCAATCATCCTATACATGTTGTTTATACCAATATTGACTCTTTCATTTTGTTTAGTGATATGAATTCTGTTGATGATGAAAGTCGGTTAGTGGAAATTTCAGAAGTTCCCAACGTAATGGGAGGCATACATGAAACTATCACAACATAAGGTAAAGAAGTTGGTGAAGAATATAGGAAACTTGCAAATCCTATTGAGGAAATTCAAAGGATAGTGCAGAAAACATAAAGTTTTGAGATAGCTGTTCAAAATCCTAAAAATCAAAAAATTTAGTCTTCAAAAATCCTTTTTCCGGATGAAGAAAATGGTCTTTGGACCATGGAGTTCGATGGTGCATTGGGAAGAGAAGGATTAGGAATTGGTGTTTGGATACATGGTCCATTAAATCAGTCAAATAAAATCCCTCGAAATGTGAGAATGAGCTCTTACAAGTTGGCTTTTGAATGTTCAAACAATGAGGCAGAGTATGAGGCATTGATTGCTGGCCTCAAAATTCTAAAAAAGTTGGGAGCAAAAAAGATTTATGTTTATGGCGACTCCAAATTAGTGATCAAGCAAGTCAAAGGGGAATACCAGGCCAAACACCCAAGAATGAGAGCTTATCACAATGATGTACTTGATATTCTCAAAACTTTTCAGAATATACTTTATCTCTTATTCCTAGAACTCAGAATGTCATAGCTGATTCACTCGCCACTGCAACAAGTATGGTGAAGATCCCTATTCATCCTAATCATAAGTACTCCATCCATGTTAAACATTGCCTAGCTGTCCCAGATAATATGAGGTTTTGGCAAGTGTTTGGTGATGACAAGAAAATAAAAAAATTTCTGCAATTGGAGGGAGAATTCCAGAATTCTCACATTGATGATGCATACAACTTTGATTATCCAAACATCCATTCAGCTGACACTGAAGTATTTCAGCTCAAGGACAACAAAATTCCAAGAGGCTTGGTGCCTTTGGAAGAGTTATTTGATAGAGATGATGTCACCAAGAAGCCCACCATGAATCCTACAAAAAAGGGAGTTGAAGATGTAAACATTGGCACAACTGAAATTCCTAAAATGGTCAAGTTATCAAAGTCTTTGTCTCTTGAAACAAAGGGTAAGTATATGTCTTTAATGAAGGAATTTTCCGATGCATTTTCTTGGGACTACTCATATTTTAAAGTTTATGAAAAAAGTATCATTCAACACACCATTCTTATTAAGCTCAATCAGAAGCCATTTTGCTAGAAATTGAGAAGAATCAATCCCAAGTTGCTGCCATCGATTGAAAAATAGGTAAATAGAATTTATAAGTTTGGAATAATAGTCCCCATTGTGTTTTCTGAATGGATGTCTAATCTAGTACCTATGAGAAAGAAGACCGGAGAAATTCGTCTATGTATTGATTTCAGAAATCTCAATAAGGTGTCCTTGAAAGACAACTATCCCCTGCCTAAGATGGATCACATACTACAGAGGGTGGTCGGATCCTATAGGATGTCACTGTTAGATGGATACTCTGGATACAATCAAATTCTGGTACACAAGGACGATCATCTCAAGACAACCTTCACAACGCCATGGGGTACATTCATGTATGTCAGGATGCCTTTTGGATTGAAGAATGCATGAGCTACTTTTCAACGAGCTATGGACATAACATTTGCAAATGAAAAATATGTATTTCTGGTTATCTATCTAGATGATCTTACAGTATTTTCAAAATCTAATGAAGATCAATTGCAACACTTAAGGATTGTTTTTCAGAAATGTAGAAAATTTGGCATCTTACTTAACCCAAAGAAGAGCTTGCTCGCCATGGAAGAAGGTAAGCTACTAAGACACATCATCTCTAAATATGGAATCCACATTGATCTTGCAAGAGTGGAGGCCATTCAACAAATAGACTTCCCTAGGAACAAGAAATAGATTCAATCGTTCAATGAGAAAATTAATTTTTTGAGGAGATTTATTCCTAATCTAGCTGAGCACTTGAAAGAAATGACAAATATGTTGAAGAAGGACAGCGAGGTAAAGTGGTCTTTGGAGGCTAAGAAATCATTTCATGCGGTAAATTTTGCATTATCTATTGCTCCTATTTTGATTAGTCCAGATTATACTTTAGATTTCATCATCCTTTCTTTTGCTTCTAAGCATATGTTAGCAGCAGTCCTAATGCATAAAAAAGATCAGAAAAATGAGCAGCCTATAGCATTCTTCAGTCGCACTATAAGAGATGTAGCATTGAGATACAATATCATTGAGAAGCAGGCATTGGCATTGGTAAAAGCCCTCAAGGATTTTTGATTGTATATTCTACATTCTCATACCATTGCTTATGTACCTACTGCAGCAGTAAAATAAATTCTTGTGCAAACAGATCCTGAAGGTAGAAGAGGAAAGTGGATTGCAGCCATGATAGAGAATGACTTGGAGATAAAGCCAACAAAGTTCATCAAAGGACAAGGGTTAGCCAAACTCATGGTGGAATCAAATCTACATGCACTAGATATCAATTTGATGGCTGCATTATCAAAAGAACAAGAAGAAAACGACCCTTTCTTGCAGGTGTCTGACATGTTCATGTCCTCATCTTGGTATTCCGACATTGTCTATGTCTTGTAGCACTTGAATCCCCCTCCAGAAGTCCCCAAAGGTAAAGCTAGATCACTGAAACTCAAAGATTCAAAATATTGTATTCTAGATGGTGTTTTATTTTGGAAAGATCTTGGAGGTGTGCTGCTTAATTGTTTGGTAGAAAATGAAGCTAAATATATAATGAAGGATTTTTATAAAGGAGATTGTGGTGGACATCACTTTTGGAAAACTACAACAAACAAGATCTTAAGAGTTGGCTTCTATTGGCCCATCCTCTTTTCCGATGCATACAAAACAATCATGAGTTGCCATGAATGTCAAATTTTTCAAGGAAAGAGGAAACTTTTTCCATTGTTACTACAACCAATTTTGATTTCAGCTCCTTTCCAGCGATGGTGTCTTGATTTCATTGGTGAAATTCGTCCTTCATCTTCAGCACAACATAAATGGATATTAACAGCCACCGACTACTTTACAAAGTGTATTGAAGCTATCCCAACCAGGCAAGCTACTGATTTTGTCATCATTCAATTCCTGGAGTCTAATATTTTGTCTAGATTTGGCTGTCCACAAAAAATAATTACAGATAATTCTGCTGCTTTCAAATTAAAAAGAATGGTGGACTTCTATGCCAAATATCGTATTGTGCTAGGAAATTCTATTGCTTATCTTCCGCAAGGGAATGGTCTTGTTGAATCTTCCAATAAATCTTTGGTTAACATCATCAAAAAGGTTGTGGAGGTAAACAAAAAGAATTGGCATAAAAAAACTCATCAATGCCTTGTGGGTAGACAGGGTCAACACCAAAAAATCAATAGGTATGTCTCGTTTTCAACGGTATATGGAGTTGATATAGTATTTCGTTCATCACTTGCTGTCCCAATAATGAAAATCCTACAGGAATTGGATAGTGAAACTAATGACATACAAAGGAGAATAAACCAGATGATTCATTGACAACAGACAAGAGAAGAAGTTTTTCAGAACACATCCAAACTCCAGGAAAAGATTAAAAAGATTTATGACCACAAAACCAAGGAAGACAATTTCAATCTGGGAGATGTGGCCCTTCATTGGTGTCTAGTCAATTTAACATCTTAAATTGCTCTACATAAATTATCAATCTGGGTATTGTAAACTGATGAAGTGTTGTGCACCATATGTGCTTAGTTAACATTTTTTCTTACTTCAATGTTTTATAGTTTATGTTGTTTTGGAGTTTTGTTCTTGTTGGTCTCCTAAAGTGTTCTAGTGCAATGGAAATCCTAGTATAAAGTTTTAAGAATGCTTTTAAAGATCAAGTGTGGATGTAGAGTTGAAGACAAGTTTCATTCTTCTTACAATAATTTCCAAACTTAGCACTTCAACGTTCTCAAAACATGCTATTTATAAAATCAAAACTTGAACAAAAGTGTAAACATGCAACTACATAAATCAAGCAAAAGATGAAGTACTGAAAATGAGGTTACTGTCTCTGCTGTCCATCTAATTATAAAAATAAAATCTAAACTACTACACTCAAAACCAAAAAGTAAGGAAGCTGGAAACTTGTCATTGAATTCACCCATAATCACAATATTTCGTCAATTAACTTCTAAAATGGAGTTAAGCTAAAGACACCAGAAATATCATCATATGGCATGAAAGAATGACATTTAAATTATCTACTTGTAGACTAAATGAAAGCAAAATCAATTACTTTACCTATAATCACAATAGCTCGCCTATTAACTTCTAAACGGGGTTAAGCTAAAGACACCAGAGATATCATCATGTAGCATGAAGAACTGATATCTAAACTATCTACTTGTAGGCTAATGAAAGCAAAATCAAATTACTTCACCTATAATGACAATAGCTCGCCAATTAACTTCTAAAATAGGGTTAAGCTAAAGGCACCTGATATATCATCATATAACATGAAGAACTGATATCTAAATTATCTAAAAGTAGTGAAAAAATATCACTAAAATAAAAGCATAACAACTGGAATTAAAAGCTAAAGTTCAGCAGAAGAAGCAAGTCTTAGATCACCACTTGATGCAAAAACTAATAAGCAAATACAAGAACATGTAAAGAAAAACTAATCTACAATCAACCGGTTGAACACACTTGCATGAATTAAAATTGCATGAATGGAAAATCTAAACTATCAAACTTGAAAGCAATCAAATGACATACTTGAATAAAATCAAAGCAAAACTACAAAATAAAATCTACTCGACCTTACATTCTAATATACTCTATGACATCTACTTCACATCTCCTTCCATGTTGAGAATATCAAAGCTTTATTCAAATTCTTCAACATTACAAAGTACAACAAAGCTCTCCAAAGATTTCCAAAGCCATCAAAGAAGAACTACAAGCTCCAAACTACCAACTCTAAACTCTAAGCTAACAAATGAAGAAAAGAGATCTCCTATTTATACAAAAGGATGAGGAGCCATCTCATTAATGAGAGTCCATGAATTTCTCCCTCTACCTCTAGAGTCCTAATCAAAATAGAAACTGATAAGACACATGTCTTCTTAGAGTTTCAATACAATTAGGATATGTGACACATATCCTCATGATCCCATGATTCTCTCCACTCAAATTCGAATTTGGCCTTAGGGTGCCATATAAAGGTCTTCTAGAAGCCTCCTTTTGACCTACACATGTCAACAAACTCAACCCACTTGTTAGGTATAAGCATATGCACATTATTTTCTATTTTTTAACCACAAATTCACTTAAAAATACTAAGAATTAATAAAGTTTGGAAAAACATAAATGTGGCCCAATGATAATGAAAGTGGGATGAACGTAGTGACATAGTAGTGAAATGGAGGTGATATAATGGACATAATAGTGAAAGTGTAATGGAAATGAATGACATTTTCAAGACCCAACATACCCCCCCGGATGCGGGTGCCACCTCGCATGACCAGGTAAGGCCACTTGCCACGGTCGATAGGAAACGCGACGGACGGAGGGCTTTAAGGCTCCTCACCGCCACCTCCCATCGACCAGCAATGCAGCACACCAGCCTTTATGAAGGCGCAGGAACCACAGCGGAGGTTGATGGCCGCATTCAATGCGGGGACAAATCGAAGGAATGAAGGGGTCGTTAAGAATTTCGATTTGGGGGCAGTTGAAACCCAAAGCTATGGTGTTCATGCTCTGCGTTCTGCGAATTCTGGGGTTATTGTGGAATTGGGGGAGGCTGGCCGACTGCTGGTCCTCCCTGGTTCATGCTTGCAGTCATCTGTTTGCTATCGTGAGCCGAATTGGAAGGAAACTCCGTCTGAGGAAGAGGTATCTGGAAGAATGGTGCGGGAGAGAATGCCATGTCGTCGAGGAAGAGGCTCAGGGCGAGCCAGATCCTCTCGCGGGCCTGCAGCTGACCTACACCACCATTGCTGCTGTGTTTACTGTTATCGACGTGTGGGAGCTCCTCAGGTGCAGGCCAGCCAATTTGTGGAAGCTGGAGGGTCCAACAATGGCGAGACAAGCCTACCTGCGTTTGGCTCTGTCATCTTTACACTGCGCAATTCCAGAGAAAATTTGGGCATCAATGCCCATATATCTGTGTTATTCTCCAGGATCCCGGAAGAGAATGAAGAAGGCTTGCCTCGGCCACCTGCAATGGAGAATCCCTTGGATAACGAAGGGGGAATTCCCCTGGTGCAAGAAGGAAGTCTGCCTCAGGCTCTGGCGGAAGAATGTCGGGTTGTGGACAAAGGTAAGAGGCCATTGGGGGAGGCCTCAAGCTCAAGGGATGCTGCACTGCGGGAGCGCGAACCTGAATTGCCGGCCTTCTTGGACGGCTTACCAGAAGGACATGGTTGGGCTTGGATTCGTGAAGCTGAGCCAGAGGACGAGCCGGGGGACGACGCGAACGAGGGCTAAGCCCAGGTGGCTCTCATGCATGATGCCTGGACGCGTGTGGGATCGTGGTCGGTTCTGTTATCTCTCCTGTTGTCTTGTGTCTTTCTAGTTTTTTCTGTTGAATTAAGTTTCTGGGTCTTATGTATCAACTGCTGTCTCTTGGTTTCTCTTCCGTTACGGAATGTAGTTTTTTTGGTTTGGGCCATCACCACATGCCCTGTATCCATCTGACAAACTCTGCCCCTGCGTGGGTTTCACAGAGATGTTTTGAGTCTTTTTGTTGGCGGTTTTTAGGGAGATGTCTAGGTACCTTCTGGTGGTGGGTTTCACAGAGATGTAATGGGTTTTGGGACTATGTCACAGCTGCCATGGCGCCTCTCACGGACATGGGCAGCAAGAAATCTCGTATGTAAAGTTTCCGCTGTAAATATTAATACAAAGTAGGTAATGTTGCTTAGAAAAAAAAAAGACCCAACATACCCCCCAATTGAAGATATTGCATGTCCTCATGCAATATATATTACATTAATTATTTTGACCCTTGAGCTTTGGCTTAACTTTGCATGATATCACTTGATAACTTCATACTTCCACAAAATGTTTTTCTTGAATTGCAACATGGTTGGTTCTTGCGTAACAACCATATTTATTTGTTGCATTCTATTTTGATCTTTGAACTATTGAAAATGCAACAAGATGATGGAGCTTAGTGGAAAGGAGTCTCCTTCACTAAGTGGGCCCGCATGCTATTTTTGGTGAAAAGTTTATTTTTAGACTATGTCTATTTTTAAACATATGGATCATGGTCTATGAGTTGCAGGATGCTATTTGTGGATGATTGGTAAAAATAGATGGACTTCTATTTTTAGACATATGGGCGGAGTCTATTTTTAGACTGCCAGTCTAAATATAGAACAGTCGAATATTATTAGCTCTTAATAATATTTGGACTATAAACATTATCTTATCCTCTTGGAGCACTTCAATTCGAGCTACAGATGTGGCACATGCAACTGTCAGAAGAAAATATGCTTTTCTTATGGGTTAGTTGAGCTATTGCATGATGGACTTCAGTTAGAACTCAAGTGATTGAGTTTGGTGGAGTTGATTGAGGAGTTGATGGAGTTGTGTTCAGTTTGACTTGGTTGAACTAGTTGTATTTAGTCTAACTGCAGAATACACTAGTGATGAGTGATGTGAATTAATTATTAATTAATTCACTAATTATTATTTCATAAATCAACTAAAGAATACATTAGTTAACTCAGTGCATGGACAGTTCAGTGGAGATAGGTTTTAGAGGTGAGTGAAAGGGCAAGACAGCTGTCAGTGGTGACTATAGTTGTGCATGAGATTTGCACAATCAATGGATTGAGTATTGCCAATGAGGATTGTGTGGTTCAGC
This sequence comes from Pinus tabuliformis, assembly GCA_031772625.1. NCBI lineage: Eukaryota > Viridiplantae > Streptophyta > Pinopsida > Pinales > Pinaceae > Pinus > Pinus tabuliformis. Next base: position 976,570,503 of record CM062812.1, read on the forward strand.
CAAGGGAAATACGAGTTTTGATCAGCCATTCTCATCTATTCTCATGAAGGATTGCGCAGTGGAGGCAGGCAAGCAGCAGAGGAGATTTGAACCTGTGATTGATTCAGATCTGAGCTAGTTTGTGTGTAGCAGGTGGAGATAGTACTAAGTACTTGTGAGGAGTATTGTACTATGTATTGTTACATGTTCTCAATCATTATTATATACAGATAGTTGGGGGTTTTCAGTTGTATGCTTTCCCCGGTTACATACTGTGTTAATGTGTGAATGCAATTGATGTTTCATTGTTTTTAATTTTGCAAAATTGATGATCAATGTAGAGGAGGTTATGTATTATGCATGAATTCCGCAATAGTGTATAATCATGATAATCTCTGTGAATAAGTGTTATATTATTCGAAATTTCTACATGGTATCAGAGCAGAGTTGATCATCAAATCTATTATTCAGAAAGTGTTTACATTTTATTTCTTCAGGCAAAGTCTATAATCGGGCCAGTAGCCTCTGGATTCATCCTTCTTTTGTAAGGTGGGATATCCGGTAAAAGCCCATACAGTCAATCTCTGTACTAGAAATACTTTGTTCTCACGAATTTTAGATCAGAAGCGGTTGAGTTTTGAGCTAGTGGAATTCGAATTTGCAACAGTGTTTTCTTGGTGTCAAAGTTGAATTGTCTTTCAATGGATTGCGATTGGAGTATGCTCTTGAAGGCAGCTCAAATTATATTGCATGGAAAGATAGGATGGAGGCGGTGTTAGATGACAATGGGTTGAAGGAGTTCATAGAGGCTGAGATCCCAAAACCACTGATGCTGCTGAAGCTATGGCTTGGCAAAAGAAGATAGCAAAGTGTCGAAGGATTCTTTTGGAGGGCGTGAAAGATCACATTGTATCCAGCCTGCATGGAAAGGCTTCTCCATACTTGATGTGGAAAGCATTGATAGATTTATTGCAAAGAAAGAGCGACCAGAGGAAGTTGGCGCTCAAGGATAAACTCAGAAACATTAAGTGTGAGAATGGAGACAGTATGCCCAAGTATCTCACGAAGTTCACCCAATGCCGGGATGAGCTGGGAAGTGTGGGGGTGACTGTCGATGATGAGGACCTGGTGAGCTTGGCTCTCCTTGGTATTCCGAAGAGTTGGCATTCCTATCAGGACTCTGTCAATGGTCGGGAGAAATTGCCAGGATGGGAGAGGCTTTGGTCAGATCTTGTGCAAGAGGAGATCAAGCGGAATACCAAGGACGGATCTTCATTAAAGGCATCTGATGAAGAAAATTGCGCTTTGGCTGCCAAAGCAAAGAAGGGGAAGGAGAAGGGTTCTCTTTCCGAATCCAGTTGTTCCAATGATGGGAAGAAGGTTGACAAATTGAAAGTGTGATGCTTTCGTTGTCATGAGGTGGGCCATTATGCTTCAATTTGTCACGGAGGAAATCCAAGAAGGGATCCGGGGAAGGATCTGAAGGTGAGGCACTTGCTTCACAGTTTGAGTTGGATTTCACACTCTTCACATGCATGGTTTCATCCATGGTGGGAATTGGTTGGTTTCTTGACAGTGGAGCTTCTTTCCACATTACTGGTGACAAAAGTTTGTTCAGTACTTTGGAGGATAAAGATCTCCAGATACTCATAGCGATGGGTAATGATGAGAATTATAGTGTCTTAGGTGTAGGCACAGTGATTTTTAAGAGGGAGCATGGAGCTCACCTTACCTTGACTGATGTCAAGTATGTACCAGGACTGAAGAGAAACTTGGTGTCGATCGCGATGCTGGAAGACAAAGACTATGATATAGTCTTCAGTAAGGGAAAGGTTTTCCTTAGACACATCATCACTAGACAAGTGAAGCAGATTGGTTCACGGGTCAAGAACCTGTATGCTCTTGAGGTTCAAGATGCATGCAAAGCCTTGAGCAGTGAGGCAACTAATGGAGACTTGGTGGTTGAGAGGGATCATATATTACCTCTCAACATGCAGAGCCAGAAGAAGTCTCAGACGATTGTGGAGGAGCCACGATTGGTGCAGCAGCTTCAGGAGGTTGTGGAGCAGTCACAACAAGGGAAGATGAGAGGAGATCGAGTAGAGACATCTACTCATGCAGAGACCTCCAGTAGGGGGAAACTTCGAGCCAGGTGGGCTGAGGGATCACATGCAGCCATACCTCCAGGTAGGAGGTGGGGCGATATAGAATGATCATCCCAAGGAGGAGGGGCAGGATCCTTGAGGTACCCAACCTCTTGGATGAGACCTTGCTACGGGAGCCCCGATGTGGAGTAGCAGGAACCAACTGATTGGGTAGAGACAGATGCGGATGGAGCGATAGAGAGAGCGACAATGTAGGGAATCCCAAGACAGCGCATAGCTAGCAGGCTGCAACAATGCGAGAGGCCCAAGTGTTTTGCACAAGTGCTAGGTGGCACAGAGAAGTGTGCAATGGTGCGAGATGCATGGAGATTTTGCAGTAGCGTAGATGTCAGAGAGGGAGCACTTGTCAGTAGTAGGTAGAGCTTTAGCATCAGAGTATGTTCCTAGCCCAACAAAGTAGTCAATTGGTAGTGTTTTTGTTCCAAGTGTTGTTGGAGCAAGTGGATTGGGCAAATGTGTTGCATGCAGAACATTCCAGAGTTGCAGGATAGGAGTTGTAGATAATCCATATCTTGTTGAGAGGGAGTGTTGAAAATGCAGCAAGATGATGGAGCTTAGTGGAAAGGAGTCTCCTTCACTAAGTGGGCCCGCAGGCTATTTTTGGCGCAAAGTCTATTTTTAGACTATGTCTCTTTTTAGACATATGGATCATGGTCTATGAGTTGCAGGATGCTATTTGTGGATGATTGGTCATGTTGGTAAAAATAGATAGACTTCTATTTTTAGACATATGGGCGGAGTCTATTTTTAGACTTCCAGTCTAAATATAGAACAATCGAATATTATTAGCTCTTAATAATATTTGGACTATAAACATTATCTTATCCTCTTGGAGCACTTCAATTCGAGCTACAGATGTGGCACATGCAACTGTCAGAAGGAAATACACTTTTCTTATGGGTTAGTTGAGCTATTGCATGATGGACTTCAGTTAGAACTCAAGTGATTGAGTTTGTTGGAGTTGATTGAGGAGTTGATGGAGTTGTGTTCAGTTTGACTTAGTTGAACTAGTTGTATTTAGTCTAACTGTAGAATACACTAGTGATGAGTGATGTGAATTAATTATTAATTGAACTCATAAAGCAACTAAAGAATACATCAGTTAACTCAATGCATGGACAGTTCAGTGGAGACAGGTGTTAGAGGTGAGTGAAATGGCAAGACAGCTGTCAGTTGTGACTATAGTTGTGCATGAGATTTGCACAATCAATGGATTGAGTATTGCCAATGAGGATTACGTGGTTCAGCCAAGGGAAATACGAGTTTGGATCAGCCATTCTCATCTATCCTCATGAAGGATTGCGTAGTGGAGGCAGGCAAGCAGCAGAGGAGATTTGAACCTGTGATTGATTCAGATCTGAACTAGTTTGTATGTAGCAGGTGGAGATAGTACTGATTACTTGTAAGGAGTATTGTACTATGTATTGTTACATGTTCTCAATCATTATAATATATAGATAGTTGGGGGTTTTCAGCTGTATGCTTTCCCCGGATACATATTTTGTTAATGTGCGCATGTGATTAATGTTTCATTGTTTTTAATTCCGCAAAATTGATGATCAACGTAGAGGAGGTTATGTATTATGCATGCATTCCACAATAGTGTATAATCAGGATAATCTCTGTGAATAAGTGTTATATTATTCAAAATTTCTACATGAACTTTGCATAATGATATTTTGATTATTGTTGCAAAGTATATCTTTGTTGGATTGCATGATGGTTGGTTCTTGTGTGACAACCATGATTGTGTTTGTATCCAATTTATCCTTTAAGCACTTTTTGAAAAGCCATTATATGCCCATAATAACAACGTAATAGTTAATATATTTTGGAAGTATGTGGGCTCTTGAATATGATATGGACATGGAAAGATATGAATATGAATGTATTCCCCCCCCCCCCACCCAAACTGATGGTATTGGAAATTTTATGAAATGAGGAAGATAAATGTTTTTCCAACAATTATTATTCTACTTTTTATGGAATTCTATGGTCAAAAGTTAAAAAATGACGCACCTTAACTTACCATTTGGAATGGATGAGTTGTATGTGTGGTGGTTGCAAAATTATGATCATATTCTTCTTCAAGTGGTTGAACAAGAAGAGTCAAGGATAAAGAGTTAAGATGAATTTTTATTGCTTCTACTAAAACTTGTTGAATCTGCTCCAAAATGTTGAAAATAATAGTCTTCATGTCTTCAAAACTCATTGGCACAATTCCTACTATGTGAAAATATGTTCTGATGTTGAACATAGCAGGAAATTGTTAACTTAGTGGCCATTAATGGATGCCACTAGTCAACACGAGAACTCTCACCATTGATGACAATGAGAGTCAAGATGCCCAAACACATCTTGCTAGGTTCGAATAGTTTTGTTGATGTCGAGTCACCTAGAAGATCTAATGAACAAGGGATATTAATGTATTCCCATTGTTTGTCAGCATGAGAACTTTCCATTAAGGCATGCAAGTCTCAAGGTGTCTTTACAAGGAACTTAGACTCAAAGGACTATGGACTCAATAATTTGCATTGAAGCAGGGCTTATTTGCGAAATGAAAATGATAAGAAAGGGAAGATGAAAATGGAAGATGGAAATGGAGAGTAGAAATGGCAATGGGTAATAAGCATGTGAATGAGCCTCTTGCTTTTATTTGTGGGTTATGAATGGACAAAAATAGATGGAAAGTGTATGTGAATGTAAATGGAAAATATGAAGTGAAATGAGGTGAATGGTTTATTATGAGGTATGGATGTGATGGAGACAATAATATCTGAAAGTTTTTCAAGTGTTTGGATCTGATTTTGCATCAACGTATTTCTTCATTGTTGCTAATCATCCTCTTATGAAACAAATTGGTCTCTTAGAGAGACACCATTCTCTTGTAGTCATTTGTCCTTCCTCCTGGAACCTGCAAAAGAAAACTAATACTTTTTCTGCAATGGAATGTAAGATTATCAAAGGAGAGAGGTGATCAATCTCTCTAGTTATGATATTTACACACAAAACTAAGAATTTGTATTAATGAAACAAGTTCTCAAAGGAAAAATCAAAAGAATTTATACCTGCTTTGGAATTAGTGCCTCAAGTTGAATGTTGCTTCTTTTCAGCAATTTATTTCATTATTTACCATTTCAAACTCTAATGATGGATTTCTCATTGTGTAGATCTTGTTGAGATCTTTCCAATGATACTTGAATCATCAAAATCTGATTTCGTATGAGAAAGTTAGGTTGATTTGAACAATGAGGTTTTTCAGTTGCGGAATTGGAGAACAACTGCGAAATTGGACTTTAGCTGCGGAATGTGCACAATTTCTGTAGCTAAAAATCTTGAATAAAAATTTAGCCATTCATCTTTCATCATCAGTCCAAAATTAATCAATACCTTCAGAAAAGTGAGCAAATAACTTATTCATTTCATTGATTCAAAATTGTTTTTTTTTCTTGACATGCGGCGACTTAGTGTGGCGACTTAGTGATAACACACACCTTGACTTCCCTTTGACTGGGGTCTTTTTCATTGATTTGGATCAAATGGATAGGACACCATCCATGTACTGACATTTTCCCAGCTACCCATGTGGTTCGTTTCGTCTCTTGACACCTATAACCTATAGAAGTATGAAAATGGCTGTGGAATTGCCAGTTAGCTATGGAATAGAGCTGCATTCTGCAGCTAAAAGATAACCAACCATCAGTTTTCTAATTTAAGTTATTGGAAAAGAGATTTTATGCAGCCAAGTACCAGGGAGAGAGAGCCTAAGATCACAGCTGGTGCACAAGACCAATTATTCATGATCTACTATACTTTTTTTTTAATTTTCTTCACTGTCTGCTTGAAAAATAATTTTTTTTTGTAAATGGTATATGAAGTAAAATAGTTTTAGTGATGAAAATATATCAAAGTAATGGAAATGTATGATATTTTCAATAGCTTTGATGACTCCTATAGCAACCGTTTGACACATATCCCTGACTACAAAACGACCCAATGGAGGATACTCAGCAAAGGTTTCGACAACCAGCAAACTTGACGTCAATGTGGCAAGTGTGGCAATCCAACACAGGGGCATAACCAGATTCATAATAATAACCTGTGCAGTAAAGTTGGCAGCTTCCTTTGCTGGATGCCACGTAACCGTGCTTAATATTCTTAACAACAATACTCCTGGCATTAAATACTTTGCCACATCCATCCATCGCCTGTGAAGAGCCGTATTCAACTTGTTCACATTAACCGTTGTCGTGTTCGATCATCTTGTTGTTAAACGGGAAGTAATAGAACAGGTACAGACAGGTGGCAAAAGGCGGGAGACATGTAATCATGTTTAAATGCTAGCACATAGTTGATTCCTAATTGGAATTCCCTTCCCCAGACAGCCGAATTAAATCAAACTGCCAGTTTATTATTTCAAATTCTATTTTTTTCCTCTTGCGGCCTGCAAAAATGGGCTTCAAAGAACTATGAAAATATCCCAAACCGCTTCAAATTCCTTAAAACAATTTCTAGGTTATCTAATTGACCCTATTGCTGAAAAAACCCATGTTTTATTTTTCCCAAATTCATCTCTGTTTGGCCGGATCGTGCAGTTAAAGTTTTATGTTTTTCAGTGTTTTGCATTTTTGTGGATTACTGTGGGTGAATTTTTTTTTCATTTGCAGGTTCATGAGTGTCTTGGAAAATTCTTGCAGTAGTATTATGAGCAGCCACAATGAAAACCTACCACATGGAGTTTTTCATTGATTTTATGTGCTTGGATATAGCAACTGTTTGTCAGACTTTTCCTAAATAACACACCGGTTTTTTATCTACCGAGTTTGCATTTTATAATCTGAAATTCTAGCCTTTTCATGCTCTAAATACTGACCCTTCCAAATCTCCGAGGAAGGAAAGCATGTAGATAAATCTGGAAGAAAAATAACAGTGATTTCTTTGTGGCTTGGCAGGCCGTCTTGCACTTTAGCAACAATATTCCTATTAGTTCTGTTTAGCAATTTTTGTAATCCACTGAAAGCTCTCCATATGAGTAAGATACATGATCCAGATGAATGCAAATGGGTTGCTTACAAAGGGCTGAATATTTTCACTAACATTGGCCTACTGCTGCTGATTACAAGAGTTAGGCAAACAACTAGAGAAGGCTTTTGCAGTTTTTTTTTTGTAATGTTTTTGCAGGTTCGTTTTAAGGCCAAAGCTTGAACAAGGATGCATATTTTCTATTGAGGCCACAGTGAAAGCTAGGATTGGGGATAGCCATTGATTTATTTTTTTTCTCTGAAATTGTGAAATTTTATAAGAAATGATTTTCAATTTCAGGCAGCAAAGACTTCAAGTAAAATATACTAAAAACGGGACTTTCATTGAGGTCTTAAGCTATTTTTTTATCAATCTGGGCTGGCTGACTAGGATAGGATCCATGTTGGAACAATTCTAGAGATGCCCATGTGGTCGGTTTCTTCATTAGATGCCTGTAACCTGCTAAACCTTGGAATTAGCTGCGGAATTCACAGTTAGCTGCGGAATCAAGCTGCATTCCACAACTAATTTGTAGAATCTTATTAAAACAGTACACAGTGGTTTGAGGACTACTACTAACCATAACTAGTCAATCTTGGATAGCTGAACCTATCAAAACAGTTGGGTTTGATTTTTTTTATTTTTTATATATTTTTATTTGTTATTATTGAATCAAATTAAATGATGAAGTTTATTTTGTCCCCTTTTTCTCTTTTTTGTTTTGTTTTGTTTTGTTTCGTTTTTTTGTTTTTTAACATAACAATTCTTTTTCTGATCCTCCAGATCACACAAAGTGTAGGAGGAGAGCATACTCAAGAAATTATTAATTTTTTTAGATGTAAGAAATAAGGTCTCCTAATTACACTTCTCCGGCAATAGCGCCAAAATGTCTAGTCAATTTAACGTCTTAAATTACTCTACATAAATGATCAATCCAGGTATCGTAAACTGATGAAGTGTGGTGCACCATATGTGCTTAGTTAACCTTTTTTTCTTACTTCGTTGTTTTATAGTTTATGTTGTTTTGGGGTTTTGTTCTTGTTGGTCTCCTAAAGTGTTCTAATGCAATGGAAATCCTAGTTTAAAGTTTTAAGAATGCTTTTAAAGATCAAGTGTGGATGTAGAGTTGAAGACAAGTTTCATGCTTCTTATGATAATTTCCAAACTTAGCACTTCAAAGTTCTCAAAACATGCTATTTATAAAATCAAAACTTGAACAAAAGTGTAAACATGCAACTACATAAATCAAGCAAAAGATGAAGTACTGAAAATGAGGTTACTGTCTCTACTATCCATCTAATTACAAAAATAAAATCTAAACTACTGCACTCAAAACCAAAAAGTAAGGAAGCTGGAAACTAGTCACTGATTTCACCCATAATCACAATATTTCTTCTATTAACTTCTAAAACATGATTAAGCTAAAGACACAGGAAATATCATCATATGGCATGAAAAAACGACATTTAAACTATCTACTTGCAAACTAAATGAAAGCAAAATCAATTACTTCACCTACAATCACAATAGCTGGCCAATTAACTTCAAAAACGGGATTAAGCTAAAGGCACCAGAGATATCATCATGTAGCATGAAGAACTAATATCTTAACTATCTACTTGTAGGCTAATGAAAGAAAAATCAAATTACTTCACCTATAATCACAATAGCTCGCCAATTAACTTCTAAAATGGGGTTAAGCTAAAGGCACCAGAGATATCATCATATAGCATGAAGAACTGATATCTAAATTATCTAAAAGCAGTAAACAAATCTCACTAAAATAAAAGCATAACAACTGGAATTAAAAGATAAAGTTCAGCAGAAGAAGCAAGTCTCAGATCACCACTTGATGCAAAAACTAATAAGCAAATACAAGAACATGTAAAGAAAAACTAATCTACAATCAACCAGTTGAACACACTTGCATGAATTAAAATTGCATGAATGGAAAATTTAAACTATCAAACTTAAAAGCAATAAAATGACATACTTGAATGAAATCAAAGAAAAACTACAAAACAAAATCTACTCTACCTTACATTCTAATATACTCCATGGCATCTACTTCACATCTCCTTCCATGTTGAGAACATCAAAGCTTTATTCAAATTCTTCAAAATTACAAAGTACAACAAATCCCTCCAAAGCTTTCCAAAGCCATCAAAGAAGAACTACAAGCTCCAAGCTACTAACTCTAAACTCTAAGCTAACAAATGAAGCAGAGAGATCTCCTATTTATACAAAAAAATGAGGAGCCATCTCATTAATGAGAGTCAATAAATCTCTCCTTCTACTTCTAGAGTCCTAATCAAAATAGGAGCTAATAAGACACATGTCTTCTTAGAATTTCAATACAATTAGGAGATGTGACACATATCCTCATGATCCCATGATTCTCTCCACTCAAATTCGAATTTGGCCTTAGGGTGTCACATAAAGGTCTTGTAGAAGCCTCCTTTTGACCTACACATGTCAACAAACTCAACCCACTTGTTAGGTATAAGCATATGCACATTATTTTCTAATTTTTAACCATAAATTCACTTAAAAAGACTAAGAATTAATAAAGTTTGTAAAAACATAAATGTGGCCCAATGATAATGAAAGTGGGATGAATGTAGTGAAATAGTAGTGAAATGGAGGTGATATAATAGACATAATAGTGAAAGTGTAATGGAAATGAAATACATTTTCAAGACCCAACAGGTGGGATGCTAAAAATGAAGACAAAGGCAAACATGGTAAGTTTGAAAACTTATGGAAGGGAGCCTACGAAATTTCTACCTTCAGAGGAAAGAATGCTTTCTTGTTGGAAGAAATGGATGGAAGATATTATTCAAGAGGGGTGACCAATGGTAGGCTACTCAAGCACTACTATGTATAAAAATCCTGAAAAGTCATCATCATTGTACATACCAGTGTGTATTTTACTTCTTGCATTTTAGATAGCTGCCATAAGAGTTTGAAGCTCGAAGTGAAGGCCCTTAGGCTCTTTAAATCAATATAGTTTTCATTTTTATTCAGTTTTTCTATCATGTCAAAAGGTCAGTTAGTCTTAAGTCAAAAGTAAGTTTTTATGCATGTTGACTCCATGGCCCAATGAATAAGGCTACTTGGTCCACAGTGTTCTTGACAGATCCAACGAGTTTCCATCCCCAGTTGGAGCCAATGTTAGTGTCAGTCCTATTAGCCTGTCACTTGGATCAAATATGATTTTACTATGTTTTTCCAGGCTTCAAAGTCAAATTTTTCTGATACTAGGTTTACACAACAAATTTGGTCATTGTTTGGTCAGTCTAAAGATGAAGTCATTGTTTTGAAATTCACTCGTGCTGGTCACCTATCCCACTTTATGAAGGTATCACAATAAAAATGGGTTAGTCATCATCGCCGTTCCATTTAGGTCTCAGGTCATCCATTAGGTCACTAGGGTTTCCAAGGTCCATCATTTCATGAATAAAACCAGCAGTGAGTAAAACATGACAAAGCAGCTTTTGGAGAGTTGATATTAATTTTCTTTTTACACACTCCTTATACTCTCATGTTATCAAAGGTTCCAGAAAAAAAAAGCTCCAGCACTCGGGAAAGCAAAAGACATCACAAGTTTGTGATGGCAAAGGTAAATTCTGTTTTCATAAAGTGAAAATCAGTTTCTAAAGGAGGGTGGGTCCCATTTCTTTCTGAAAAAGTGAGGAAACTTCCCCTATATAAACTCAAAAGCCCCATAACTCCTTCATTCACATCCTATTCACACTTTGTCATCAAGCTATCTCGCTCAAAAAACCAAAAAAGTTGTTTTCCTAGGAGAAATTAGCAAAAATTTGTAGGTGTTTCATGTAGAAGCACTGCGCTGCGATTAGGAGACTAGCACTGCACTATGCTTCGGCACTGCGCGTAGGAAAACTGTGCTGTGTGAAGGACAGAGTGCCTCGAAATTCATCAAAACTATCCCAAATTTCAATTTTTCACTTGCAAGCTTGATTTTACTGACTTCTAAGTAAGGAACAAGTAAGTACACCATCATCCTCCATCTTTTTCTTTCCTAATTTCATCTCATGTCAATGATTCTTCAAGTTAGGGTTTGAAGCAAAATTTGCATGGGAAATGTTAGGGTGAAAATGACCATCATTATTTTTAATTTCCAAAACATGTAAAATGATATCCTACACCTGCATACATGTTTAATGAACCATTTTCACCATTTTACCCACCTCAAAAAAAAATTTAAGCACTCAAAAAGCAAAACGCTAGCTCATTCCTAGAGGTTTTTAGGCATGTTTCATCATAAACCCTGTTGTTTCCACCTGCAAGCAAATCATCTTTCCACTATTTCTCCGCTCATTTTCATCAGCTTTCAAAATCATCTCACCTTTCCCAAGACCCTTCCCAACATTTTGTCAAAAATCACCTACATATCACTTCATTTCCATTTCACACCTCACATCTTATTTTCGCTTCCCATTGCTAGGACTTTGTGTCATCATGGAGGAAGAATCTTCGCCAGAAAGAAAGAGACAACATAAAGGAGGGAGGATCCTCAGATATGAACCGTTAGACTACAACACAATCAACTCCTATCCTTTCATCAAACAATGCTTTGAAGATGTCCACTGCTTGGAATTTTGCAAAAGGGTGAGTGAGGTGGGATTTCATGAGCAACTAATAGATTGGATATCAACACAACTAAAAGGAGAAACCACTGTCATTGTTGGTGTTGAGTTCAGTTTCTCAGTGGCCTCTATCTTAATTTCAATTGGTTATCAGACAATGGCGAATATTGGTTCAAAGGAATGAACCTAGATCTTGAAAACTACAAGCCTTTCTTGAAGATGCCATACAGAGATACACAGACTCACCTCTTGCCTTTCAGATATTTATTGGAGAAATATGCCCTTTTGATGAAAACTGTCATGAGGTTCTTCACTTGTGAGGGTAGATTCTCCAGGTTGTATGCCTATCATATTCGCCTCCTGATGCATTTCACCTCTCAAAAGCCACTCAACATGTGTAATTATCTATTCAGGAGCATTTCAAAAATGGCTGAAAAAATACAATTAAAGGACAAAGAGCACTCCCCAAGCTTGTTCCATCACAGTCTCATCAAAAACATTATCCTTCACCAATTGGTAGAGAGAGGTATGGCTTGGGAATCCTTTTTGGAAGCAGCCTTGAAAGGGAATGAGGAAAATGCAGCATCTCAGTCTCCTAGTGTGCCAAAACAGCAAACAAAGGTGGGGTCATCTAGCAAAACAATGGAGAAGACTCAGCTATCCATTCTCTCATATTTTCATTTTGACCCATGGAAGGCTAGTTGACCATTCTCTCATGTTTGCATTTTGACCCATGGAAGGCACCTAAAACTTAGCTCAAAGTTGGCACTGCACTTCTGCAATTTTCTGTGTTTCAAATTGTAAAATTCACTCTGTAAATTTCTAGTTTCTAGTTTCACTTAGTCAAAGTCAAGATTCTCTATGTAATGGCACTAGTTACGAGGCTAGGTGATGTAGGCATGAATAAATGTACATCGTAGGTAGTTTTTTATGTTTATTAGGCTTCAAAAAAAAAGGAAACTCCTAAAAAAACTCTTCATGAAGTGTTTGAGTTTCACCTTCTCACTCTGACTTCTTGGTTGAGAGAATCTTGGAGTCAGTTCCTCAACCAAGGAATTGCACTCCTAAAGGTGGGAAAGTGGTCTAGGAGAGTCTATATGTATCATTTCACTTGAGGAGAAGAGGGTTGAACTTTTTGTGAAGGAGGCTTGCATGTAATCATCTTTCAACTAATACAGAGAGGTTGCAGTTATTTTCAAGGAACTCTAGCCCAGTGAGTTCATGGTGCTTGTACTTCATTATTTTTGTTTTATCATGGTATAAAATCTTTATATACATAATATCTCTTCTTTCTATGAATTCCTTGTGACAAAATACTCAGAATTCTTGTTTATCAAGCTCTACTATCTAGCTTTCATAGTTATGTGTTTTGTCTTCCTAAGCTAATGAAATCATGTTTATTTATGCTCATTAGTTTCTTCCACACTATATCCTCTTTACTACACTGAAAAATATTCAAATTACACCATGGTGTCTGATATCTATCTCCTTCTTATGTTTGCTCCTACATTCCCACAACCTAGACCTACTTGTGGCTCCAAAACCTAAGTTTAACAAATCCTTAAAAACCAATTTTTCACAAAAAAACGAACAAATACTCATATCTAGTCTAAAATCCATTTGCTTTAAAGTCATATTAGTGATAAGAGACTTAGAGAGATCCCTCTCATGCTCAGTAGGGCTAGCTACTGAGCTGAAGTGGTTTGAGGTTACCCTTCTCGATTTCCTTTTCAACCTAGGAGATTGTAAGGACTAACATTTTTGGTGCTGCTACCGGGGAACGACTATTAAATTATTCCTGGGAAATATCTAAGATCTTTCAAAGAATTGGTTATATACCTCTCAGTTTCCAGTATTCAAAGTTAGGCTAAATTGATAAATCTCGTCAATTTAGGGTGTATACATTCTGGCTTCCAAAAGGCATACCAAGTCAAACCCTAACCCAAATCCACCCTTTATTGTTGAAGATTCAGAAAGACTTCTCAAAAAACTTAGACTACCCATCACTAAAAGTGTAGTTCGTAAAATTAAAAGAACAACTTCTTTGCCTAAAAACTTGTTCGTGTTTGAGAAAATTCCTTTTGAAGAGCAAATAGAATTATCACTTACAAGGTCCAAGTCTAACTCCTGTATATCTGATATAACATTAGAACCTTAAAGGTTGAAACTCACTCTATCTCTTCAAAATCTTTGTCTGCTAAGACTGATAATGAACTGTGGTTAAATTTTGATAAGCTTCAAAGCATTGCTGACAAACTCCAGATCACTACTGAAAAAGATTTTGTTCAATATCAACTTGAATACCTAGCCATAGCTTCATCCTCTGTTTCACCTCCAAGCACATCTACTACATCTCCCAAAGTTTCAGTTTCATTATCTTTCCTACCTCCCCTATTCGTTCCATCTTTTCCTCCACAACCCATTTTAGTAGTTACATCATCCTCATCAGCATCACCACCCTTACTTACATAATCCATTATAGCACCTTCACTATCTCCAGCAGACATGGCAAGATTTGCACCTCTTTTACAGCCTACTCAACTTGCTGCTTTGCCTTAGAATTATGGTCAAAGACTCCCTTTGTTAGATGGAAGCGCAGAAATTATAGCTCAGCAGCACGTTGACAAGTTAATAGATTTCACTGATTTAGCAGAAATTGATGAGGAGAATGCCAAAATGAGAATTATAGCTCAGAGTTTCTCAAGAGATGTTAAGAAATGGTTTTGAAGTATGGCTACTAATTCTATTAATAGTTCTCAAATATTGATTGAATTATTCTTAGCTCACTGGCAAGAGAAGAAGAATCCACTACAGATATTGGTTGAGTATAATTCAATGAAAAGGAACCCAAATGAAATAGCTCAAGAATTCACTTCAAGATTTAATAGAGTGTACAATTCTATACTTGATGATATGAAGCCTCCACCTGGTTTGGCTCTTCTTCATTATCCTGATGCTTTTGATCCGGACAGGGCCTACCAGCTCAGAGAAAGAGAGCCCACTATTCTTGAAGAGATGTAGCAGAATGAAATCAATGTTGAAGCCAATTTGCTCATTAAGAATCAAAATCAAAGCTAGAGAGGGTGGAGAAGAAAGTTGTCTTCAAAGAGGAGCCTGCATCATCTTCTGATGCAAAGCTTGATAATCTGATAAAAAATATGGAGAGGATGATGGATAGAATATCCATAACTGATTGACAAGATGAACCTTCAGTGAGGAATCCTAACTTTCACGGAAAGCAACAAGAACAATTCATAAATCGATAGAAAGAGTAGCAAAACCAAGATCCTCAAGGTCAAGTAAGAGCTCCATTCCAAAAAAATTACACTGAAGGTTAGGAAGAAGATGAAGAAGAAATTGTAGAAGCAAATCACTTGTTTGAAGAAGATGAACTGCCTACTTTCCTAATAGAGGAAGATTAGTTTTTTGAAGATTCTCTCATACCAAGTGATCAACAGTTTGTGTTCACAAGTGAATATCTGTGGGCTTTTCAAACTGAATATTACCAAAGACGATATTAGAATGCCCTCAGTCATCTCGAAAAGCAATACAATTTGGGGAATAGAAATGTACCTGTCACTCTAACTCAGAAAAGACAAAATCTACAAAAGGACACACCAAGCAAAGAAACCAATCCTGCAGGCTAGAATAAAGATGAAGAAATTGTCATACTGAATCGGATAGAACAAATGAAGCCTCCACTAGCAATGTAAGGAGAGATAAAGAACTGAAAACTGAAAGTCAAAGGAAAGAACCTCAAGCTAAAGTCCAAACAGAAAGGAAGGACATCGCTTCAAAAGAGGTAGAAAAGCTATCTAATCTTTTTAGTTTGGAAAATGAAATTTCTAAATTGAAAATCCTTATTCCCCTCACCAAATTGGTAAGGAATGAAAAATATAAATTTTAGATTGCAAATATGCTTAAGGTTGATCAGATGTCTGATATAGTTAATGTGGCTGATGATGAGCCAACAATCCTTTTTTGTCCAGCCTTAGAAGGAGCTCCTAAAGATAGTGAAATTCCTCCTTTTTGTCTAAGTCTTAAACTTCATGATTTTATCATTCATAATGTTATGCTAGATTCTGGAGCCTCCCATAATCTGATGCCTAAAGCCATCATGGATAAACTAGGGTTGAGCATCACCCGACCTTACCATGATCTTTATTCCTTTGATTCTAGAAGAGTGAAATGCCTTGGCCTTATTAAAGACTTGGTAGTGTCCTTGGACCAAATCCCAACCAAAATTGTACTTATGGATGTTGTAGTTGCGTGATATTCCTCCTAGATTTGGCATGTTGCTTTCAAGGTCTTAGGGAGCAAAATTAAAGGGCACTCTGCAACTTGACTTTTCATACACCACTATCCTTGTTTTTGGACAGCTCTAGAAACTTTATAGAGAAAAGAAGATGAAATTTATCATCAACAATAAGGCGAAGCCAATCAATAATCCTATATATGTTGTTCACACTGATCTTGACTCTTTCATTCTATTTAGTGATATGAATTATGTTGATGATGAAAGTCAGTTAATGGAAATTTCAAAAGTTCCCAACGTAATGGGCGGCATACATGAAACTATCACAACAAAAGCTAAAGAAGTTGGTGAATAATATAGGTAGACTGCAAATCCTATTGAGGAAATTCAAAGGATAGTGCAGAAAATAGAAAGTTTTGAGATAGTTGTTCAAAATACTAAAAATAAAAAAATTCAATCTTCAGAAATATTTTTTCCAGATGAAGAAAATGGTCTTTGGACCATGGAGTTTGACGGTGCTTCGAGAAGATAAGCAGCAGGAATTGGTGTCTGGATACATGGTCCATTAAATTAGTCAAATAAAATCCCTCAAAATGTGAGAATGAGCTCTTACAAGTTGGCTTTTGAATGTTCAAAAAATGAGGCAGAGTATGAGCCATGGATTGCTAGCCTCAAAATTCTAAAAAAGTTGGGAGAAAAAATGGTTTATGGCGACTCCGAATTAGTGATCAAGCAAGTCAAAGGGGAATACCAGGCCAAACACCCAAGAATGAGAGCTTATCACAATGTTGTACTTGATATTCTCAAAACTTTTTTAGAATATACTTTATCTCTTATTCCTGTAACTCAGAATGTCATAGCTAATTCACTCGCCATTACAAAAAGTATGGTGAAGATCCCTATTCATCCTAATCATAAGTACTCCATCCATGTTAAACATCACCCAACTGTCCCAGATAATATGAGGTTTTGGCAAGTGTTTGGTGATGATAAGAAAATAAACAATTTTCTGCAATTGGAGGGAGAATTTCAGAATTATCACATTGATGATGCATACAACTTTGATGATCCAAACATCCATTAAACTAACACTGAAGTATTACAACTCAAGGAAAAGAACATTCCAAGAGGCTTGGTGCCTTTGGAAGAGTTATTTGACAGAGATGATGTCGCCAAGAAGCCCACCATGGTTCCTACAGAAAAGGGAGTTGAAGATGTAAACATTGGCACAACTGAAATTCCTAAAATGGTCAAGTTATAAAGGTCTTTATCTCCTGAAACAAAGGATAAATATATGTCTTTAATGAAGGAATTTGCTGATGCATTTGCTTGGGACTACTCATATTTGAAAGTTTATGACAAAAGTATCATTCAACACACCATTCCTATTAAGCCCAATCAGAAGCCATTTCGCTAGAAATTGAGAAGAATCAATCCCAAGTTGCTTTCATCGATTGAAAAAGAGGTAAATAGACTTTATCAGTCTAGAGTAATAGTCCCTATTCAGTTTTCTGAATGGATGTCTAATCTAGTACCCGTGAGAAAGAAGTCCGGGGAAATTCGTCTATGTATTGATTTCAGAAATCTCAATAAGGTGTCCTTGAAAGACAACTGTCCCCTGCCTAAGATGGATCACATACTATAGAGGGTGCTCAGATCCTCTAGGATGTCACTGTTAGATGGATACTCTGGATACAATCAAATTCTGGTACACAAGGACGATCAACTCAAGACAACCTTCACAATGCCATTGGGTACATTCAAGTATGCCAAGATGCCTTTTGGGTTGAAGAATCAGGAGTTACTTTTCAACAAGTTATGGACATGAAATTTGCAAATGAAAAAGATATATTTCTGGTTATCTATCTATATGATCTTACAGTATTTTCAAAATTTGATGAAGATCAATTGCAACACTTAAGGATTGATTTTCAGAAATGTAGAAAATTTGGCATCTCACTTAACCCATAAAAGAGCTTGTTCGCCATGGAAGAAGGTAAGCTACTAGGACACATCATCTCTAAAGATGGCATCTACATTGATCCTGCAAGAGTGGATGCCATTCAGCAACTAGACTTCCCTAGGAACAAGAAAGAGATTCAATTGTTCAATGGAAAAATTAATTTTTTGCGGAGATTTATTCCTAATCTAGCTGAGCACTTGAAAGAAATGACAAATATGTTGAAGAAGGATAGTGAGATAAAGTGGTATTTGGAGGCTAAGAAATCATTTCATGCAGTAAATTTTGCATTATCTACTGCTCCTATTTCGATTAGTCTAGATTATACTTCAGATTTCATCATCTTTTCTTTTGCTTCTGAGCATACGTTAGCAACTGTCCTAATGCAGAAAAAAGATCAGAAAAATGAGTAGCCTATAGCATTCTTCAGTCACACTATAAGAGATGTAGCATTGAGATACAATATCATTGAGAAGCAAGCATTAGCGTTGGTAAAATCCCTTAAGGATTTTCGATTTTATATTCTACATTCTCATACCATTGCTTATGTCTCTACTGCAACAGTAAAAGAAATTCTTGTGCAAACAGATCCTGAAGGCAGAAGAGGAAAGTGGATTGTAGCCATGCTGCAGTATGATTTGGAGATAAATCCAACAAACCTCATCAAAGGGCAAGGGTTAGCTAAACTCATGGCGGAATTGAATCTACATGCACTAGATATCAATTTGATGGCTGCATTATCAGAAGAACAAGAAGAAGACGACCCTTTCCTACAGGTGCCCAACATGTTCATGTCCTCACCTTGGTTTTCTGACATTGTCTATGTCTTGTAGCACTTGATTCCCCCTTCGGAAGTCCCCAAAGGTAAAGCTAGATCACTGAAACTCAAAGCTTCAAAATATTGTATTCTGGATGGTGTTTTATTTTGGAAAGATCCTAGAGGTGTGCTACTTAATTGTTTGGTACAAAATGAAGCTAAAGATATAATGAAGGATTTTCATAAAGGAGATTGTGGTGGACATCACTTTTGGAAAACTACAACAAACAAGATATTAAGAGTTGGCTTATATTGGCCCACCCTCTTTTCCGATGCATACAAAGCATTCATGAGATGCCATGAATGTCAAATTTTTCAAGGCAAGAGGAAAATTTTTCCATTATCACTACAACCAATTTTGATTTTAGCTCCTTTCCAGCAATGGGGTCTTGATTTCATTGGTGAAATCCATCCTTCATCTTCATCACAACATAAATGGATATTAACAACCACCAATTACTTTACAAAGTGGATTGCAGCTATCCCAACCAAGCAAGCTACTGATTCTGTCATCATTCAATTCCTAGAGTCTAATATTTTTTCTAGATTTGGCTGTCCACAAGTAATAATTACAGACAATGCTACTACTTTCAAATAAAAAAGAACGGTGGACTTCTGTGCCAAATATCATATTGTGCTAGGACATTCTATTGCTTATCATCCGCAAGGGAATGGTCTTGTTGAATCTTCCAATAAATCTTTGGTTAACATTATGAAAAAGGTCTTGGAGGTAAACAAAAAGAATTGGCATAAAAACTCATCAATACCTTGTGGGCAAATAGGGTCAGCACCAAATCAATAGGTATGTCTCCTTTTCAGCTAGTATATGGAGTTGATACAGTATTTCATTCATCACTTGTTGTCCCAGTAACAAAAATCCTACAGGAATTGGATAGTGAAACTAATGACATAAAAAGGAGAATAAATCAAATGATTCATTTATATCAGACAAGAGAAGAAGTTTTTAAGAACACATCCAAACTCGAGGAAACTATTAAAAAGATTTATGACCGCAAAACCAAAGAAAACAATTTCAATTTGGGAGATGTGGTCCTTTGATGGGATGCTAGAAATGAAGAAAAATGAAAACATGGTAAGTTTGAAAACATATGGAAGGGACCCTACAAATTTCTACCTTCAGAGGAAAGAATTCTTTCTTGTTGGAAGAAATGGATGGAAGAGATTATTCAGGAGGAGTGACCAATGGTAGGCTTCTCAAGCACTACTATGTCTAAAAATCATGAAAAGTCATCATCATTGTACATGCCGGTGTGTATTTTACTTCTATCATTTTAGATAGCTGCCATAAGAGTTTGAAGCCCGAAGTGAAGGCCCTAAGGCTCTTTAAATCAGTGTTGTTTTCATTTTTATTCAGTTTTTCTATCATGTCAAAAGGTCAGTTAGTCTTAAGTCAAAAGTTAGTTTTTATGCATGTTGATTCCATGGCCCAATGAATAAGGCTACTTGGTCCATGGTGTTCTTGACACCTCCAAGGAGCTGCCATCCCCAGTTGGAGCCAATGTTAGTGTCGGTCCTGTTAGCCTGTCACCTGGATCAAATAAGCTTTAACTATTTTTTCCAAGCTTCAAAATCAAATTTTTCTAATACTAGGTTTACACAGCAAATTTGGTCATTGTTTGGTCAATCTAAAGGTGAAGTCATTGTTTGGAAATTCACTCATGTTGATCACCTATCACACTTTATGAAGGTATCACAATAAAAATGGGTCAGTCATCATGATCGTTCCATTTAGGTCTCAGGTCATCCATTAGGTCACTAGGGTTTCCAAGGTCCATCATTTTCATGAATAAGACCAACCGTGAGTAAAACATGACAAAGAAACTTTTGGAGAGTTGATCTTGATTTTTTTTTACACACTCCTTATACCCTCATGTTATTAAAGGTTCTAGAAAAAGAAGCTCCAGCACTCAGGAAAGCAAAAGACATCACAGGTTTGCAATGGTAAAGGTGAATTCTGTTTTCATAAAGTGAAAATCAATTTCTAAAGGAGGGTGGGTCCCATTTCCTTTTGAAAAAGTGAAGAAAATTCCCCTATATAATTTCAAAAGCCCCATAACTCCTTCATTCACATCCTATTCACTCTTTATCATCAAACTATCTCACTCAAAAAAGAAAAGAAGTTGTTTTCCTAGGAGAAATTAGCAAAAATTTGCAGGTGTTGCGCATAGAAGCACTGCGCTGCGCTTAGGAGACTAGCACTACACTTTTAATAACTGCGCTGCGCTTTGGCGCTACACATAGGAACATTGTGCTGCACGTAGGACAATGTGCCCCGAAATTCATCAAAACTCTCCCAAACTTCAAGTTTTCACTTGCAAGCTTGATTTTACTGACTTCTAAGCTAAGGAACAATTACGTACACCATCATCGTCCACATTTTTCTTTCCGAATTTCATCTCATGTCAATGATTATTCAAGTTAGGGTTTGTAGGAAAATTTGCATGGGAAATGTTAGGGTGAAAATGTCCATCATCATTTTTAATTTCCAAAACTTGTAAAATGATATCCTACACCTGCATACATGTTTAATGAACCATTTTCACTATTTACCCACCTCAAAACAAAGTTTAAATGCTCAAAAAGAAAACCCTATCTCATTCCTAGAGGTTTTTGGGCAAGTTTCATCATAAACCCTGTTGTTTCCACCTACAAGCAAATCATCTTTCCACTATTTCTCCACTCATTTTAATTAGCTTTCAAAGTCATCTTGCCTTTCCCAAGACCCCTCCCATCATTTTTTCAAAAATCACCTACATATCACTTCATTTCCATTCACACCTCACATCTTATTTTCGCTTCCTGCTGCTAGGGCTTTATGTCATCATGGAGGTAGAATATTTGCTAGAAAGAAAGAGACAACATAAAGGAGGGAGGATCCTCATATATGAACCATCATACTACAACACAATCAACTCCTATCCTTTTTGAAGATGTCCACTGCTTGGAATTTTGCAAAAGGGTGAGTGAGGTGGGATTTCATGAGCAACTAACAGATTGGATAGCAACACCACTGAAAGGAGAAACTGCTATCATTTCTGGTGTTGAGTTCAGTTTCTCAGTGGCCTCTATCTTAATTGCAACTAGGTTACCGGAAATTGGTGAATATTGGTTCAAAGGAATGAACCTAGATCTTGAAAAATACAAGCCTTTCTTGAAGATGCCATACGGAGATACACATACTCACCTCCTGCATTTCAGATATTTATTGGAGAAATACGCCCCTTTGATGAAAATTGTCATGAGGTTCTTCACTTGTGAGGGTAGATTCTCCAGGTTGTATGCCTATCATATTCGCCTCCTGATGCATTTCACCTCTCAAAAGCCACTCAACATGTGTAATTATCTATTTAGGAGCATTTCCAAAATGGCTGAAAAAATAAAATTAAAGGAAAAAGAGCACTCCCTAAGCTTTTTCCATCACAATTTCATCAAAACCATTGTCCTTCACTAGCTGGCAGAGAGAGGTATGGCTTGGGAAGCCTTTTTGGAAGCAGCCTTGAAATGGCATGAGGAAAATGCAGCATCTTAGTCTCCTATTGTGCCAAAACAACAAACAGAGGTGGGGTCATTGAGAAAAACAATGGAGAATACTCAGCTATCCAAACCTGAGGTGACTAAAGTGTATAAGAAGGGGTAGAGGCTTGTGTTTTATTCTCGCAGAGAGAAAGGGGCCAAGCCTTCTTCATCGACAAAGCAAGAATCGACATTAAAGGATAAAGACACAGTTGAACATGAGTTTGAACTAATTGATCTAGAGACCGAGGATTAGACCACAAACATGAGACATACTATCAGGGAAAAGGATTACCAAATCAAGAAGTTGGCAATCAATTTGGAAAGGGAAAAGTATGTTATATCATTCCTTGAACATGAAAACAGTCAACTCAAAGAAAAGGAGTTGATCCTAGAAAAGGAAAAAGCCAAGTTAATGCATCAAATTGGCAAAGGTAAGGAGATCATGAAATCAAGTGAGCCGGAAGCATCAGAGGTGAGAGGAAAAAGGAAAATGACAAGAACTAGAGGCCTCAAGAAATCTTTGCAAAAGGAGCAAGAACAAATTCTTCTGAATGAGGACCTTGACCTAGAATATAGGATTGCCCTAGAGGTTCATCAAGATAAGGAATATTGGCTCAGTATAGTGAATGAACACTTGAAGGAGCTCCTTGAGAAGGAAAATAGAGACAATCAATTGCTCAAACACATGGCACACCACTACCAAGCTCAAAACATGATCGCCAATGTCAAGGTAAAGCAACCTGAAGACAAGCTTAAGGAGGACAAAAAAGACCAAAAGGTTGAGGGAAACTTGGAGATGCTTGCTGAAGAATCCATGAAGCTATAAAAAACCTATTTTTACACCTTCCTTCCAATTTTGAGAAAATTATGATCATTTTGATTTTTTTGAGAATTTTTGGTGTAAGTTCAGAAATTCAGCTGCTCCAGAAGCGCAACGCCTTGGCATTGTGCTTTTTCCTTAGGCCTACATTTGAGGAAAGGTATAAATTTTTGGAAAGGTATTTCCATCCTATAAAAACTCATTTTCCCATATTTTGCAGAGGTGGCTTAGTTTTGGAGAAAAATGCAAAAACTGGTGAAAAGCTACCATTCTGGACCATTTTTTGACAGGCACTACACTTCTGGAGTGACCTTGTGATAATGGATTTTGGAAGTTCTTCACAGGCTCCAAATTCCAAAATAAAAACTATTATGGAAACTAGACTTAAATGGCTAGTTGACCGTTCTCTCAGATTTGCATTTTGACCCCTGGAAGGCACCTAAAAATCATCTCAAAGTCGATGTTGCGCTTCTGCAATTTTCTGTGTTTCAAATTGTAAAATTCACTGTGTAAATTTCTAGTTTCTAGTTTGACTTAATCAAAGTCAAGTTTCTCTATGTAATGACACTATATACAAGGCTAGGTGATGTAGTAATGAATAAATGTACATCATAGGTAGTTTTTTTTTATTAGGCCTCATAAAAGAAGAAAACTCCTAAACAAACTCTTCTTGAAGTGTTTGGGTTTCACCTTCTCACTCTCACTTGTTGGTTGAGAGAATCTTGGAGTCAGTTCCTCCACCAAGGAATTCAACTCCTAAAGGTGGGAAAGTGGTCTAGGAGAGTCTATATGTATCATTTCACTTGAGGAGAAGAGGGTTGAACATTTTGTGAAGGAGGCTTGCATGTAATCATCTTTCAACTAATACAGAGATAGGTTGCAGCGATTTTCAAGGAACTCTAGCCCAGTGAGTTCATGGTGCTTTTACTTCATTATTTTTGTTTTTTCATGGTCTAAACATCTTTATATACATTATATCTCTTCTTTCTATGAAGATTAATGCAATATTTTTGGTGATTCCAACTTATTGTATTGCAGTATGTTCATATCCCTTTGTATCTTCATATATGTTAAATAGTCCTCTCAAATTGAATGTCACATAGTAGCTAGATATATTTCCCATTAAATTCAGATTAATTTAGATCAATCTATTGATGGATAATGTTTGTATTAATGCATAAATTCAGTCTTTAAAAAGCGCTCCATGCATCTCAACATTCCATAACAATTTCCTTACTTTCACTTCTCTCCAAATCTAGATATAAAAAATTCTTAACATTTAAGCTCTATATGATAGATTTATCATTTACTATTTTCTACCATTACATCTATCTCAACAATTAATTTTCTGCAAATTCTTAATCTTCTTTGGCCACCACTAGTTTAGGAATATTTCCTATGTATTCCTATGTATAAGCTGCTTCATATATTGTATCTATTTGAATGGTTTTAAATCAATCCAATTTGAATTTCTTGTGACAAACTATAGTTTTGTAAGTCTTCAAGATAAATCTAACAACATTAATTAAGATGTCCAAGGCACTAGTCATCTTTCAACCTATAGGTTCTCTCTAGGAGGATTCTATATCTTTTGAAGCACTTGTACGATGGGTGATAGAAAAAGCCAATATACTTGTAGGAAGAATATCAAATATGACTAGAAATATCATAGACTAGAGTTCACGAGATTCTCCCTATAGATCAAATGAGCAACATGATGATGGTAACTATCCTGAGATAGCAGACACATTGAGAAGTTTGAAGGAAGAAATAAGAATTTTCAAAGGAGATAATGACATAATCATTCAGGCACAGGAGAAACAAGTATAGGTTCATGTAGTTATCCTTTAGAGTTTGTCAGACTTGCAAAGACAAGGACCGTTTAGGATTAGTTGTGGGTAGGACAATAGGACTAACATGGCATATGGCAGTAGATCTCATGGTGGGCACAGGTCAAATATAAATGACACGATCAGAGATGGCAGGTTCTTGGACACACCTGATAGGAGAGGTGATGGACACAGGTTTTATTCTAGTTCTGGTTTTGACAGGTACCATGGTCATCATCATTATCATCCTTACAGAAGGAATGACAGGGGATATTTTCCAAATGAGTTCAAGAAAGAAAATCCACCTACCTTTGATGGGGATTTGAAGAAACTATAAGATGAAAATGCATGGTTACTCAAGATGAAGAAGTTATTTGAGATTCATGATTACACAAAGAATATGAAGGCCAAAATAGTTATCTTCATCCTTAAAGGGAAAGCATAAATCTAGTGGGAATATGTGAAGTAGGTTAGAGAAATCATGACCTAAGAGTTGAGCTGGCATGAATTCAAGAGACTTTTTAGGAAGAAATATTTTTCAAAGAGGTACTTGATGAGGCTCATCAATATGTATATCATAAGGGTCACAATGTCATCCTCCAACTTTAAAATCATCTTTTTCTTAACTTTATTTACAAATTTTGTTATATTAGGCTAAGTGTGATGAGTAAAATATGTGTTGCTATGTCATGTGGCCTAATATGTCTTAAATGCAAGAATTGGAGCAATTTTGAGATAATCTGAGTGCAGGAGCTCGAAGTAGACAACAAGGAGAGATTCTAAGAGGTTGTCCACCTCCTTAACTCCTCCAATTATTCAAAGATCAAAACTCTATCTCTCATAAACTTGAGGTCATTGGTAGCCAAGCAGGCCGAGGTTATTGGCAGCCAAGCTAGTGTAGTTCAAGGAATATCTAGATCCACCTTTCTTGAGTTTGGGAGAAAAACATTTCTATTTTCTAGGGAGTTGTTGGTAGCTACCCTTTTGAATAAATAAACATGCTAAGGAACTCAATAGGATTCAAATTTTTGTTGTAGCTAAGAGGCTATTGATTTCAAGCACTTGTGACTACTATTTTTTTATTATTATGTGATGTATTTAAAATTTCTGCAATGATAATGGAAAGTTTCTTTTTGATCCATCACTGAGTTAGTCTAGAGGGCTGAAGCTCTTAGGTTTGGGCCCATCTTGAGTAGATTAGGTCCCTCTTATGTATTTATACTTATTTTAGCTTAGAATGTTCAATTAGTTGCTGCATTTTAGTAGAGTATAGTTTCTCAAAACGTCTGTGACTATGGCCTGTATCTCATCTCTCTCATGGGAGCATGATTAGAGGACTCCACCATCACAACCCAAAAAAATTGTGTGATTTCTTGTTTATGATTTCTTGGAAAAGTATGCATTTGTTATATTTCTTTACATATGAATGTTGTAGCTTAGAAGTTAATTCATGGCATAGATCAAGGTCTTAGCATCAGTTATATAGTTTCAAAATTCAATTCATCTTTTCCACCATTGATTGTAATAGTTTGCAATTGAAAAGAAGAACAGGTGCATGTGATGTTGCAGGACTATTGGATTTGCAGGAAAGGGAACTTTTCGCAACCTCCATCGAGGACTTCTCCACTCCCTTTTGATGAATGGCAACCATTTTTCTTGATCTTTGTTTTTAGTTCATCGTGAGCAACCCACTTAGCCAAAATATGGCCTTCCTAAAGTGTTGGGTTTGGCTAGGGGTGTTAGTCACCTTCCATACATTTCCCACAACCTTCATCCATCTTTCCATCACTTTATCCCATCATCCCTACCCTCCAAACCCTCTTGGAAAACTTCCTATAGCAATATAGGAATCCTGTAGAAACTTCCTGTAACACACCTATAGCAGCCTGTTTTGCCCCTATTTTGACCTGTAATGATAGTGTAGCTTAGTTTAGGAGTAGGTTGACCCCTTATCTTTGACTCTGTGATTAGAGGTACCACCTAGGCCATTCCATCCATTCCTTTTCCATTACTGCAAGATATAATAGCATTAGTTTCTTCATTACAAATTTAGAAATTAGGACATTACTTAATCTGCAAGTGTGAGTTAGATAAATGATGCTTGAATTCTTGAGTTGTGAATCGGTAGAATAATATTATGTTTTCACGTGAATTTGATAGCTAGATGGTTGATTGAAATTAGTGTAGCTTTGTTAGCTTGTATGGGCCTGACCCAGGTTCAGAGGTATGGGAGGGTGCTAGAACCAGGTTTCCGCACCCTAGGGATGTATGATGGGCTTTAGGAGGTCCACGGTCTGACTTGTCGCTACACGCACTTGTGATCCCTTCGTGACTTGCGGTGCAACTTCCGTGTAGCCCTACTCGGGCGTGACCCGTATAATACCCAAGATCCTTGTTAATTAAACAATTAATTAACTTGTGTGTGTAAGATTTATGGTGATTACAGCATATTCATCAACTATAACAGTGTGCATAATACATAAACGAATACAACCATAAAGTAGATAATGCACAGCAAATACACAGGAATATGAATCAACTTCTCTTTTACTAATCTTCAATCTTGCTTACAAACTTGACACCACCCTGTGCACTCAGCTGTAAGGGTCCGCGCACTCAGCTGTGGTCTCTACTAGGCCTCTGTGCACTCAACTGCAGAGCCTCTTCCTACTACTACAACCCAAGACACTTAGAACTCTATTCTAAGCTCAAACGATTCCTTCGCGATTCATCTATCCATTACTTCTTCACTAACTTTACACTTAGAACCTCGCTCTATTTATACAATCCCATGGTATGCAGACCATGGGTAGGCCGACTTTAAACTATTCTACAATACAATACTTAGGATGGATAGCCCTACGACTCAATTGTAAACTTCGTGCTCTGTGCCCGCAATTCGCCTAGTTTTACAACATTTCTGACCAAACTTGGGATTTGAGCCCCAAAAACCTATTATGGGGGGATTCCATGCTCAACAGGCCCCCAACACAATCATCGTGACTCATCCCAAGTCACTCTGCTAGTGTGGCGATCTTGGCATGGAGCCCCTCCAACCATTCCTTTGTTTCCCGGAGGTTCGCGGCGCATTGATCTGCAGTCTGTTGAATCTTCTCCACTCTCTTGGCCGAAGACTTGCTATCAGGGGAAACTCCCTATCTTAAGGCATGCATCGACATCATCTGTGTAGGCTTTCCTCTGATATCTGTAGTGATGAGTAAGGCCTCATCAATCTAAGGCTGGATGCACGCTTTAAGGACCACCTCTTTTTGCCGCGCAACATCCACCTGTTCCTTCAACGCCTTTGCCTGTTGTAGCTTCGCAAGTCACTGGGTCAGGACAACTATCTGCGCTATACCACACACACTGTCATACTATGCCTAAAGCTCCTGCACCTCTGTTTCCAGGTGCTATATGTTGGGGTCCTCCTGTAATGAAGTGAGGACCACAAAGGATTCCTCCAACATAGCGGTGCAGTTATGTACTGCCTGTCCTATTTCTTCCAGCCCTTTTTTAATAGTGCCAGTGCACTGTTCCCTAAATTCTGGTGACGTAGAGGACTGTGCCTTTAATCGTAGCTTGGAAATCTAAAGGTTGAGATCCAGTTGTACCCTCGTTGCTTCCTCCTTTACGTAACAAAATCCAGTCACCAATCAGTGGATCCGCTTTGCTACTGGTAGATCTGTTGGGACAACCAATTCTGGGGCGTTTCTACAAGCATTGTCTACCGCCTACTCCAGTCCTTGAGTCTGTGAAACCAATTCATCATGCTGCTAGCTAAGATGTTCCATATTGATCTTTTGTTCGCTCAATGCTTGTAGTGTGCGGCCTTCTCTGGCGCGGAGCTCGACTGTGATCCCATCCTGTAACTAGTATAGGGTTTCTCATGGAAGGGCAGCCAAGTTTAAGCCCAATCCCTTAATCTTGCCCACAACAGTTCGGTCAACCTCATTCATTGCTACTAACATGCCCTCAGGGAATATAAAAGTGTTGGTCATTCAGGCGCGCAACCTCTGTTCCGCCTCCAATGTACCTGCTGCGACATATGGGGCCATCGTTCCTATTTGTGGGGTTTTCACCTGTAGTCCCTATAGCTGCGCACTTAGCGACCTCAACACAGTTTTCTACTTCGTCTTCACCTCTTCGAGCGCGTCCTTAATGACATCGTGAACCATTTCACCAATGTCAAAAAGATCACCTTCTGTAAGCATGATTGGGTCGATAGACGTCTTCAATTCCTTAACCTTCTTTCTAGGGACCAGTTTCTTAGGGACGCGTGGTTGTTTCAACTATTGCGAGGTGGTTGATGGGTCTGCGTGCTCTTTGGCCAGGTCTATGTCCTCAGCCCCCTACCCTATGGACATGTCATGGCCCTCCTCGACCTCTTCTGTTGGCGTTGTTGTTGTTTCTATCATCTACGCTACTGCTGCTTCATCGGCCGGCTTCTGCTGTGCAACTGCCTCTACTACTGCTTTTTCCTGGCACCTCTTTTCGGCCAGCTATGAATCCTTCTTCCTTTGTTGAGCTGCAAACCTTTCCATTCCTACCAAGTCTGGGGCATGCCACTCCAGAGGCCATGTTTCTAATGCCGTGAAGATGGCATCGTTAGTAGCAATGAATGGGAGCTTCATCCATGCCTTTGCCAGATCCTTCCACACCCAGACATAAATGTTGTGCATGTCCGCTTTAAACTCTACAAAGCTCTGCAGAGTGGCGTACACTATGGGAGACAACCGTGGTCTTCTATTGATCCACATCTGGATGCTTGCCTCCATTAGCACCCAAAAAACCTTGGTGGCGTGAATCCACTTTGCATCCTTAGTGGCCCAGAGCGAAGCATACTTTGCGGCCTCAGGTATGTCCTGGTCGATATCCGGGAACTGGCTATCTTCTGGTAGTTCACCCGCTATCAACAAGATGGATAAGAGAAACCACGCGTAGTGGAAGGTCTTACCCTGCTCTTGGGCCTCCTTACAGTTTGTCAAAAATTCCTCACAGAGGAACTTCGCCTAGTTGAACTGGACCCCCTCTGTGCATTGTTCGGCCAGTGCAACCACAGGCATTGGTACTTCATCGGCGCGACACTTCTGCATTAATTTGCTGGCCAGGAGCTGGGTGGCTATGCACACACCTTTTTCCTTGATACTCACAATTTCATAGCCTCGCTTCTTCTTTTCCAGCTTGTATTTAGTTTTCATGGCCTCTGTGAGAGCCAAATCGCTGCTTTTGCCCAGCATCATCATGGAGTCCTTTCCCTTACAAGAAAGTCGAGAAATCCGGTGAATAAGCTCTGTCGTGATGGGAATAGGATCTCTAGCCATAGATACCCATCATGCACCAGGCACAACAACTTCCTGATGACGAAAATGGTGATGTGCACGCGGTGAAAGAGGGGTATCCATCATAGATGAAGTAACCCGACCTTCTCCATACCACGCAGCCATTTTCACGGCTCCAGTGTGATTACTTTCCCTTTCAAATTTTTCTTCATCAAGCTCTCTGTCGCTAGGTGCAAGAACTTCTTGCTATCCACGAGGTCCCAATCTTCGAAATACAGGGTAGGCACTCGGCCTAGGAGTGGACCTTCAAAAGTAATTCCTTCGGGGAGGAGCAGGGTCTAGAGGGCACTCTTCGTGGCCTCCAGATCTTTGGGTGCCCTAACTTTCCCTTTCCGTGGAGGGACATAC
Source organism: Pinus tabuliformis (assembly GCA_031772625.1). NCBI lineage: Eukaryota > Viridiplantae > Streptophyta > Pinopsida > Pinales > Pinaceae > Pinus > Pinus tabuliformis. Next base: position 976,601,187 of record CM062812.1, read on the forward strand.
GTGGGTAACTTCACTGCAGAAGGCATTGATGGGAAGTCCTCCTCCATGTCATCTTGTGCCTCTATTTGATCAACTAGAGCCTATAAATACTCCTCCTCTTCGTCTAATTCAATGGTGATGGCCTTGTATTTTTATTCCATCGATATCTTACCGAACCACGGGTTTCTTGGGGACACGTGGACTGGTACCATAGTCTATTTATCTTTCTTTGGCCATGGTTTCCATGGTGATTTTGGAACTTCTGGTGCAACCATCACATCTCTGGGCTCCTCAACAGTATCTTCGTCAAATTTCACACCTGGCTTGGTAGCAGTCATCGTGGTTGCACGGGATATGCTCTGTCGCATACTCAAAGATGGTAAGATTGCTCAGTGCTCAATACTTTGCAACTGCTCAAATCCCAAGCAACCAAGTGTTGTGGTGAGCACCAGTGTTGTAGCAATAATGTTGCAACTCATGGGCTGCCTTCTTTACTCTTATCAACCCGGTAGTTCGTAACAAACTTGGAAGCGACAGTGTTGTATGCACAAGTACTAGATCTTACTACATGTTGTCACTTGGTCGACTAATGCAAGATCACTAGGAGCTCAAGCCAACTTCTATGGATTTCAGAAGAAGCTCTATATGTGATGAAAGGAGAGAAAGACTACCCTATAGATACTACTCTAACTGCAGAAAGGAGAAAGATTAAAATGTAAAGCAAACCATGTAAATCCTAATTAACCAACTAATCCTACTTTTGTAGAAAGCACTATGAAAACCATGAAAAGAATTCCATTATCTATTCAAAGAAGTAAAAAACATCTAACTAAGCTATTTCTGGATGTAAATGAGCAAAAAACATCTTTTTGGATTTTTATGTATTTTTATGTGAATTTGACATGTATGTAATTTATTGTTTGTGAATGTGGTAGCGAATAGGTGGTGTTGGAGGGCGCTTTTGGGACTTGAGAGGATGTAGGATGGTGTGGTTGGGTCCTAGGAGGTCTCAGGTGGCCTTTTGGATGATTTTTTCATACTCGGCCTTCAAAAGAAATCCTAAAAGAAAATCTACAGGAGGACACAGGAAATCTACAGGAGGAAAAACAACGTTCTACAGGAGGCCTACAAGAGGAGTCTGAGAAAAGTTTTCATTTTTTTGAAGGTGTGAGAGTGGGTGGAAAAGGTGTATGAAGGTTGGAATGAAGTGTTAGGGCACCTAGGGTCTACCAAGAATCATTAGGAGAAAGAAAGGTGATTGGATTTTCTCAAGGAGAGAAGAAGAAATTCTATGGAAAATGCAGGAAACTAAGGCAGAATTGAGGGGAGACTTGGGTGACCTGTAGGGCATGGATCAGATGGAGGATGAAATGGCTGATAGGTTGGATCCTGCTAGAAGATATCTGCTGCATAAACAACTGACAATCAGCCAATGAGATTAAGCAAGCAATGAAATAAGTGCATCTAGAAAAATAAAGTTTTGCATCAAACTAGTCTAAACTATGATCTATGAAAGGAAATGCTAAGAAATGCTGCAAGAAAGGAAAGCATGAAAGAAGACTATTATAAATAAAGAAATGAGCATGATGGAGAAGTTCAGAAGCAAAGCAATACTAGACTATTAATAATAAAAAATTCAAACACTAGAAGTTCTATGAATGAGGAAAATCTGTGTTTTTGGGTCAGCAAGAGGGTCTTTGCCTCAAATCATGGTCCCAAAGGGAGGAAGAAAGGCCAAGGCACTATTTCTAGCCTTTTGAATCTTTTCTTTGTCACTACTTAACCTACTATAGAAATCACAAATGGAAGCAAACTACTGAATTATCAAGAGCAACCTATTCTTAACCATAAAAGAAATACATCTAGCAACAACCTAATCTACAAACTGAAATAAAACATACACATACAAGTAAAGAGGGACTTGGATGCTTGGATTGGGCCCTACCCAAGAGCTTCAGCCCTCTAAGGTAACTCAGTGCTAGCTCAAAAAGTTTTTCATCTTTATTTCCAAAACAATAACAAGATTACATGGAATTGTCAAAATAATAAGCTTGAAGTTGGAGCAGAGTTTACATAAGAAAAAATACAACAAAAATCCACCCCTAGGGAGGCCCTAGGCCTCTCTATTTATACAAATGAAGCCACCAACAGCTTCCTTAAAATCAAGGAGGCTTGGCTCCCAAAACTCAAGATAATCATCAGTCATCCTCTACTTGCTCGGTTGCCTTTTAGTGCATGACTTGGTGGCTTGTACTCCGAGCTGAATGAAGGGGAATTCGAAGTAAGGGGTAATAAGTGAGGGGTATTCCATCCTATAATTCCTTTTCTTTGTCCATTTTGATTTATTGTTGCCATTTTTCCACTGGATCCTTGACTTGGACCTCAAAAATCATCAATAATATGCATTAAACACATGTTAGACCACATGGCATCATAACTAACTCAACTCACTCTCTAAGCATAAATATAATTAGAAAATCATACAATAAGCTAAGAGAATGGTTGATTTGACTAGGTTAGGAGGTAAAATGAGCCCATATAATTACCCATTTATGAGGCTCATCATCACCCCCCTACTGAAAGTGTTGCTCATCATCTGAGCAACTTAGTCCATCTCCTCATCTTTTATGGCCCTGGTGGCCTCCCTAGCATTCCATGCTTCTAATGTGGTCTCCTCTTCCTTGTCATAGAATCCTGCCTTCCTGTCTATCTCTTCCCATTGCTCCTGCTCTTATTCTTCTCTTATGCCTTCCAGCATGTCTAGCAACAGTGGGGGACTCAATTTGAGGCCAATCCAATTGACCTTCAACCTCTGGATGGAGCGCTTATACATTGGAACTCTCCTTAATTCCTCCTTCATCCTTATTGGGGAATGATATTCCATGATTTGCAAACTGTGTGGCAATGTGTTCCATCTCCTCTTACATGCATGTACACAGTCATCCCCAAGTATCCTTTCCATATCCTCTCAGTGTGCAATGGCTTGTGCCTTATCACTCATATATCTAGGGGCAATCTGAGGATTATTGGCAAGAAGGTTATGTGTGCTGATGAGTGCCATGGGGTCTGATGGCTCTGCTCTGACCGTTAATGGCTCATTCTGCTCCTTTATCGTCAACCTTCTTATTTCTATTGCCCTTAATTCCTCATGGTTCATCCATGAGGCCGTGGCCATTAGTTGCAGGTCCCCTAGCCTAACATTGGGGTCACACATATTCATGTCTGTGAGGGTCATGTTATGTAGGTAGAATTCTGCCATCTTTGCCTTATCCTTTGATGTGATTTGGTCACACAAGTCCATAAACTGCCTGTAATCTTGGAAAGGCATTGTGCCTCTTTTTGCCAAAGTCTTTATCTGAAATTGCAACCATTGGTCCTTGAGATACAGGCCATAGGATTTTGCTGGTGTTCTACATTGCAATGCCTCCATGGACCAGCTGGCCATGCATGCCAGTTGGGTCTCTTTCTCTTGCAACTGCCTCCTTAGCAATTCATTTTCAGTTTCAAGGTGGTTTCTTGTAATTGATTATTTGTGTTTGATAGTACTCAAATCTCTGCCCATTTCTCTGATTTTGTTCTCCATATGGACAATATCCTCAACTCCTTTGGATTTGGCTATTTGCAGCCACCTATGTGTTTTTATTCTCTCTTTCTCTAATTCAAAGAATAGTGGAATTGCAATTTTTTGTGGAATTATTCTTCCCCCCTCAAGAAGATTGTAGTAGGAGCCAAGATTGGGCTAGGGATCAGGTTCTTGTAGCTCTGTTTCTTCCTCCTTTCCCTGTGGTTGTCCTTCTATCCTTTTCTCAAGCTTTTGGGTCTCCTGTAGTTTTGACAGTGTCTCCTGTAGAACTGTCTGTGCCTCCTGTAGGACTATTTTTGGGTCTTGTAGTTCTACCTTTTCTTTCCATGTGGGAGATCTAGGAGTCCCCCTTTCATATGTGATAGGTGCCTTAGAAGGGGATTCCTTTCCTTGGGCAGAGGGTGAATCTTCAATTATAATTGGCACTTTTGAAGAAGGCTGGGGTTTCCCTATTTTGATTCTTGTGCTCTTCCTAGCCCTGAAATACATGGAGGCCTGCCTTTTCCTCTTCTGCTTTGGCTTGATGGGTGTATTGAGGGCAGTGAGAGTAGTTGTTGCCTCTCTTTCTAGAGTCTCAGGGGACACTTCTCCTTGTTCTTCCTTTTCTGCCCCTTTTTCTCCTCCTTCTGTCTCTTTTTCTATCTTTGTTTGCTCTGTTTCTTCTTCCTTTGTTTCTTCAACTTTCTCCTCCTCTATCTTAGTTTCTTCCTTCTTCCCTTCTTGTTCTGCTAAGTCACCAATTGCTTCACCTTCTCCCCCTTGCTTCTCTTCCTCCTCACTACCAGTAGGATTGATATCATAGGTTAGGGTCTTTATGTCATCCTCAGCTGTCATGTTCCGTAAGATTTCCCATGCTATAGGGAGTGTAAATGTATGGAGGGCTTCTTCCACTAAAATTTTGATTAACCCATGGTGAGCTAGATGCTCTGAATTTCCTGCTTGAACTTTAGTGCTGGATTCAATGAGAGATTGTGGGAGGAAGTAGGGGATGCTAAGCTTCTGAGGGGCTAGAGTGTCCATGCCATACCTTAATCCATGAAGGATTCTAAAGTGGTAACCATAGACAATGTTGTACCTCCCCTCACAAGAAATATATTTGATTATTTGGTAGCTGAACTCATCCCAAGAATATGGTATGCTAGCCCTTCTAATTCCATTTTTATCCTCTACAGGGGTTTCATTGTTTTGGAAAAAGTTTTAGCAGCCTGGCCAATTGGTTTCTCATCCTTACTCCAAGGCAACCCAAGAGGAAGGGTAGTGACCCTACTGATAAATTTAGGGGTTATCTCCATGGAAAGACCTATAAAGGTGATAGTGGCATGTGTTCTACTATGAGGGACCAAAGAGTGGACAAATTCTTGAGCAATTTCCTCATCAAATCATCTGAATTTCTCAAAAAAGTTCATTCAATTTGCTCTTATGAATATGTCCACTACTTGGGGATGTGCATGGAGCCTGGAGGAGTTGGTGGGTTTCTTCCTCATAAAATCTCCGGTCATTTTGTTTATGCTTCTTTGGGAAACCAAATGTGGAGAAGGAAACAACAATTTTTGAAGAAAAACAGAGAAACAGAGAGATTGTGTTTTTTTTAAGAAATAAGCAGATTTTTTTTTTTATTTCCTCCACCTAAAGGCTTGATTTCACCGTCAAATTTAAACCGCTGCTTGCATATTTTGATATTCAATGGGGGTATGCATGGAACCTACCTCCTTAGCCCAAGAATCGTGCTAAAACCCATGTTTTCTCCCTTCAAAAAAACTCACTGGCCCTCCTGTAGAAGAATGATGTCCCTCTTGTAGAATCCTTGTAGGTGCTCCTATAGAAAACACCAAGAGCAGGAATATGGGAGAGATTAATGGAGAATGATGGTTACGAGGCCATAGGGGCACGAGGAGATTGCAGGAGTGGAGTTTCGAGGAGAGAATTAAGGAAAAGGTGGTGAGAGTGCTCGGGGAGGAGTACTTATTACTTTTTATGGATATTTCCGGTGATGGAGGGTGAGCTGGAAAAGTGTACGTTGGCCATATTCGGACCATTGGTCCCCACCTACCTTGTCATCATGGCCCTTTCCTCATAATCATCCCTCATGATTGCATCGAAGTTCACATTTCCTCCACTCTATGTCCTTGACATCTTTCTTGAGTTGACTATGTGCACGTGTGGGTGACATCTTCATATGAGTGGAGTCAACTAGATGAAGGTGGCCAAGTTAATTAGCCATATTTCCCTTGTACAACCTCAACCATCTCATTGTTGTTACATGCCTTCTAAATTCACAGATAAAAACAAAGGAGTGGGTTAGTTACTTACCTAATATCCAAATGCATTTGTTGTGAGGTGTTGTGGCTCTCTCTCTCTCTCTGTTGCATGCCTTTGTTTATTTTGTTGCATGCTGTCTGCTTGCTGATGTGTGGTTGTGCCTTGTGCAGGTTCTTCTCTGGCTGGATCTGAGCTTCATGTGTCTTCTTCAACCTTCATATTTGCACCCTCTTGCTGCTGATGCTAGATTTTAATGGGATTAGCTGCTACAGGAATTCCTACAGGAGCTCATGTAGCTGCTTTTCCCCTTGAAACTTCAGCTTCTTTCTGTGCTTGGAGCTGTGAGGATGATGCCAAAGATGCAGATAGAGATGGAGAGGTAATAGGTAGGCTTCATGTGAGGTGGATGGTGTTGTTTCCTTATTTTTTGTGTTTTTCTTGCATAGGAAGAAGAATGATGCTTGGGATGTGATGCAGGCTTGGAAATGATGGCAAGGAGGTTTGAAGACTGCAAGAGGATTTATAGATTTTTTTATGAAGCTTCCCTATCCCTCAAACTTCCTTTTATATCCATTTTTGGCTCTTTGTAATTCATACAGGAGCCTCCTGTAGAAAACACAGAGCCTCTTGCAAAAAAACACAGTTTTTGAAAAAGAAGCACAGTGAGGTGAAAAAAATGCCAAGAATGATGGAGAAATGTGTGGGAAGGTAGGATAGGTGCTGGTGTTGGTTTCGGGGCTCCCTTGGCACCCTCTGCTGCTTCCTGTAGTCCTCCTACAAACCTGCATTGCAATTGAAAATTCATTTTTCTTTTTCTCCATTTTTTTTTGAAAACAACTAGGGTGCCTTAGGGAGGTTTTCACCCTAATTGCCTGCACTGGGCACCTCCAAGGGAGGTTTTCACCCAAGGATCTTATTTTTCTCTCTTTTTTTTTTTAACATCACTGGTCCACCTCATAAGAGGTTTTCAACCCAATGATGGGACTCAAGAGCCTCATGGAGGTTTTCACTTGAGTCCCCAGCATAAGTTAATTTCCTAAATCTCCACAGCATAAGTTGGGTGTGATGGTTCCCCACTATACACTTGCTGAGCCTGTCTGTTGTTCAAGTTTGGATTTGGATGGGTAGGCATTTGGGGTTACTTTTGAGGAGCAGGAGGTAACGGTTGTGGTTGGGCAGGTGGTGGAGGCAAAAGAGTGGGAAGAGAGTTATATTGGGGCCTCCACCCCTAACGAGGTGCATTCCACTGAGGTGGCGGCTGAGCATAGGATTGAAATGAATGGGTGGCTATTTGGGCATGATATGGAGATGTGAAGGACCAAGGAAGAGGAGTGGACCAGTAAGGATGAGCAAGGGGGGCCCAAGAAGGTATGTAAGTGACTTGGTTGGGGTTGTAGTATGCCTGAGATGTCCCTTACATCCCCTACTAATATGGTCTAGGTCCATGCAGCCTCCTCTGGTTTATGTAATAGAGTTGTTCAGTGACTGCCTCAACCCCTTGATATATAGCTTTAAGTCCGAGTAAGGAAGGGAACTTGTCTATAGAATTATTTTCTTCACAAACTGAACAAACTTCTATAGAGTTCAATGGGCATTCATTCCTAGGATGCCTCCTGGTGCATCTAGGGCAAAAAATGGCCAAAGCCCTCTCTACTTCCTCTTATTTCCTTTTGATATGCAAGATATCCATTGGCATGGCAAGAGTCTGCAAAATCTCACTCTTGAAGTCTTCCATCATGTTTCCAATTTCTCCTTTAATGGATGAGCTAGAGGAAGAGGTATTGGCTATGGGTTGACTCCCCCTACCTTTCTTTCTGGCTGCTCTAGAATGGTTCCTAAAAATAGTCTTTATGTCTTCATAGGACAGTTGGTAGATGTCTCCCCGGCCAGTAGATGGAGGGTGTCTAAAATATCTTCCTGAATTCCCCTAAGTAGGACTAGCTTCAGAGACTCAGGGTCAAGTATACACCCAACCATTTTGTAACTGAGCTGGAACCTCTCCTCATAGTCTTCCAAGGACTCATCATTTCCTATAGTCATTCGGAAAATTTCTTCTTTAGTATCTTTTGACCTGCAATAGTCTTGATACTTGTTGTTAAAGGCTTGCTGCATCTGAGCCCAAGTTGTGATGCTATTGCCAGGTAATCCCATGAACCAGCGCAAGGCTGCATCCTTGAGAGTAGAAGGGAACAATTTCAACTTTTTCTCATCTTCTACATAGTCATAGGTTCGACAAATAACAACAAACTCAAACAAAAAGGTGTCAGGATATTCTATAGTCAAACCATGGAAATGAGGTAGGGCGAAAGGGCTTATATTCTTCATTTTGGTGTCCCCATTGGTCTCCCGAATGGGAAAGGTACCCTCTATTCTCCCTCCATTCCCCCTAGCATTTCTGTGTTCAGCCATTGGCTCCAAATGAATGTTTTTTTTTTCTTCTTCCCCTATAGGTTCTTCAAATATGTCTGGCTGTTCACCTAAGGTTTCTTCTTGATCGCATCCACCGAAGAAGAGAGAAGGTTGGCTGTGTGAAGTAGTGGGGGTTTTGGGAAAAAAATTTCCTAAGTTATCTCTATTCCTACGAGGCATGAAATGAAAAGGTGGTGAGAGTGCTCAGGGAGAAGTACTTATTACTTTTTATGGATATTTCCGGTGACGGAGGGTGAGCTGGAAAAGTGTACGTTGGCCATATTCGGACCATTGGTCCCCACCTACCTTGTCATCATGGCCCTTTCCTCATAATCATCCCTCATGATTGCATCGAAGTTCACATTTCCTCCACTCCCTGTCCTTGACATCTTTCTTGAGTTGACTGTGTGCACGTGTGGGTGACATCTTCAGATGAGTGGAGTCAACTAGATGAAGGTGGGCAAGTTAATTAGCCATATTTCCCTTTTTCAACCTCAACCATCTCATTGTTGTTGCATGCCTTCTAAATGCATAGATAAAAACAAAGGAGTGGGTTAGTTACTTACCTAATATCCAAATGCATTTGTTGTGAGGTGTTGTGGCTCTCTCTCTCTCTCTCTGCTGCATGCCTTTTTTTATTTTGTTGCATGTTGTCTGCTTGCTGATGTGTGGTTGTGCCTTGTGCAGGTTCTTCTCTGGCTGGATCTGAGCTTCATGTGTCTTCTTCAACCTTCATATTTGCACCCTCTTGTTGCTGATGCTAGATTTTAATGGGATTAGCTGCTACAGGAATTCCTACAGGAGCTCATGTAGCTGCTTTTCCCCTTGAAACTTCAGCTTCTTTCTATGCTTGGAGTTTTGAGGATGATGCCAAAGATGTAGATAGAGATGGAGAGGTAATAGGTAGGCTTCATGTGAGGTGGATGGTGTTGTTTCCTTATTTTTTTGTGTTTTTCTTGCATAGGAAGAAGAATGATGCTTGGGATGTGATGTAGGCTTGGAAATGATGGCAAGGAGGTTTGAAGACTGCAGGAGGATTTATAGATTTCTTTATGAAGCTTCCCTATCCCTCAAACTTCCTTTTATATCCATTTTTGGCTCTTTGTAATTCCTACATGAGCCTCCTGTAGAAAACACAGAGCCTCTTGCAAAAAAACACAGTTTTTGAAAAAGAAGCACAGTGAGGTGAAAAAAATGCCAAGAATGATGGAGAAATGTGTGGTAAGGTAGGATAGGTGCTGGTGTTGGTTTCAGGGCTCCCTTGGCACCTTCTGTTGCTTCCTGTAGTCCTCCTACAAACCTGCATTGCAATTGAAAATTCATTTTTCTTTTTCTTCATTTTTTTTTAAAAACAACTAGGGTGCCTCAGGGAGGTTTTCACCCTAATTTCCTGCCCTGGGCACCTCCAAGGGAGGTTTTCACCCAAGGATCTTATTTTCCTCTCTTCTTTTTTTTAACATCACTGGTGTTATCACTGAGAACTGCAGTTGCATGTATATAGGTTAAGTCCAAAATTTCATGGGTAAAAATGAATGTTATATGGTTGTTCTCCTACGTTTACCACTTAGGGGTCATGTTTTTCAATGATATTGTTGAGAATCATTTTCAAAACCACGAGTCATCCTCCATCATGATTGATTAAGATATGTCTTGTCTCGTATGTGTCATTTGTCCTTTTCGCAGTTTCGCAGCACCGTTTGATTGGCTGATTCTGCAGCATAGTAATGTTTTAGCCTTTTCGTAGCGCCAGCCATTTCGCAGCACATATCACTGAATTATAACTGTCTGCGCTACGAAATCGCGGATTCGGGATTTTGCAGCGCACATTCTTGAAATGTCATGTCCAGGGATGAGTCATTGTGTCCGGTCGGATTGTTGTCAGTTTATGTACCTTCCAAGCAATTACGAGGCATCATTCCACCAATAGGTTCAGAGTCATGCACATTAAGTTCATTTAAATGTTCTTGTCATGCATGGTTGTGTCATGATGTTCTATTATTATTACTTGAAGCGGCCAGCTTATATGTTAAGTTATTTGAATTGTAATGAGCCCGAGTTTCTTCTTCAAGAGAGCTGCATTGCAAGCGAGCCTGTGTTCTAAAGTTTGAAGTTGCTTGTTGAGTTGAAGCTGCCGGTGTTATTGTGTGCAAAAGTTTTCAAGGCGTAATGGAGAAGAAAGAGCATCGGTCAGGAAGGTGTCAAAGGGCAGAACCCGAAGGATTAGACTTGACATTGAGGGAGGAAGGTGTTAAAAAGGCATTCAAAGACGCTGGTTTCTAGAGTCAAGTGAAAACAGCCATAAAGGATCAGGTGGGAGCAACCAAAGAAGAAATCGTCAAAGCTAAAAATGTGTTTAAGGAACGTGCAGTTAGGTATGCCAATTATAAAAGAGCTGTGTTAAAGGGCAGTAAAAACCTAATGTTGGCATTATGATTCAAGTGTTGTCCTTGATGGCAACTCACTCAGAGGTTGGTACAGATGCTCAGAAGTTGGTACAGGAGATGGCAACTTAATCAGAAGACAGATCCTAGTACAGCTTGCCAAGGAAGTTCATACACGCATGTTTGTTAAGACCAAGTCGCGTGTACACGCAGGTTGGCTTCAGAAAAAGCGCGTGTATGTGGAAAAGTACCTTTGGTCCATGGCGGTTAGTCCTTGGAAGTTGTGCCTATGGTTTCGAACCATTATGTCTCGACGGATGTGTTGATCCCTAGTTTCGAGGTTGATGGTATTGTGTTTCTATGGTTTTGGCTCTTGGTATTGAACAAGGCCTAAGGCTATATAAGGAGAAGATCACTAGGCAAAGGAGTATGGATTGTGGGTGTCTGACGCAGTGAGAAGATCTGGTATTGCTGGTTATCTGTTCGGGACGCTTGGCAAGGGTCGGATCTGACAGCAAAGGCAGAAGTAATCATTTCTAGATCTGCACGCGGGTTGCCTTTGGAGAAAGCGCGTATACACGCGGTTTTGGTACAGTGAAGTAGCGTATGCATGATAAGTGTTAATATTTCAGGTTGCTGCTGATTCTGGTGGTTGTTGCAGAGTTCTAGATTCTGGTTTGGGTTCTGTGTTCTTGATGACAAGGTTTCAGTGATTCGGTATTGGGTTGTTTAATGAATTATGATGCAAGTATAAGTTGATGATTGTATTGCGTTAATGTTTGCTTTGTACTCTTGGATCCAGTATGAAAATGTATGAAACGTGGTCCCTGAAGGTTGTAGGGTCAGCACCTACGTACTAGTAAATGGATCAGCTAGTACAAGAGCTGAGGGGGTTGTAGCTCCCTTCCAAAAGTAGTTGGAAAACGAGAGAGGGTTGTAGCCCTCTGCAGGTTGTAGCCTGCGTGCTGGTAAAGGACTGCACCAGTACATTGTAAAAGAAGTTTCTCATTAAAGAAGAAAGAGACAAATTGCAGCAGGTGGTTTTCACCCACATTGGGTTTCCACCTTATATCATGGTGTTCATGTGTGTGGCTTTTGTGTGATGATCTATTCTGTTATACTGCACCTGTTTACTGTTAATATGCCTAATAATATCCTGATGCATTTACTGAAGATAAGATTAACTGAATCATAAGATCTCTGCATATACGCTAGTTGCTTTAGACACAGTCGCGTGTACACGCGGGTTCACTTAACTGAAGTCGCGTATATGTTTCTGAGTATGAAATTGAAAAGTTTTTATCTGATCTGATAATACTGATTCACCCCCCCCTCTCAGTATTATTTCCAACAATTGGTATCAGAGCAGGTCCTTCAGAGAAAGCTTGATCGCTTGAAGGAAAAGATCCATCAAATGGCTAATCCAGAAAGAGAGGCACACATCAGGCCACCAGTCTTTGACGGGAACAATTTTACTCACTGGAAGATAAGAACCACTGCATATCTACAGTCGCTTGGAGCAGAAGTTTGGGGAATCGTAGAAGGAGGATACAAATTCCCATCAGCAACTCCTACAGATCCAGCAGAGAAAAAGCAATATGAGCTCAATGCCAAAGTAGTTACTGTCCTATTGAGTACTTTGACTCAATCAGAATTTATGAAGATCATGCATCTCAAATCAGCTAAGGAAATATGGGACAAAATCGTTACAAGCTACGAAGGAGATGATCAGGTAAAAATAGCAAAGCTTCAAACTCTCAGAATCCGATATGAAACTCTTAAGATGCGAAGTAATGAAAGCGTAGCTAATTATTTCCTGCGTATGGATGAGATTGTGAATTGTATGAGGGATCTGGGTGAAGAATTTGAGGAAGTTGTCTTAGTTCAAAAGGTTTTGAGATCTCTGTCTACTAAATTTGATTCTAAAGTATCTGCCATAGAAGAAAAGGAGAATGTGCGGAAAATTACCATGTCACAGCTTCACGGGATCTTAACTGCTTTTGAAATGCGACAAGAGGTACCACCAGAGGCCGCATTCGAAGTGTCAGAGGAAGAAGATGAGGTAAATTTTGTCAAGAATCTTGAACGGGGATCTGGACGGTTCAAAGATAAGCTACCTTTCAAATGTTTTCTATGTGGTAGAGTTGGTCACTATGCTGCTAGATGTCCTCATAACAAAGAAAAGATATATGAAGAAGATGGTAGAAGCTATTATACCCATATTAAAAGTTCATTAAATGATAGTGAGGATATTAGAAGTCTCATGGCACATAAGAAGAAGAATGCTTCATCCAATAATAGCGAGGATATTAAAAGTCTCATGGCACATGAAGAGAAGAATGCAGAAACTGAAGAAGTTGCCAAACTAAAAGAACTATTGGAGACAGAAACCAGGGTAAGGGAGAAATTGCAGGATATAGCAAAAGATCAGAGCACAACTATTCAGAGACTTGAATCAAAGATCCTCTCTCTAAAAGAAGATCTTGAAGATCAAGAACATGAAGTGATCAAACTAAAGCGACAAGTGGAAGAAGGGAGAAAAGTTGAAGAAGACCTAAGGAAGAAGTATCTGAAAAAGGAAGAACAACATCAAGTTGAGGTAAATATCTTGAAAGGTAAACTAGAAGAAAAGGATAAGCTTTTACGATTTCAAGATAGTTCTAAAGTCTTGGATGATATTCTTAATAGTCAAAGATCTCCTGCTATCAAGACTGGTCTTGGTTTTCATGAATATGTTGAAGGTGAATCTAGTTCACAAGGTGAGACAAGAAACTCTAATGAGAAATCTGAAATGCTCAAGGAACAACCAAGGAAATAAATTCCTCAAGGAAGATCCTTTACTCCTAACTATGGACGTGATAGACGATTATTTCCTCCGCTGAATAATGTTGAATGTTATGTATGTCATAATCTTGGACATGTTGCAGCCAGATGCAGAAGTAGAATGGTTCAAGAAAGATCATCGCATCCCAGGTACTTCAGAGGGTATTGCTTTGCCTACAATGCATATGGACACAAAGCAATTGATTGTGATAGAAGGAACATGAAAAATATAAGGTGCTATATATGCAACAACTATGGGCATAAAGCAAGGGAATGCAGGAGCAGATTTCAAAATTCAAGACAAAAGGACCATACATCATCACAGTTGCAGAAATTGAAGAAGACAGAGACAGAAAGGTGTGGGATAACTCAGTCAGCTGACATAACAGACACAGGGGAATCTGAAAGTGAAATTCAGTATTCCATCCTGCATACGCTTATATAATGAAGACAAGTCGCGTATATACGCGAGTTACAGGCTGCAAAGTCGCGTATATGGAGAAAGGGCAGCAGAACAGACCCAGGTTCAGTCATGGTTGGCTCAGGCTCAGGGGGAGCAGAACAGACTCAGGAAATGGTTCAGACATGGTTGGCTTACACTCAGGGGGAGAATATTCTTCAAATAATGCATTGTTGGCATTATGGTTAGAAGGTGTTGATAAAGTCTATGAAGCTAAATGATACATCTTACTGTTTAGGAATGGTATTGCAGGCTGATGCTTATGGTACAGATCATGATGCTGTTGGTGGCTTTCATAAGTCTTGGTCTAGATATTTCATCACTATGTCATGTATCTCTTTTATGATGTCAAGGTCATGTAACGGCCTATGTTGGTTTCCCCACTATGCCTGGGATGAATGATGAAATGTTCATGTATTATCATGTATCTTCACATGGTTAGGTGGATGAGTCAATATTGGTATATCCCCACTAGGTTGAGTGATGAATGTATGTTGAGTCTTTTGGTGATAGGAAGGTCTTCTATGATGTATAAGTCTTTGTTCTTCTTGAAGAACATCTTTTACAGATCTTGCCTACAGTCAAGGGGAGCATGAACAGCACAATTCAGCAAGAGCAGGATGGATAGATTGGTACACTTTGGCATACACAAAGGGGGAGCACATTTGGAGATTTCAGCATGTACTCAGGGGGAGTATGGACAGCAGTATGGACAGGAGAGGGTATACCAAAGAAGAGAATATCTTGGTCCACCCTTTGCCCTTGATGTCAAAGGGGGAGAGTGACTTGGTGTGGTGGTTGCCATCAAGTCCAAAGGGGGAGATTGTTGGCATTATGATTCAAGTGTTGTCCTTGATGGCAACTCACTCAGAGGTTGGTACAGATGCTCAGAAGTTGGTACAGGAGATGGCAACTTAATCAGAAGACAGATCCTAGTACAGCTTGCCAAGGAAGTTCATACACGCATGTTTGTTAAGACCAAGTCGCGTGTACACGCAGGTTGGCTTCAGAAAAAGCGCGTGTATGTGGAAAAGTACCTTTGGTCCATGGCGGTTAGTCCTTGGAAGTTGTGCCTATGGTTTCGGACCATTATGTCTCGACGGACGTGTTGATCCCTAGTTTCGAGGTTGATGGTATTGTGTTTCTATGGTTTTGGCTCTTGGTATTGAACAAGGCCTAAGGCTATATAAGGAGAAGATCACTAGGCAAAGGAGTATGGATTGTGGGTGTCTGACGCAGTGAGAAGATCTGGTATTGCTGGTTATCTGTTCGGGACGCTTGGCAAGGGTCGGATCTGACAGCAAAGGCAGAAGTAATCATTTCTAGATCTGCACGCGGGTTGCCTTTGGAGAAAGCGCGTATACACGCGGTTTTGGTACAGTGAAGTAGCATATGCATGATAAGTGTTAATATTTCAGGTTGCTGCTGATTCTGGTGGTTGTTGCAGAGTTCTAGATTCTGGTTTGGGTTCTGTGTTCTTGATGACAAGGTTTCAGTGATTCGGTATTGGGTTGTTTAATGAATTATGATGCAAGTATAAGTTGATGATTGTATTGCGGTAATGTTTGCTTTGTACTCTTGGATCCAGTATGAAAATGTATGAAACGTGGTCCCTGAAGGTTGTAGGGTCAGCACCTACGTACTAGTAAATGGATCAGCTAGTACAAGAGCTGAGGGGGTTGTAGCTCCCTTCCAAAAGTAGTTGGAAAACGAGAGAGGGTTGTAGCCCTCTGCAGGTTGTATCCTGCGTGCTGGTAAAGGACTGCACCAGTACATTGTAAAAGAAGTTTCTCATTAAAGAAGAAAGAGACAAATTGCAGCAGGTGGTTTTCACCCACATTGGGTTTCCACCTTATATCATGGTGTTCATGTGTGTGGCTTTTGTGTGATGATCTATTCTGTTATACTGCACCTGTTTACTGTTAATATGCCTAATAATATCCTGATGCATTTACTGAAGATAAGATTAACTGAATCATAAGATCTCTGCATATACGCTAGTTGCTTTAGACACAGTCGCGTGTACACGCGGGTTCACTTAACTGAAGTCGCGTATATGTTTCTGAGTATGAAATTGAAAAGTTTTTATCTGATCTGATAATACTGATTCACCCCCCCTCTCAGTATTATTTCCAACACCTAATGGGTCAGACAGATTCCGTAGCTGATGTATATACCTGGACGGTCCCAGCCCTCAAGCAAGCTAAACTCCTCAAACAAATGAACCTGACCCTGAGAGCTAAGAACAAAGCTTTAAAGAAGGAGGTTTCAAATTTGAAGATGCGGCTAGGTCAGCTAGCTCATTAATTTGAGGAAAAGGTGATATTTTTAGTTTTGGTCAATTTTGTTTGGGTTCCACTATTTTGAAATCATCTAAGTCTTTGGCACCTGTAGAGGAAGTTTGAAAAGTCAAAAGTTCAAGCAAAGGAAGCTTTAGTGCAAATGCATTTTGTTTTAGTAAAAACAGCAGTTTCGTAGCGCGCTACGAAACTGCTGTAGGTGCTGTTTTATAAGAAAAACAAGGAGTTTAATGATGAGGTCAGCAAATTTTTGAAGGAAAAGCCTCAAGGACATAATGGAAACCATAAAAGACTCCCCTAGCTATTCAGAGAATGACAGATGTGCATTTTGAAAAGGTGAAATATTTTGTTTCTAGCTCAAGTCTCGTTAAAGGCACTTTATGACCGAATTGTTAGGGTTTCTGTTAAAGTTTTCGGAGATTTTTGTTTGTACACTTGTTCAGCTCACAAAGCTTCCAGCTCATTGGAAAGTATGGTGATATGCGTTGTTTATGAAGAATTAGAGAGCAGGGGACATGTTCTTTAAGAAATGAAGAATGTTGGGAGACAGGGACCGTGAAAACAGAGCACATCTTTTTGTTAATTAATGAGCCATCCACGCAACAAGAATCCAAAGCCAGCTCGTTCAGTGTATTCTCCTCCAAGATACTTCAACCAAAGCAGATAGAGGACATGTGTCAAGACTCAGAAAAGCATCATGCTACGAGGAGGACAGATTTTGGGTTTTGAGTAAATTAAGATCATTTGTAATTACAGTTCAGCAATCATGTAATTAATGAATTAGTTATACAGTAGATAAGGATAGTTAATAGCAACCTTCGATGCTCCCCTCATGCTGGAGGAGGAAGCTTGAGGTGGTTAAGCATGTAATCCTATATATGTATCAAACTAGGATGTAATTGGGGTTGGATGTTTTTTGGAAAAAACAGAGTTTATATTGGCTTATGTAAAGACTTGTTACAGTAATATAATAGACTACTTTGTTCTTCTCAGGATTCATACTTTGTTCAGATGCTCAAGATGTATGTGGCTTTGTCTTATCCTTTATGTTTTCCAGCTCTATAGATATACAATCACTCTGAATTCACCTAGTTGCTCAGATTTTCTGTGTATATTTATGAGTTGAGGTTCATTTGAGAAATGTTTTGAGTGTTTAGACTTTACATGCCCTGACTTCCATGAATGTGTAGTTTATGGTTTACTGAAATGGTGTTTGACTCCATGAACCCAATGGAAGAAATCTTATGTTGTCTGTCCAACCAACATGTTTATTAAAGTTTTCATATCAAGAGTTAGCCCTCTTAGTGTTAATCATAATCAGTAGTTTGTTTTGAGAGAGCCCTCTCAGGTTAGGGAGGCTAATCCTTAGCCAAGAGTCTGGTCTGAAACAGTTACATAAAATCTTACTGATTGGCAGCCCTCAGTACCTGATTTTGTGATAACATTTTGGTGCGTCTGCCGGGAGTCTGAAGATTACTCATTCCCGTAGTGATAAGATTGAATTTCTGAAGGTAGCAGGTGTTCAAAAAAGGTTTTTGAGGCTGCATTCTACCTTGGTGACTCCATGAATTTTAAAGTTTGAAAGGTGGCTTCGAAGGGAAGATATACAAGGAGTAATCCTGATCCAAACCCACCTAGTCCTGTGGAGAATCCTAATATCATTTCAAGGAGTAAACAAAGATTCTTTGATATACCAGGTACTTCAAATACTTCAAGATCTTTGTTTCCTGAGTTTGCTAGAAGTCCAGAGAATAAAATTGTTGATGATAAAATCCAAGAAGTGTTGTTGAGGTCTGAAAATGAAGAAGAACTTATTGGTATCATATTAGATTTACAAAAGAAAGGTATTGATACTTCATCTCTAGTGTCACAAAGAGATAAAGAAGAGTTTTGGAAAATTGTCACCTCTGAATTGTTATTAGAGGAAGAAGATTTGGAACAGCTTAAAGAGCTTGACCCTTTTGAAGTTTTACTTAAATCCAAAACTGGTTTACCTCTTCCAAATTGGAGTTCTTTTGTCAGTGGCTTACAAAGTCCCAATAGCCCTTTCCGTACTCAGACTTTATCTTCTGCCTCTGCTAGTCCAAATACTCCTCAGTCAACATCTCATACTAGTTCTGGTCCTCCTAGTCACACAGTATCTGTTATCCCTGCTCCTCTTCTCATTATGGCGGTGCCTGCTAGGTATGCTCCTCTAGCCCTCCCTGCTGTTTTGCATGATCTTCCTAGTAAGTATGCTGCTAGGATTCCAACATGGGGAGGAGATGATGAAATTTCAGCTGAGGAACATGTGGATAGATTCAATGACTTTGTTGATAGGGAAGAAGTAGATGATGAAGATGTAAAGTTAAGACTGTTTGCTCAAACCTTTATTGGGGAAGTCCGAAAATGGTTTAAAGCCCTTGGAGCTGGTAGCATTCATAGTTGGCTTGAATTTGAAGATAGTTTTCTGAGAAAGTGGGGAAATAGGACCAATCCTGTTCAAGCTCTCAATGAATATAATAGTTTAAGAAGAGCTCCAGATGAGACTGTCCAAAATTTTTCCAAGAGGTTTAATAAAGTATATAATTCCATTCCAGCACATTTGAAGCCTCCTGGAGCCTTGGCACAATTAAGATATGCTGAGTCTTTTGATTCAGATTTCTCTCTTTTACTTAGAGAAAGAGAGTCTGCTACTCTTGCTGACATGCAGAATGATGCAGTTAAAGTAGAAGGGAATATACTAGCTGCTAAGAAGTCAAAGATGGCAAAGGCTAAGATAAAAGAAGAAGACAAGCCTTCTACCTCTGCTCAAGAAGACAAGTTTGAAGTCATGATGAAAACCATGGAGAAACTAATGGATCAATTAGCACTTGGGAACGCTGCTGCTCCTCAAGCTCAGCAAGAGCCTCGGTTTAGGAATCCTCAATTTAGAAGGCCTCAAAATCAGCAAAGGCCAAGGGAAAATAGAAATCAGCCAGCAGATGCTCCAGTGAGACCTCCTTTCCAACAAAATATGGTAGACGAAGAGGAAGAGCCTGAGGTGCCTGAGGAGTCTATTCATTGCTTTGGTGAAGAAGACTCAGAAATTTTCCTAACAAAAGAGGAACATGACGAGTCTAGTTTGGTAAAGGCAGATGAGGAACCTTCTGATTTCTTGAAGGGTTATCAGCATGCTATATTTGAAATTCAGAAGCAGTACAATCTCAGAAACCGAGATGTCCCTATTACAGCAAATAAAGTACAGCCCAAGAAAAATGTTTCAAAATTAGTTGAAGACAAAAAGGAAAAGTCAAAGCAGACTGATGGTAAAGGTGATACTTCTATTGATAAAAAAGATGTTCAGAACCCTGCAGTTCTTAAGGAGATTGAAAGGTCTACTTCTGTTTTTAATATAGAAAATGAGATTGCTAAGATTAAAATATCAGTCCCATTTAATGAAATCCTCAAAGTAGACAAATATAGAAGTAAGATTGTGGAAATGCTCAATTCTCCACCAGGAGGGGCTGACATTTTAAGTGTGCAAGAGGATAATCCTATTATCTGTTTAGGACCAAGACTTGAAGATGAGCAAAGTGATGAGTTTCCTCCTTTTTATATCAGCATCAATATCCATGATATGACTCTACATAATGCCATGCTGGATTCAGGGGCATCACATAACCTCATGCCCAAGGTAATCATGGAGAGGATGGGATTAGAAGTAACTAGACCATACAAAGATTTATTTTCTTTTGATTCAAAAAGAGTCCATTGCATTGGGTTGATAAAAGATGTTGTTGTGGCTTTAACACAAATCCCAGCAAAAACAACTGTCATGGACATTGTTGTTGCAGACATTCCACCTAAGTTTGGGATGCTCCTTTCAAGATCATGGGCTGCAAAAATCAAGGGTACTATGCAAATGGATCTGACATATGCTACTATTCCAGTGTTTGGCGAACAAAGGAGGTTGTATCGTGAAACAAGGATGGCATACATGGTAAGCAGCAAGGACAAGCCTCAAAATTTTCCTATTTACTCATGTGATACAGGCCTGGGGTCAGCCATCTTGTTTCATGAGTCGGTTGATAGAGAATCACAAGATGAGCATGCAGAAAATCAGTGTCAGGAGGAACAACAAGGTAATGCAAGTGATATCAATGGTTGTTGGTCCTTATACTTTGATGGAGCAGCAGGAAAAGATGGCGCTGGGGCTGGAATTTGGATTATCAGTCCAACAGAAGAAAGTAAGTTTCTATCATATAAACTTAACTTTGATTGTACCAATAACATGGCTGAGTATGAGTCTCTGGTGTTAGGTTTGGAAACCTTGATAGATTTGAAGGCAAAGAACATTGTTGTTTGTGGAGATTCTGAATTAATTATTAAGCAAGTACAGGGTACATATCAAACAAAGGATGTCAGGATGAGAGCCTACAGAAACTTAGTATTGGAGCTGTTAGAAAAGTTTCAATCCTACTCCTTCAGCATTAAGAATAGAAATCAAAATTCTATTGCAGATTCTCTTGCTGTAGCAGCTAGTCTTTTTGTTATTCCCAAACATTCTTCTGACAGTTATGATGTGAAAGTTCGCCATAGACCAGTCATCCCAGATAATATCATAAATTGGCAAGTGTTTGAAGATGATCAGCAGGTAAGAAATTTTCTTGAGTTGAAAGAGGAGTTTGAAAATAATCAAATAGATCAGCAGAATATGTTGGCTGAGACAAAGGGAAAGTCTGAAGTGTTGCAGCTGCAAAATAACTCAATCCCCAAAGGCCTCATTCCTCTTGAAAAGCTATTTGATCAGAATGATGTGTTTAAAGCGCCAAGGTTGCAAGCTAATGAAGAGGAAATAGAGAGCTGTAATTTAGGTGACTCAGTTGTGCCTAAATTAGTCAAGATTTCAAAGTTTTTATCAGCTGATCTGAAGGCCAAGTATGTTGAAATGATGAAGAAGTTTATTGATGTTTTTGCATGGAGCTATGCTGATCTGAAGCAGTATGATTCTTCAATCATACAACACACTATTCCAATTAAGCCAAATGAGAAGCCTTTTAAGCAGAAATTAAGGAGAATTAATCCCCTTTTGATGCCACTGATTGAAAAGGAGGTGAAGAAGCTTTTTGATGCAAAGATCATTGTTCCAATCAGATTCTCAAATTGGCTTGCTAACTTGGTTCCTGTCAGGAAAAAGAATGGGGAGATTAGAATTTGCATAGATTTCAGGAACTTGAACAAGGCTTCACTGAAAGATAATTACCCTCTTCCTAAAATGGATCTTATTTTGCAAAATATTGTTGGCTCCCAAAGAATGTCTATGCTGGATGGTTTCTCAGGGTATAATCAGATCCTTGTTCATCCAGAGGATCAGGAGAAGACAACTTTCACCACACCTTGGGGCACATTTATGTATGCAAAGATGCCCTTTGGTCTCATGAATGCAGGAGCGACTTTCCAGAGGGCTATGGACATTGCTTTTGCTGAAGAGAAAGATAAATCAGTGGTGGTATACCTTGATGATATCACAGTATTTTCTAAGAGGGAAGAAGACCATTTAAAGCACCTAGAAAGGATCTTGTTGAAGTGTAGGAGGTTTGGTATTTCCTTAAATCCAACCAAAAGCATCTTTGCTTTAACCTCTGGTAAGTTACTTGGGCATATTATTTCTGAGGGAGGTATTCAAATTGATCCTAATAGAGTCAGTGCTATTCAAAGACTGGATTTGCCAAGAAGCAAGAAAGAAGTTCAATCTTTTCTTGGAAAGGTTAATTTTGTTAGAAGATTTATTCCTAACTTTGCTGAAGTAGTCAAACATATAACCAAGATGTTAAAGAAAGGATCAGATTTCAAGTGGACAGCTGAAGCAAGGAAGTCATTTGAAGAAATTAAAAAGGCCCTCACTCAAGCACCAGTCCTCATCAGCCCGGATTTTACCAAGGAATTCATAATTTTCACATTTGCCTCTGAAGATACAATTGCTGGAGTTTTACTGCAGAAAGGAAGTCAAGGTACTGAACAGCCCATCTCTTTCTTTAGCAAGACATTGGCTAATGCTGAGTTAAAATACAACATTTTAGAGAAGCAAGCATATGCATTAGTAAAGGCAATTAAGGATTTTAGAATTTATGTGCTGCATTCTCATATTGTTGCATACGTGCCAAGTGCTGTGATAAAAGACATCCTTACACAAGCAGACCCGGATGGAAAAAGAGGAAAGTGGATAGCTAAATTGTTAGAATATGATATTGAGATTAGGCCCACCAAGTTGGTGAAGGGTCAAGGCTTGGCAAAGTTGCTAACTCAGTCAAATCTGGACTGTATTAGTATCAATTTTAGCACAGAAATATCAGAAATTTCCGAGAATGAAGAAGAGTTGGTCCAAATCAGTGAAAATTTTTTAACATCAGAATGGTATAGGGATGTAGCATTTGTGTTGCAGCACAATAGAGCCCCTGATAACCTCTCCAAATCTAAAGCTCGGTTCACCAAGCTAAAATCCCTTAGATACTTTGTGTATGAGCAGAATTTATTTTGGAAGGATGCTGGAGGGATTCTATTAAATTGTCTCATTGAAGAAGAGGCTGATAAGGTGATTGATGAATTTCATAAGGGAGATTGTGGAGGTCATCATTATTGGAAGGCCACTGCAAATAAAATTTTGAGAGCTGGATATTTTTGGCCAACTATGTTCAGAGACATTTACAAGAAAATAGCAGCCTGCCATGAATGTCAAATATTTGAAGGAAGAAGAAAGCTCATGCCGTTACCATTGGTTCCTATCTATGTAGAAGCACCCTTCCAACAGTGGGGATTAGATTTTATAGGTGAGATACATCCTCCTTCATCAGGACAGCATCGCTGGATACTCACAGCCACTGATTATTTTACAAAGTGGATAGAGGCGATACCTACCAGGCAAGCTAATGACTCAGTGATAATATCTTTTCTAGAAAATAATATTTTATCAAGGTTTGGTTGTCCAATCAAGATTATCACAGACAATGCCCAGGCTTTCAAGTCTAAAAGGCTGATAAATTTTTGTTATCAATATCATATTTCCCTTGGTCATTCTACTGCCTATTACCCCCAGGGAAATGGCTTAGCTGAAAGCTCAAACAAGAGTATTGTGAGGATTGTCAAGAAGCTGCTGCAGGATAATAAAAAGGCATGGCATTTGAAATTGAAGTATGCCTTGTGGGTTGATCGAATTTGCACAAAGAGGTCCATTGGAACCTCTCCCTATGAACTGGTGTATGGAGCAGAGGCAATTTTCCCAACATCTCTTGGGGTACCAGTTATGAAGCTAATTCAAGGATTAGAAGAAGAACCAAATGCCATACAGAGGAGGATTAATCAGTTAATAGCTTTGCAGGAGAAGAGGAATGAGGTGTTTGAAGACCATCAGCAAAATCAGAATAGAGCTAAGCGAGTTTTTGATAAGAAGATCAAAGAGGTCACATTTCAAATTAATGATAAAGTCCTAAAATGGGAAGCCAGAATTGAGGAGAAAGGCAAACATGGCAAATTTGAGAATTTATGGAAAGGGCCATATCAGATTTCTGCTTTCCATGGAAAAAATACTTACATTCTGCAGGAAGTTGATGGAACACCATGTGCTGGAGGGCCTGTTAATGGCAGGTTCTTAAAGCATTACACTCAGTAAAGGTCTGCCAACAATCTCATGAGCATTGTATATATCCGTTTTATGAAGTTTCTTGTTAAGAATAAGTGACAAGCTGAACAGAAGAGCTTTAGCCCGAGGAGAAGGCCCACAAAGTTTGAAAGAGATGCTTGCCAGTTGTGTGTGTGTTTTGTTTTTTTTAGAAAATGGACAAGGCACTGGTTCTACGAGTTCTTAGTGTACTACAGGAGCACACTATCCCAAGTGGAGCCACTGTTATCACTGAGAACTGCAGTTGCATGTATATAGGTTAAGTCCAAAATTTCATGGGTAAAAATGAATGTTATATGGTTGTTCTCCTATGTTTACCACTTAGGGGTCATGTTTTTCAATGATATTGTTGAGAATCATTTTCAAAACCGCGAGTCATCCTCCATCATGATTAATTAAGATATGTCTTGTCTTGTATGTGTCATTTGTCCTTTTCGCAGTTTCGCAGCACCGTTTGATTGGCTGATTCTGCAGCATAGTAATGTTTTAGCCTTTTCGTAGCGCCAGCCATTTCGCAGTACATATCACTGAATTATAACTGTCTGCGCTACAAAATCGCGGATTCGGGATTTTGCAGCGCACATTCTTGAAATGTCATGTCCAGGGATGAGTCATTGTGTCCGGTCGGATTGTTGTCAATTTATGTACCTTCCAAGCAATTACGAGGCATCATTCCACCAATAGGTTCAGAGTCATGCACATTAAGTTCATTTAAATGTTCTTGTCATGCATGGTTGTGTCATGATGTTCTATTATTATTACTTGAAGCGGCCAGCTTATATGTTAAGTTATTTGAATTGTAATGAGCCTGAGTTTCTTCTTCAAGAGAGCTGCATTGCAAGCGAGCCTGTGTTCTAAAGTTTGAAGTTGCTTGTTGAGTTGAAGCTGCCGGTGTTACTGTGTGCAAAAGTTTTCAAGGCGTAATGGATAAGAAAGAGCATCGGTCAGGGAGGTGTCAAAGGGCAGAACCCGAAGGATTAGACTTGACATTGAGGGAGGAAGGTGTTAAAAAGGCATTCAAAGACGCTGGTTGCTAGAGTCAAGTGAAAACAACCATAAAGGATCAGGTGGGAGCAACCAAAGAAGAAATTGTCAAAGCTAAAAATGTGTTTAAGGAACGTGCAGTTAGGTATGCCAATTATAAAAGAGTTGTGTTAAAGGGCAGTAAAAACCTAATGGGTCAGACAGATTTCGTAGCTGATGTATATGCCTGGACGGTCCCAGCCCTCAAGCAAGCTAAACTCCTCAAACAAATGAACCTGACCCTGAGAGCTAAGAACAAAGCTTTAAAGAAGGAGGTTTCAAATTTGAAGATGCGGCTAGGTCAGCTAGCTCATTAATTTGAGGAAAAGGTGATATTTTCAGTTTTGGTCAATTTTGTTTGGGTTCCACTATTTTGAAATCATCTAAGTCTTTAGCACCTGTAGAGGAAGTTTGAAAAGTCAAAAGTTCAAGCAAAGGAAGCTTTAGTGCAAATGCATTCTGTTTTAGTAAAAACAGCAGTTTCGTAGCGCGCTACGAAACTGCTGTAGGTGCTGTTTTATAAGAAAAACAAGGAGTTTAATGATGAGGTCAGCAAATTTTTGAAGGAAAAGCCTCAAGGACATAATGGAAACCATAAAAGACTCCCCTAGCTATTCAGAGAATGACAGATGTGCATTTTGAAAAGGTGAAATATTTTGTTTCTAGCTCAAGTCTCGTTAAAGGCACTTTATGACCGAATTGTTAGGGTTTCTGTTAAAGTTTTCAGAGATTTTTGTTTGTACACTTGTTCAGCTCACAAAGCTTCCAGCTCATTGGAAAGTATGGTGATATGCGTTGTTTATGAAGAATTAGAGAGCAGGGGACATGTTCTTTAAGAAATGAAGAATGTTGGGAGACAGGGACTGTGAAAACAGAGCACATCTTTTGGTTAATTAATGAGCCATCTGCGCAACAAGAATCCAAAGCCAGCTCGTTCTCTGTATTCTCCTCCAAGATACTTCAACCAAAGCAGATAGAGGACATGTGTCAAGACTCAAAAAAGCATCATGCTACGAGGAGGACAGATTTTGGGTTTTGAGTAAATTAAGATCATTTGTAATTATAGTTCAGCAATCATGTAATTAATGAATTAGTTATACAGTAGATAAGGATAGTTAATAGCAACCATCGATGCTCCCCTCATGCTGGAGGAGGAAGCTCGAGGTGGTTAAGCATGTAATCCTATATATGTATCAAACTGGGATGTAATTGGGGTTGGATGTTTTTTGGAAAAAACAGAGTTTATATTGGCTTATGTAAAGACTTGTTACAGTAATATAATAGACTACTTTGTTCTTCTCAGGATTCATACTTTGTTCAGATGCTCAAGATGTATGTGGCTTTGTCTTATCCTTTATGTTTTCTAGCTCTATAGATATACAATCACTCTGAATTCACCTAGTTGCTCAGATTTTCTGTGTATATTTATGAGTTGAGGTTCATTTGAGAAATGTTTTGAGTGTTTAGACTTTACATGCCCTGACTTCCATGAATGTGTAGTTTATGGTTTACTGAAATGGTGTTTGACTCCATGACCCCAATGGAAGAAATCTTATGTTGTCTGTCCAACCAGCATGTTTATTAAAGTTTTCATATCAAGAGTTAGCCCTCTTAGTGTTAATCATAATCAGTAGTTTGTTTTGAGAGAGCCCTCTCAGGTTAGGGAGGCTAATCCTTAGCCAAGAGTCTGGTCTGAAACAGTTACATAAAATCTTATTGATTGGCAGCCCTCAGTACCTGATTTTGTGATAACAACTGGGCCACCTCATAAGAGGTTTTCAACCCAATGATGGGACTCAAGTTCCTCATGGAGGTTTTCACATGAGTCCCCAGCATAAGTTAATTTCCTAAATCTCCATAGCATAAGTTGGGCGTGATGGTTCCCCACTATACACTTGCTGAGCCTGTCTGTTGTTCAAGTTTGGATTTGGATGGGTAGGCATTTGGGTTACTTTTGAGGAGCGGGAGGTAACGGTTGTGGTTGGGCAGGTGGTGGAGGCAAAAGAGTGGGAAGAGAGTTATATTGGGGCCTCCACCCCTAACGAGGTGCATTCCACTGAGGTGGCGGCTGAGCATAGGATTGAAATGAATGGGTGGCTAGTTGGGCATGATATGGAGATGTGAAGGACCAAGGAAGAGGAGTGGACCAGTAAGGATGAGCAAGGGGGGCCCAAGAAGGTATGTAAGTGACTTGGTTGAGGTTGTAGTATGCCCGAGATGTCCCTTACATCCCCTACTGATATGGTCTAGGTCCATGCGGCCTCCTCTGGTTTATGTAATAGAGTTGTTCAGTGACTGCCTCAACCCCTTGATATATAGCTTTAAGTCTGAGTAAAGAAGGGCACTTGTCTATAGAATTATTTTCTTCACAAACTGAACAAACTTCTATAGAGTTCAATGGGCATTCATTCCTAGGATGCCTCCTGGTGCATCTAGGGAAAAAAATTGCCAAAGCCCTCTCTACTTCCTCTTGTTTCCTTTTGATATGCAAGATATCCATTGGCATGGCAAGAGTCTACAAAATCTCACTCTTGAAGTCTTCCATCATGTTTCCAATTTCTCCTTTAATGGATGAGCTAGAGGAAGAGGTATTGGCTATGGGTTGACTCCCCCTACCTTTCTTTCTGGCTGCTCTAGAATGGTTCCTAAAAACAGTCTTTATGTCTTCATAGGACAGTTGGTAGATGTCCCCCCGGCCAGTAGATGGAGGGTGTCTAAAAGATCTTCCCGAATTCCCCTAAGTAGGACCAGCTTCAAAGACTCAGGGTCAAGTGTACACCTGACCCTTTTGTAACTGAGCTGGAACCTCTCCTCATAGTCTTCCAGGGACTCATCACTTCCTATAGTCATTCGGAAAATTTCTTCTTTAGTATCTTTTGACCTACAATAGTCTTGATACTTGTTGTTAAAGGCTTGCTGCATCTGAGCCCAAGTTGTGATGCTATTGCCAGGTAATCCCATGAACCAGCGCAAGGCTGCATCCTTGAGAGTAGAAG
Source organism: Pinus tabuliformis (assembly GCA_031772625.1). Classification (NCBI taxonomy): domain Eukaryota; kingdom Viridiplantae; phylum Streptophyta; class Pinopsida; order Pinales; family Pinaceae; genus Pinus; species Pinus tabuliformis. Next base: position 976,629,036 of record CM062812.1, read on the forward strand.
GGAACAATTTCAACTTTTTCTCATCTTCTACATAGTCATAGGTTCGACAAATAACAACAAACTCAAACAAAAAGGTGTCAGGATATTCTGTAGTCAAACCATGGAAATGAGGTAGGGTGAAAGGGCTTATATTCTTCATTTTGGTGTCCCCATTGGTCTCTCGAATGGGAAAGGTACCCTCTATTCTCCCTCCATCCCCCCTAGCATTTCTGTGTTCAGCCATTGGCTCCAAATGAATGTTTTTTTTTTTCTTCTTCCCCTATAGGTTCTTCAAATATGTCTGGTTGTTCACCTAAGGGTTCTTCTTGATCGCATCCACCGAAGAAGAGAGAAGGTTGGCTGTGTGAAGTAGTGGGGGTTTTGGGAAAAAAATTTCCTAAGTTATCTCTATTCCTACGAGGCATGAAAGGAAAAGGTGGTGAGAGTGCTCGGGGAGAAGTACTTATTACTTTTTATGGATATTTCCGGTGATGGAGGGTGAGCTGGAAAAGTGTACGTTGGCCATATTCAGACCATTGGTCCCCACCTACCTTGTCATCATGGCCCTTTCCTCATAATCATCCCTCATGATTGCATCGAAGTTCACATTTCCTCCACTCCCTGTCCTTGACATCTTTCTTGAGTTGACTGTGTGCACATGTGGGTGACATCTTCAGATGAGTGGAGTCAACTAGATGAAGGTGGCCAAGTTAATTAGCCATATTTCCCTTGTTCAACCTCAACCATCTCATTGTTGTTGCATGCCTTCTAAATGCACATATAAAAACAAAGGAGTGGGTTATTTACTTACCTAATATCCAAATGCATTTGTTATGAGGTGTTGTGGCTCTCTCTCTCTCTGCTGCACGCCTTTGTTTATTTTGTTGCATGCTGTCTACTTGCTGATGTGTGGTTGTGCCTTGTGCAGGTTCTTCTCTGGCTGGATCTGAGCTTCATGTGTCTTCTTCAGCCTTCATATTTGCACCCTCTTTCTGCTGATGCTAGATTTTAATGGGATTAGCTGCTACAGGAATTCCTACAGGAGCTCATGTAGCTGCTTTTCCCCTTGAAACTTCAGCTTCTTTCTGTGCTTGGAGCTATGAGGATGATGCCAAAGATGTAGATAGAGATGGAGAGGTAATAGGTAGGCTTCATGTGAGGTGGATGGTGTTGTTTCCTTATTTTTTTTGTGTTTTTCTTGCATAGGAAGAAGAATGATGCTTGGGATGTGATGCAGGCTTGGAAATGATGGCAAGGAGGTTTGAAGACTGCAGGAGGATTTATAGATTTTTTTATGAATCTTCCCTATCCCTCAAACTTCCTTTTATATCCATTTTTGGCTCTTTGTAATTCCTACAGGAGCCTCATGTAGAAAACACAGAGCCTCTTGCAAAAAAACACAGTTTTTGAAAAAGAAGCACAGTGAGGTGAAAAAAATGCCAAGAATGATGGAGAAATGTCTGGGAAGGTAGGATAGGTGCTGGTGTTGGTTTCAGTGCTCCCTTGGCACCTTCTGCTGCTTCCTGTAGTCCTCCTACAAACCTGCATTGCAATTGAAAATTCATTTTTCTTTTTCTCCATTTTTTTTTGAAAACAACTAGGGTGCCTCAGGGAGGTTTTCACCCTAATTGCCTGCCCTGGGCACCTCCAAGGGAGGTTTTCACCCAAGGATCTTATTTTTCTCTCTTCTTTTTTTAACATCACTGGGCCACCTCATAAGAGGTTTTCAACCCAATGATGGGACTCAAGTGCCTCATGGAGGTTTTCACTTGAGTCCTTATTTTTTATTTTTTCTTTTTCTTCAATGAGTGGGTGAAGTGGAGGCTAAGACATGCTCCACTACCATCACTATCTTATTCAAATCTTCAATGAACTCTCACTTGGAGAGGGGTTTCTTGTAGACTTTCAACCGATGTCCATTGACAAGCATGGGGATGGCTTCATCATCAATGGTTCTGATCAGAACTGAACCATTGTCATTGCATTTCTCCACAATGTAGGGTCCCAGCCATCTTGTCCTTAGCTTTCCCTTGAAATATTTGTATCTGGAATCATAGAGTAGTTCCCAATCTCCCTCTTGGAATTGCTTTTCCTTGATATTTTTTTCATGCCATATCTTTCTCTGAAGCTGAACTACCTCTGTATAGAGAAGGGCCTGCATTCTATGTTCATCCAATCCATTAAGCTGAAGTAATCTTTCTTTTTGTGCATGGCTGAGATCTAGTCCAGCTGAGCTTCCATCTTCAGGTTATTGAATTCAAATTCTATTGACAGTAAAGCCTTCTTCCCATAGACCAGCTCATAGGGTGTGAAACCTATAGTGGTCTTCCATGTTGTGTTGTAGGCCCAAGTGGCCTCAACTAATCTATTCGCCCAGTTTTTTTTGCTGCTGCTCACTACCTTTTTCAGGATCCCTTCCAATGCTCTGTTAGTGACCTCCACCTACCCATTGGCTTGTGGATGGTAAGGGGTTGAAGTCCTGTGCTTGATTCTATGATGTGTGAGCATGTCTTCAATCAAATTGGAAGTAAACTGACTACCTTGATCTATGACCAACTCTCTTAGGTACCCAAACTTGTAGAATATGTTTTCTCTCAAAAATTCAGCTACTTTTTCCTCTGTCGCTGCTTTGATTGCTTTTGTCTCTGCCCACTTTGTCAGGTAATTGGTGCACACAATGATGTATTGTTTCTGCTTTGAAGGAGGGCTGATAGGACCCACAAAGTCCATGCCCCACTTCTCAAATGGCTCAAAGGTTGCTTGAGGTTGGATGGGCATCTCATCCTTTGGAGTAGGTTCCCCCATCATCTGACACTGATCACACTGGCTGGTGTATCTCCTCACATCTTGATGAAGAGTGGGCCAGTAGTAGCCTGCTTGTAGTATCTTGAAGGAAGTTCTTTTTGCTGCAAAATGACTTCCACAAGGCTCGTCATGAGAGGTCAGGAGGATGTCAAAGACTTCCTCCTCCCTAAAACATATTCTCAAGATATAATTTGGGCCAAGTTTGAATAGATTTCCCCCAATCCAAGTGAAACGGTGCTTTTCCTTACTATCTTGCTCTTTTCTTTTGAGGACATGTGTGGTGGGAACTGTGCTGAAACCAATTATTTTCTATATTAGCAAACCATGGAGAGAGTACTGAGATAGCAAATTGATGTTCATCTAGCATTTGGTCATCCACCATTCCTTCTTCACCTGCAGGAAAATTTACTCTAGACAAAAATCTAGCAACAACATTTTCTTTACCGGGCTTATCAATGATGGTCAAATCAAATTGTTGTAGTAAAAGTAACCATCTATTAATGTGAGCATTCACATCTTGTTTGTTCATTAAATATCTAATTGCAGCATGATCAATGTGCACAAAGGTTTGATAGGCTGTGATATAATGTCTGAATTTGTTTAAGGAATGCACGACAACTAAGAGTTCCTTCTCGGTCACTATATAGTTTAACTTGGCCTTTGACAAGTTTTTGCTTATAAAGTATATGGCATAAGGCAATTTTTCATCAATTTGTCCCAAGGCTGCTCCTATTTCTTTGTTCGAGGCATCAATGTGAATGTGGAAAGGTAGGGCCTAGTTTGGGCCTCTTAGAATTAGGGCAGTCATGAGCTTGCTCTTTAAGGTATCTAGGGCTTCTTGAAAGTTTTCCGACCATATAAACTCGACATCTTTACCTAAGAATCAAAACAAAAGAGAGGTTAGCTTGCTAAAATCTTTAATGAATCACCGGTAATACCCAGCTAAGCCTAGGAAAATTCTGACATATCTCACTTTTTGAGGATGTGGGACCTTTTGGATGATGGAAATTTTGTTGGGGTCCACCTGCAGTCCCTGTTGAGATATTTCATGACCTAACACAGTCCCTTCAGTCATCAAATATTCACATTTTTCCAGACTGAGGGACAGGTTCATATCAATACGCTTGTCTAGAACTTTTCCTAGATTAGATAAGGCTTCCTGAAAGTTAGAGCCATAAGGAGTAAAATCATTCATTTATATCTCTACTGCATCATGAACTAATTCAGAGAATATACACAATACCACTCTTTGGAAAGTGGTGGGAGCATTACACAAACCAAAAAGAAGGACACGGTATGCCAAGGTACCACAAGGACAAGTGTAAGTGGTCTTATCTTGGTCTTCCGGGCTGATTTGAATCTGATTGTACCTGCTAAACCCATCTAGGAAAGAGAGAAAAAAATTTCCCTGCCAGACCGTCTAACACTTGATCTATGAAAGGTAAAGGAAAATGGTCCTTTTTAGTGGCTTTATTCAATTCTCGATAGTCGACACAGATTCTCAACTTACCATTTTTCTTTGGCACTAGCACCAAAGGAGAGACCCATTCACTGTTAGAGATGGGATAGATGAATCCTGCATCAAGCAATTTCTGCAGTTCTTCCTTAACAATATCTTTAAGTGCTAGATTCATCCTCCTTTGAGGCTGCCTAACTAGCTTGCAACCCTCCTTGATGTATATATGATGAGTACATACTGAAGGGTGCACTCCCTTCATCTCCTTATAACTCTAGGTGAAGGCATCTAGGTGTTTTCTCAGCAGGCTACATAGTTCCTTCTCTTGGGAAGTGGATAGGGATGGATTATTTTTCAAGGTTCTTTCTGGGCCGAAATCTATATTCTTAACACAAAGAGAGGTGGAATCGGCCGCAAAGAGATCAGTTGAGGGGTTGTTTTTGGTTTCTCTTACTATGGCCTCTAAGGGCGATACACTGGGAGGTGGATTATGAATTATATTTTCAATCATATCATCCTCATCTTGTTGTTTTGCCCCCATGGCGATTTCTAATGAACAAAGTGGTGCAGAATAGAATTCATCCTCATATTCCTCCTCCAACCAGAGAGGTAGATCATGTTCTAACAAGGGTTGGGCAAGAGGATATAGGATTAACTGCTTGGACATATGCCCATTCTTTATGGTCATGTTCCCAGCTTGACAGCTGATGTAGGCATCGACAGTAGCCAACCAGGGTCCCCCAAAAATGAGAGGATACATAGTGAGTTTTTCCTTTGGTTGGAGAACTAAGAAATCAGGAGGGTACTCCCAAGAATCAATGGAGACCATCACATCTTCCACAATCCCCTCAGGAGTCACAGTGGAGCAGTCTTCTAAATGTAGCATGGTCTTGGTCTTCCTCAAGTAGCCCTAGAGGTTGAGTTTGACCATTGTGTCCTTTGTCATCACATTAATGGCAGCTCCCATATCAATCAAGGTGTGTGGGATCATGGTTCCATTGATGTGGACATCAACTACTGGGCTTTCAAGGTCCAAATATTTTTGACAGATTACCTACCCCAACATCAGGTCGAACAGTTGCCCTATGACATTGATGGTTGGAGCATCTCTCTTGCGCCTTCCTAGATGCCTAAAGCACTTCTCTTTGATCAACCTATTATAGATAGGTACATCTTTTATGACTTGAAGAAGTGGTATCTTCACACATAAATGTTTCAATTCTCCCAGGAGTTCAATTTCTTCTGGGGTAAGCTGGACTGTTACGGTTAGTCTCTCATGAAAGGGTGGAATTGCTTTAGGTTCACTTTCCTCTTTATCTTCCTCAACCTCCCTAGGTGGAGGCTGGCTATCTGGGAGAACTTTCCTAGATCGCAAGTTAATTTCCTAAATCTCCACTGCATAAGTTGGGCGTGATGGTTCCCCACTATACACTTGCTGAGCCTATCTGTTGTTCAAGTTTGGATTTGGATGGGTAGGCATTTGGGGTTACTTTTGAGGAGCAGGAGGTAAAGGTTGTGGTTGGGTAGGTGGTGGAGGCAAAAGAGTGGGAAGAGAGTTATATAGGGGCCTCCACCCCTAACGAGGTGCATTCCACTGAGGTGGCGGCTGAGCATAGGATTGAAATGAATGGGTGGCTAGTTGGGCATGATATGGAGATGTGAAGGACCAAGGAAGAGGAGTGGACCAGTAAGGATGAGCAAGGGGGGCCCAAGAAGGTATGTAAGTGACTTGGTTGGGGTTGTAGTATGCCTGAGATGTCCCTTACATCCCCTACTGATATGGTCTAGGTCCATGCGGCCTCCTCTGGTTTATGTAATAGAGTTGTTCAGTGACTGCCTCAACCCCTTGATATATAGCTTTAAGTCCGAGTAAGGAAGGGCACCTGTCTATAGAATTATTTTCTTCACAAACTGAACAAACTTCTATAGAGTTCAATGGGCATTCATTCCTAGGATGCCTCCTGGTGCATCTAGGGCAAAAAATGGCCAAAGCCCTCTCTACTTCCTCTTATTTCCTTTTGATATGCAAGATATCCATTGGCATGGCAAGAGTCTGCAAAATCTCACTCTTGAAGTCTTCCATCATGTTTCCAATTTCTCCTTTAATGGATGAGCTAGAGGAAGAGGTATTGGCTATGGGTTGACTCCGCCTACCTTTCTTTCTGGCTGCTCTAGAATGGTTCCTAAAAACATTCTTTATGTCTTCATAGGATAGTTGGTAGATGTCTCCCCAGCTAGTAGATGGAGGGTGTCTAAAAGATCTTCCTGAATTCCCATAAGTAGGACTAGCTTTAGAGACTCAGGGTCAAGTGTACACCCGACCCTTTTGTAACTGAGCTGGAACCTCTCCTCATAGTATTCCAGGAACTCATCACTTCCTATAGTCATTCAGAAAATTTCTTCTTTAGTATCTTTTGACCTACAATAGTCTTGATACTTGTTGTTAAAGGCTTGCTGCATCTGAGCCCAAGTTGTGATGCTATTGCCAGGTAATCCCATGAACCAGCGCAAGGCTGCATCCTTGAGAGTAGAAGGGAACAATTTCAACTTTTTCTCATCTTCTACGTAGTCATAGGTTCGAAAAATAACAACAAACTCAAACAAAAAAGGTGTTAGGATATTCTGTAGTCAAACCATGGAAATGAGGTAGGGCGAAAGGGCTTATATTCTTCATTTTTGTGTCCCCATTGGTCTACCGAATGGGAAAGGTACCCTCTATTCTCCCTCCATTCCCCCTAGCATTTCTGTGTTCAGCCATTGGCTCCAAATGAATGTTTTTTTTTTCTTCTTCCCCTATAGGTTCTTCAAATATGTCTGGCTGTTCACCTAAGGGTTCTTCTTGATCGCATCCACCGAAGAAGAGCGAAGGTTGACTGTGTGAAGTAGTGGGGGTTTTGGTAAAAACATTTCCTAAGTTATCTCTATTCCTACAAGGCATGAAAGGAAATCTTTTTGGTTGGTTTTTGTTTCTTTTCCCCACACTGAAAATACCTACAAAACTGAAATTGATTGAACAAAACAAATTGCAATTAACTGAAATGAACTTGTTGAAATGAAATTTGTAGAATTGAAGAGGAAAGCAAGGAAATGCAGAACTTGAAAGAATATAAATGACTAGTCTAATTTTGTTGAAATGAAATTTGCATAATTGAAAAGGAAAGGAAGGAAATGCAGAACTGAAGGAAAAGAAAGGACTAGTCTACTTTTGCTGAAATAAACTATTAGTAGAATGTTGCAATAGAAAATAGAAGAAAGCAACAATCACAGAATACTCTGACACTTCCCCAACAACGGTGCCAAAAAGTGGTGAGCACCAGTATTGTAGCAATAATGCTACAACTCTTGGGCTACCTTCTTTACTCTTATCAACTCGGTAGTTCGTAACAAACTTGGAAGTGACGGTGTTGTATGCAAAAGTACTAGTTCTTACTACAGGTTGTCACTTGGTCAGCCAATGCAAGATCACTGGGAGATCAAGCCAAATTCTATGGATTCTAGAAGAAGCTCTATATCTGATGAAAGGAGAGAAAGACTACTCTATAGATACTACTCTAACTACAGAAAGGAGAAAGACTGAAATGTAAAGCAAACCAAGTAAATCCTAATTAACCAACTAATCCTAATTTTGCAGAAATCACTATGAAAATCATGAAAAGAATGCCATTATCTATTCAAAGAAGTAAACATCTAACTAAGCTATTTCTGGAAGTAAATGAGTAGAAAACATCTTTCTGGATTTTTATGTATTTTTATGTGAATTTAACATGTATGTAATTTATTGTTTGTGAATGTGGCAGTGAATAGGTGGTGTTGGAGGGTAGTTTTGGGATTTGAGAGGATGTAGGATGGTGTGTTTGGGTCCTAGGAGGTCTCAGGTGGCCTTCTGGAGGCTTTTCCCATACTCGTCCTTCAAAATAAAGCCTAGAGGAAAATCTACAGGAGGACACAGGAAATGTACAAGAGGAAAAACAACGTTCTACAGGAGGAGGCCGAGAGTAGTTTCACTGTTTTGAAGGTGTGAGAGTGGGTGGAAAAGGTGGATGAAGATTGGAATGAAGTGTTAGGGCACCTCGGGTCTACCAATAATCATTAGGAGAGAGAAAGGTGATTGTAATTGATCAAGGAGAGAGGAAGAAATTATATGGAAAATGCAGGAAACTAAGGCAGAATTGAGGGGAGACTTGGGTGACCTGTAAGGCATGGATTAGATGGAGGATGGAATGGCTGATAGGCAGGACTGCTACTAGAAGATATCTACTGCATAAAAAACTGACAGTCATCCAATGAAATTAAACAAGCAATGAAATAAGTGCATCTAGAAAAGCAGAGTTTTGCATCAAACTAGTCTAAACTATGATCTATGAAAGGAAATGCTGAGAAATGTTGCAAGAAAGGAAAGCATTAAATAAGACTATTATAAATAAAGAAATGAGCATGATGGAGAGTTCGGAAGCAAAGCAAGATTAGACTTGTTGGAGAGGTAAATCCCCTCTACGGATAGAGGCGATCCATACTAGCCCAGCAAGGGTCTAGCAACAATCAAACAATGCTGCTATGCATGTTCCTAATCGCAATTAAACAAGAGGTAAAGAGCACCTACTTGGATTCTTGCGCTGTCGTTTGACGAAGAGATGTTGCCTTCGCTCCTTCGCTTTGGCTGGTCACGATCCTCCGCGATCTCCGCGAATAGATACCTGCACACACGAAGAGGAAACAAACACAAGCGTGAAATCTAGTAAAAGCAACCATACATCAGTCAGAAAAGATGTAATTCACATTTAACCATTGCAAGTACAAACGAGAATGGAACAATAATAGCAGTCATCTATTATTAATCAGAATAGAGAAGAGTACAACCAAATGTTCTGACGTCGGTAACCTTCTCAGGAGGGGCCAGTCAGCATGTATCTCAAGCATTCACCTTTGAGGATGATTCTCCCAATACAAACAACTCTCTCTCTCACACAAGCAACACCAAACAACCTTCCCTAAGGAATCAATCACTTCCACACCTAGCACACCAAACCTATAGCAGCAATCTGAGCACTACAAGCTCTGCACAATCCAAGCTATTCCAAGCTAAGTCTCACTATCAAAAACTAGCTGCTCATGGTAATGGTGGAAGTTTATATAGGAGAAGGAGCCTCCTAAAAGGGTGGAAGGATGAGCTTATCTTCAAGGGAAGTGGTTGCAAAAGGTCGAACAATCATGCCATAGAAAGGAGTCGATATTCACAAAGCTAACAACCAAGCCTGGAGTTATCTGGAAGGCTGGTTGTTTGAACGAATTCGCCCAAACTGGATCAGTGCGGATAATGAGGAAACTGTCGCGCTGTCGGCGCATCTCAATAACTGGGACAGTCATGTCGGCGCGGAAGCACATGGGAAAGGCGCGATGTTCACCAGCGCGGGAAAGGGATGTTCTTCCGCGCTGGCAGCGCACGGAATACACTATGGAGCGCCAGTCATCGCAGGTATTCTTAAAATAGACGCGCTGATGCATAATACTTTAGAAAAATGGGTTTTTGGGCTAGTTCAGAAGGCATGAAGTTTAGTGATTGACACAGCAGGGTGACTGACACGAAGGCAGTGACAAATTACTGTGTAACAGATGCCCCCTAAAGCATGAAGACCGAGAGAGTGGGAGGGGTGAAATGCTTTACAACACACGCCGAACTGGAACACCACCAGGAAGGACCGAAAATCTCTGATAATCAAGTACATGCAGTCTAGGCATGGGCGCAGCCATCCAAAAGACATGCGAAAAGGTCTGTGGAATGGACGCAGCCACCCAGCTAAAGAGACCATAATAATGATAAGGTATGGTCACAGCCATCCATGAAGACTCAGGTATGGGCGCAGCCATCTATCAATGAGTCATGTAATGATCATCCACAAAATCGCAACCTGGCCCACAACAGACACGGATCCAAGGTCTTGCGCTCCGTCCCGATCCGAACAAAGTACAAGTTCAAACATGTGAATATATGAGTCGAAGTCGAACATGCATGAACATCGTCTGATTACCAGTCAATGGTGAAAACTGTTAACAGACGCGAGAGGTACCACCAATAATGACAATGGCCCTCAAGGTACTATAGGTACAATCCACAATATGTGAATCAATGAGCTGGTGTCGAACATCCACGGAATCATCCGATCGGAGGCCAATGATGAAAACCTCTCGTCGAACACGAAGAACCTGCCATTGAGGCATGCAAGCTCTAAGGCACCTGAAGGGAGTCTCTAAGTCGCCTTCCCGGATAATGAGCTGAAGTCGACAGGAAGTGACCTTGATCGAAGGTGGGCCATAATGTTTCCCACATCATCGACGCGAGACAGAGGAAAAAATGATTTGTGTGAGATAGCAGATGAGGTTGTATTATTACAGAAGTCAACTTCTCTTGAACATATCGGCGGCACTGTGGCGGGCTTGGCAGTATTTGACATCAAATGAGTAAGGGTCATGGTGACAGGGCAATAAGCAGATGAGAGGTCAAACAGGATAACCCAAACCCATGGAGGCCAGTGAAAGATAAGATGAGATGGTCCCACCCAGACACGAAGCAAAAGAGTGCCATGTTCAAGAGCGACATACTGCCGACACGACTACGATTACTGTTCCATTTTCCCCACCATTTCTGGCAGGTACCCCGATTATTTTTGGATGACAAGCTTGACGGGGATAGCATATGCTTGAAGAGTGTCATTTTGACAATACCCGATGTCATCAAATGTTTAACGAGCCTGACAAAGGAAAAACTCGGCGTCTTTTCTTGTTTAGAGAGCCTAAAAAGACAGCAAAAAGAAGACTCCAGGGGGGTCCTTTTTCGTACAGTTGTGTCTCTCGAGCCTGAAAAAGTATAAAACTATGCCCGAAAGAACCGCCCGGTCATTACAACCGAGGAGTACTTTTCATGAATAGTGTCTCCGACCGGAAAAAGTAAAAAAGCGGTCGAAAACACGTCGTTTTAGAGCCAATATCGAGCGCGAAACGACAAACACCCGGCGATCTTTTTAGTTTCAACGGTCGAAAAAAGAGCTTTAAAAGCGACCGCCTCTCATTTTTTAACGAGTCGAGAGGGGGACTCGGCAATCTTTTCATCTTTAAACGGTCAGAAAAGAGCTTAAAGCAGACCCCCATTTTTATTCTCTTTAACGAGTCAAAAAGGGAAAAATACTCGGCAATCTTTTCATATTTTACGAGTCAGAAAAGAGCTTAAAGGCGACTCGTCCTAGAGGAACGAGTGGTATAAAAGGTAGCAACTGGTTCCGGCAATGGTGGAACTGCTCAAAACATGTAATGGTCAAGAGGCTGGCTAATAAAACCACTCATCGCTGCGGTTCCTCAGGAAAGGATAAACAACCAAGTGAAAGCATATGATCGGCCAAAAAGATGGTGGCGATGGAATGAAACAACCAAGGCTCATCTAGTAGGAATTAGCAGATAAAGATAGCAATCACAAGATGTAAAATGGGTATGGGTTCATTTTTACACAAGCTTGAACCATGGGGAACTTTGCTTGGATTCGGTTTCATGTTTACACAAGCTTGAAACGAAAAACTATGCTTGTTATAAGCTCGCATGCCCCCAGCATAATGCCGTACATCGAGGTACATGCCCCCCAAGCTTCATTGCATTCAACAAAGTGGATGGAATGAAGGTTTACCTTTGAGAGCTTAGAAAGACTCGACTTGGATTTCACGAGATCTTAATCAAAGACTCAATTGGGAAAAGGGGTTGTTTCATTTTTTAATGAGGTTGACACAGGAAAAGAACTATCCTCATAACCCGTGTTTCATTTTTTAAGGAGCTTGACACAAGATCAGGAACTATGCTCCGACAGACCTGGTTTCATTTTTTAAGGAGCTTGACACCGGAAAGGAACTATGCTCCAACAGACCTGGTTTCATTTTTTAAGGAGCTTGACACCGGAAAGGAACTATGCTCCAACAGACCTGGTTTCATTTTTTAAGGAGCTTGACACCGGAAAGGAACTATGCTCCAACAGACCTGGTTTCATTTTTTAAGGAGCTTGACACCGGAAAGGAACTATGCTCCAACAGACCTGGTTTCATTTTTTAAGGAGCTTGACACCGGAAAGGAACTATGCTCCAACAGACCTGGTTTCATTTTTTAAGGAGCTTGACACCGGAAAGGAACTATGCTCCAACAGACCTGGTTTCATTTTTTAAGGAGCTTGACACCGGAAAGGAACTATGCTCCATCCAGACTTCATCATAATGAACGGGAAGTGGAGGCCTCCAAGAAAGTGGCTCCAGAGGGAAGGCCGACATCTTGGAAATCAGGACCTAATGCCCCCAGGACACTATGCATGATGGTGTCATCACTGGGTACGGGCACGGGGTAGGTGGCCACGTAGTTGATTTGCGGCGAGGCAGATGCAACTTGTGGATGAAAGCCAGGAGGGAAGGACGAGTGCGCCGGAGGGGCTTGTGGACGAATGAACGATAATTGATCGAACGTCACAATTCTTCCATCGTGTGGAAAGCAAACCACACGGAAAAGTGAAGAAACAAGGGCTCCCATGGCATACACAAAGTCACGACCAAGGAGAAGACCGAAGTCTAAAGAACCTTGGGTAACCGAGACGTCTATATAGACAGTCTTGCCTCCCAAAGTAATAGGGAACTTTGGAAGGATCCCTAATGGTTGACTCATTCCTCCGTCAAAGGCGGTGAGATTCGGCGCGATAGGTACAAGCGATGGGGAACCCAAAGCTTGCCAAGTAGTAACGGGCATAAGACTAACCGATGCTCCTTCGTCTAACACAGTGCCGGGCAGCGCCTTATTGCAAGCATAGGCGGTGACCCAGAAAGGCACATGGGACGGAAGGGGAGGGGCAGTCAAACGACTCCAATCAAAGGAGATGACCGAACTACTTGGTGGGGGAACCATATGGTTGCCCCCCTGGTCGGAAAGAACCGAATCTAAATTCTCCGGAGAGGTTTCAGGAGGCCGATTATCAAGCTCAGGAGAATCTGAGGAGACGAGAAGAACATGAGAATTTCGCTCTTCTGAAACAGAGTGCTTGAGAGGAGGTGAACTCGAATCAACACCCTTTCTGACCAACGGCGGGTCTGGAACAGGCTGGGGACAGCCAGGTTCGGGAAGAGGAGCCTGGACAAGAGAGGAATCTGAAGCAATCTCTTTGTCAACAGGGGTGCGATCTACAGTTGTAGAAAGACGTTGATAACCAACGGGAAATTGGGGTGGAGGAGCAGCAAGACTTTCCAACACAGCAGAGGCTTTATCCATGAGTGGACAAAGGTGAAGGGGATGTTTGCCTTCACAAAGTCGACAGGGGATTCGAAGCTTCCCTTTGCCTTTACCATTCCCAATTGATGAGGTAGCATCGCCATGATCGTTAGTGGACGATGAAGGGCGGGCCGGATCGTGAGACCAGACTTCTAATACCCTGGGAATGCCAGGACAATCACGAAGCAGATGGTCCTCCTTGCATAACCGACAAGGAAACTTAACCTTCCGCGTAGGAGCGGAAGGGGGCCCGACTTCAGGTGTACTGGAGTGGATAGCTGGACTTGAGAGGGGGACTGTGTGTGTAGGCTCTCCCTTAGGGGACTTCTTCTTCTTGGTCTTCCTCTTCTTCTTCTTAGCCACCTGGTTACTCTCATCGAGAATTTCACCAGGCGAAGTACAAGAGGACGACGTAGAAGTAGGCGTCGAAGGGGAGAGATCCACCTTAGGATCAACATGATGTTGTTCAGGTGGAGGGACTGATGGACTAACAGCCGATACGGTAGAGACCAAAGAGGTTGAAAACAACCACACAGGCAACCCGACAGTTAACCCTGGTAGGGACAACGTCGCCATATACGGAGCACCAACATCCCCAAGAGGAGGGAATTGTCCTGGATTCCCATCAGAGGGGGAACCTGGGTTAGTGAATCCCGGAAAAGTTGCCATAGCAAACGAACACGAAACCTACTCAAGCTAGTGCACACAAGACCTAACAGGGAATGTTATCGTGGCCGAATAAATTTTAAGACACAAGAACCAAACTTGACCTTTTCATATTTCAGGAGTCGAGAAAAGGATGAAAAGATGACTCCAGTCGCCTTCGAATGTTTTATGAGCACGAAGTGACAAGACGCTCACAGGCACCTTTTCGTTTAGGGAGTCCGAAAAGGATCAAAAGTGACTGCTCTGGAATTCTAGGTAGAGGGTGTGCCAAACTTTTCGCAAAACCACAGAATACTTTTAGGGTACGGGTGGTCGATCTTCGTGAATGCTGTGTTCACTGCATTGCGAATCGTAGGGCGGACGACTCGGCTTCCTATGGATAAAGGATAAAAGCCTAGTGGGATCTCCCTATATACGCGACGGTACGTGGGAGCGCAGTCCGTGTTAGACCACTATCGAGTCACAGAAGGAGGAATCACCCAACCTAATGTGAAACAACAGTGACTATGTTTAAAGACGCCGGAACACGTCTCTAACCTAGACCTCTAGATGTTTGCGTTTAGTTCCAATGCGTTGTTAGATTCATTCGGTTCATTTTATAGTTGATCTTGAGATTAAGTTTCGATTTCAGGTCCTATCGTATGTTCTCTCACAATTACCTAGATGCAAACTATATGCCAAAAAGAATCATTTAGTTCGATGAATTCTAGCTATGGAAGGGTAAAGAGATTTCAATCAAACAAAACGAACACAACCAATCAAACAGCCTAATGCAACTGAAAGCGAGGAAAGGAAACTTTTTCTTTTGAAAATACAAATCAATGAAACATTCTTTTTCCTTTTCAATTTTTGAAAGCAAGGCCACTAGTTTGATTTTCTTTTAGTGACACAAAGCATCTAAAATAATTTGGAGGAACCGGAACACCAAGCAAATCACTTAATGAAAGCACACAAAGTTCCCAAAACATCCAACGAAGGCTTCCAAATCAGAGGAAAACAAAGGTCTGCACGAGCTATGTAATCTAAGCTCTGTAAGACAAGCAAGGATTGCAAGCAAGGAGGAAGCGAAAAGAAACCACTTGGAAACACGATCCAAAGCACTCCAACAATCACTGAACAAGTGCTTGAACAGATCTGAACTTGGCTGGTCGAACAAACAAACAAACTCCCTACGGTAGGCTTGACACACACGCAACCTCTAGATGTCCTAGAGTTAGAGCGCGAAATCAATAGAAAAAGGCAAACACCCGAAGGACGAAAGTCACAACCAGTCAACTAAAGACACAACACAATCCAGCAATCGCAAAAGTGATGGTGGGAACACGAACCAAGCAGCGAAAGCAAAAAGGGAAGGTATTTGCAAACTCAAAACCGAGCAAAACGAAACCCTATGAGGCTAAGCTTCGTAATCAAACAGTTCAAAGTTCAGACAGTGAAAAACAAGTCATTAGACAGGTGGAGAGAAGAAGGGAAAGTCACAGCAAGAGGTTCAGGAGGCCGATTTGGTCAAGAATGAGTTTTTCAGGCTCAGCGCGGGTAGCCTTCAGCAACTCGGCGCTGACAGGGGGAGACCTTCAGCAACTTTGCGACGTCAGCGCGGAAGGACAGGGAAAAAGCGCGCTGTCTCATAAAAACGAGGTCAGCGCGGATATAAAGCACACAGACGCGATGACCGAAATCACAAAGAAGAGGGGGCGCGATGTCAGCGCGGAAGGACACGAATAAAGCGCGCTGCCTTTGAAAACGAGGTCAGCGCGGCTGTTAGACGTACAGGCGCGATGAAGAGAAAACCAAAGAACAGAGTCGCGATGTCAGCGCGACTGTTCCGAAATAAAACGCGCTGAGAGCAAAAAACAAGGAAAGCCAAAATAAAAACTTCCCAAACCCAAGGCAGGAGCTTTTCAATAATAAAGATGCTTCCCAGAAACGCCCAGAAAGTTCATAAGCAAAAAGACAATCCCAAAAACTCGAAAAGAGATCAATCAAAGCCAAACACAAAAGTGGACTCAAGAGACAAAAAGGCTGATCCCCAGCGGAGTCGCCAAATTGTTGGAGAGGTAAATCCCCTCTACGGATAGAGGCGATCCCTACTAGCCCAGCAAGGGTCTAGCAACAATCAAACAATGCTGCTATGCATGTTCCTAATCGCAATTAAACAAGAGGTAAAGAGCACCTACTTGGATTCCTGCGCTGTTGTTTGACGAAGAGATGTTGCCTTCGCTCCTTCGCTTTGGCTGGTCACGATCCTCCGCGATCTCCGCGAATAGATACCTGCACATACGAAGAGGAAACAAACACAAGCGTGAAATCTAGTAAAAGCAACCATACATCAGTCAGAAAAGATGTAATTCACATTTAACCATTACAAGTACAAACGAGAATGGAACAATAATAGCAGTCATCTATTATTAATCAGAATAGAGAAGAGTACAACCAAATGTTCTGACGTCGGTAACCTTCTCAGGAGGGGCCAGTTAGCATGTATCTCAAGCATTCACCTTAGAGGATGATTCTCCCAATACAAACAACTCTCTCTCTCACACAAGCAACACCAAACAACCTTCCCTAAGGAATCAATCACTTCCACACCTAGCACACCAAACCTATAGCAGCAATCTGAGCACTACAAGCTCTGCACAATCCAAGCTATTCCAAGCTAAGTCTCACTATCAAAAACTAGCTGCTCATGGTAATGGTGGAAGTTTATATAGGAGAAGGAGCCTCCTAAAAGGGTGGAAGGATGAGCTTATCTTCAAGGGAAGTGGTTGCAAAAGGTCGAACAGTCATGCCATAGAAAGGAGTCGATATTCACAAAGCTAACAACCAAGCCTGGAGTTATCTGGAAGGCTGGTTGTTTGAACGAATTCGCCCAAACTGGATCAGCGCGGATAATGAGGAAACTGTCGCGCTGTCGGCGCATCTCAATAACTGGGACAGTCATGTCGGCGCGGAAGCACACGGGAAAGGCGCGATGTTCACCAGCGTGGGAAAGGGATGTTCTTCCGCGCTGGCAGCGCACGGAATACACTATGGAGCGCCAGTCATCGCGGGTATTCTTAAAATAGACGCGCTGATGCATAATACTTTAGAAAAATGGGTTTCTGGGCTAGTTCAGAAGGCATGAAGTTTAGTGATTGACACAGTAGGGTGACTGACAGGAAGGCAGTGACAAATTACTGTGTAACAGATGCCCCCTAAAGCATGAAGACCGAGAGAGTGGGAGGGGTGAAATGCTTTACAACACACGCCGAACTGGAACACCACCAGGAAGGACCGAAAATCTCTGATAATCAAGTACATGCAGTCTAGGCATGGGCGCAGCCATCCAAAAGACATGCGAAAAGGTCTGTGGAATGGACGCAGCCACCCAGCTAAAGAGACCATAATAATGATAAGGTATGGTCGCAGCCATCCATGAAGACTCAGGTATGGGCGCAGCCATCTATCAATGAGTCATGTAATGATCATCCACAAAATCGCAACCTGGCCCACAACAGACACGGATCCAGGGTCTTGCGCTCCGTCCCGATCCGAACAAAGTACAAGTTCAAACATGTGAATATATGAGTCGAAGTCGAACATGCATGAACATCGTCTGATTACCAGTCAATGGTGAAAACTGTTAACAGACGCGAGAGGTACCACCAATAATGACAATGGCCCTCAAGGTACTATAGGTACAATCCGCGGTATGTGAATCAATGAGCTGGTGTCGAACATCCACGGAATCATCCGATCGGAGGCCAATGATGAAAACCTCTCGTCGAACACGAAGAACCTGCCATTGAGGCATGCAGGCTCTAAGGCACCTGAAGGGAGTCTCTAAGTCGCCTTCTCGGATAATGAGCTGAAGTCGACAGGAAGTGACCTTGATCGAAGGTGGGCCATAATGTTTCCCACATCATCGACGCGAGACAGAGGAAAAAATGATTTGTGTGAGATAGCAGATGAGGTTGTATTATTACAGAAGTCAACTTCTCTTGAACATATCGGCGGCACTGTGGTGGGCTTGGCAGTATTTGACATCAAATGAGTAAGGGTCATGGTGACAGGGCAATAAGCAGATGAGAGGTCAAACAGGATAACCCAAACCCACGGAGGCCAGTGAAAGATAAGATGAGATGGTCCCACCCAGACACGAAGCAAAAGAGTGCCATGTTCAAGAGCGACATACTGCCGACACGACTACGATTACTGTTCCATTTTCCCCACCATTTCTGGCAGGTACCCCGATTATTTTTGGATGACAAGCTTGACGGGGATAGCATATGCTTGAAGAGTGTCATTTCGACAATACCCGATGTCATCAAATGTTTAACGAGCCTGACAAAGGAAAAACTCGGTGTCTTTTCTTGTTTAGAGAGCCTGAAAAGACAGCAAAAAGAAGACTCCAGGGGGGTCCTTTTTCGTACAGTTGTGTCTCTCGAGCCCGAAAAAGTATAAAACTATGCCCGAAAGAACCGCCCGATCATTACAACCGAGGAGTACTTTTCATGAATAGTGTCTCCGACCGGAAAAAGTAAAAAAGCGGTCGAAAACACGTCGTTTTAGACCCAATATCGAGCGCGAAACGACAAACACCCGGCGATCTTTTTAGTTTAAACGGTCGAAAAAAGAGCTTTAAAAGCGACCGCCTCTCATTTTTTAACGAGTCGAGAGGGGGACTCGGCAATCTTTTCATCTTTAAACGGTCAGAAAAGAGCTTAAAGCAGACCCCCATTTTTATTCTCTTTAACGAGTCAAAAAGGGAAAAATACTCGGCAATCTTTTCATATTTTACGAGTCAGAAAAGAGCTTAAAGGCGACTCGTCCTAGAGGAACGAGTGGTATAAAAGGTAGCAACTGGTTCCGGCAATGGTGGAACTGCTCAAAACATGTAATGGTCAAGAGGCTGGCTAATAAAACCACTCATCGCTGCGGTTCCTCAGGAAAGGATAAACAACCAAGTGAAAGCATATGATCGGCCAAAAAGATGGTGGCGATGGAATGAAACAACCAAGGCTCATCTAGTAGGAATTAGCAGATAAAGATAGCAATCACAAGATGTAAAATGGGTATGGGTTCATTTTTACACAAGCTTGAACCATGGAGAACTTTGCTTGGATTCGGTTTCATGTTTACACAAGCTTGAAACGAAAAACTATGCTTGTTATAAGCTCGCATGCCCCCAGCATAATGCCGTACATCGAGGTACATGCCCCCCAAGCTTCATTGCATTCAACAAAGTGGATGGAATGAAGGTTTACCTTTGAGAGCTTAGAAAGACTCGACTTGGATTTCACGAGATCTTAATCAAAGACTCAATTGGGAAAAGGGGTTGTTTCATTTTTTAATGAGGTTGACACAGGAAAAGAACTATCCTCATAACCCGTGTTTCATTTTTTAAGGAGCTTGACACAAGATCAGGAACTATGCTCCGACAGACCTGGTTTCATTTTTTAAGGAGCTTGACACCGGAAAGGAACTATGCTCCAACAGACCTGGTTTCATTTTTTAAGGAGCTTGACACCGGAAAGGAACTATGCTCCAACAGACCTGGTTTCATTTTTTAAGGAGCTTGACACCGGAAAGGAACTATGCTCCAACAGACCTGGTTTCATTTTTTAAGGAGCTTGACACCGGAAAGGAACTATGCTCCAACAGACCTGGTTTCATTTTTTAAGGAGCTTGACACCGGAAAGGAACTATGCTCCAACAGACCTGGTTTCATTTTTTAAGGAGCTTGACACCGGAAAGGAACTATGCTCCATCCAGACTTCATCATAATGAACGGGAAGTGGAGGCCTCCAAGAAAGTGGCTCCAGAGGGAAGGCCGACATCTTGGAAATCAGGACCTAATGCCCCCAGGACACTATGCATGATGGTGTCATCACTGGGTACGGGCACGGGGTAGGTGGCCACGTAGTTGATTTGCGGCGAGGCAAATGCAACTTGTGGATGAAAGCCACGAGGGAAGGACGAGTGCGCCGGAGGAGCTTGTGGACGAACGAACGATAATTGATCGAACGTCACAATTCTTCCATCGTGTGGAAAGCAAACCACACGGAAAAGTGAAGAAACAAGGGCTCCCATGGCATACACAAAGTCACGACCAAGGAGAAGACCGAAGTCTAAAGAACCTTGGGTAACCGAGACGTCGATATAGACAGTCTTGCCTCCCAAAGTAATAGGGAACTTTGGAAGGATCCCTAATGGTTGACTCATTCCTCCGTCAAAGGCAGTGAGATTCGGCGTGATAGGTACAAGTGATGGGGAACCCAAAGCTTGCCAAGTAGTAACGGGCATAAGACTAACCGATGCTCCTTCGTCTAACACAGTGCCGGGCAGCGCCTTATTGCAAGCATAGGCGGTGACCCAGAAAGGCACATGGGACGGAAGGGGAGGGGCAGTCAAACGACTCCAATCAAAGGAGATGACCGAACTACTTGGTGGGGGAACCATATGGTTGCCCCCCTGGTCGGAAAGAACCGAATCTAAATTCTCCGGAGAGGTTTCAGGAGGCCGATTATCAAGCTCAGGAGAATCTGAGGAGACGAGAAGAACATGAGAATTTCGCTCTTCCGAAACAGAGTGCTTGAGAGGAGGTGAACTCGAATCAACACCCTTTCTGACCAACGGCGGGTCTGGAACAGGCTGGGGACAGCCAGGTTCGGGAAGAGGAGCCTGGACAAGAGAGGAATCTGAAGCAATCTCTTTGTCAACAGGGGTGCGATCTACAGTTGTAGAAAGACGTTGATAACCAACGGGAAATTGGGGTGGAGGAGCAGCAAGACTTTCCAACACAGCAGAGGCTTTATCCATGAGTGGACAAAGGTGAAGGGGATGTTTGCCTTCACAAAGTCGACAGGGGATTCGAAGCTTCCCTTTGCCTTTACCATTCCCAATTGATGAGGTAGCATCGCCATGATCGTTAGTGGACGATGAAGGGCGGGCCGGATCGTGAGACCAGACTTCTAATACCCTGGGAATGCCAGGACAATCACGAAGCAGATGGTCCTCCTTGCATAACCGACAAGGAAACTTAACCTTCCGCGTAGGAGCGGAAGGGGGCCCGACTTCAGGTGTACTGGAGTGGATAGCTGGACTTGAGAGGGGGACTGTGTGTGTAGGCTCTCCCTTAGGGGACTTCTTCTTCTTGGTCTTCCTCTTCTTCTTCTTAGCCACCTGGTTACTCTCATCGAGAATTTCACCAGGCGAAGTACAAGAGGACGACGTAGAAGTAGGCGTCGAAGGGGAGAGATCCACCTTAGGATCAACATGATGTTGTTCAGGTGGAGGGACTGATGGACTAACAGCCGATACGGTAGAGACCAAAGAGGTTGAAAACAACCACACAAGCAACCCAACAGTTAACCCTGGTAGGGACAACGTCGCCATATACGGAGCACCAACATTCCCAAGAGGAGGGAATTGTCCTGGATTCCCATCAGAGGGGGAACCTGGGTTAGTGAATCCCGGAAAAGTTGCCATAGCAAACGAACACGAAACCTACTCAAGCTAGTGCACACAAGACCTAACAGGGAATGTTATCGTGGCCGAATAAATTTTAAGACACAAGAACCAAACTTGACCTTTTCATATTTCAGGAGTCGAGAAAAGGACGAAAAGATGACTCCAGTCGCCTTCGAATGTTTTATGAGCACGAAGTGACAAGACGCTCACAGGCACCTTTTCGTCTAGGGAGTCCGAAAAGGATCAAAAGTGACTGCTCTGGAATTCTAGGTAGAGGGTGTGCCAAACTTTTCGCAAAACCACAGAATACTTTTAGGGTACGGGTGGTCGATCTTCGTGAATGCTGTGTTCACTGCATTGCGAATCGTAGGGCGGCCGACTCGGCTTCCTATGGATAAAGGATAAAAGCCTAGTGGGGTCTCCCTATATACGCGACGGTACGTGGGAGCGCAGTCCGTGTTAGACCACTATCGAGTCACAGAAGGAGGAATCACCCAACCTAATGTGAAACAACAGTGACTATGTTTAAAGACGCCGGAACACGTCTCTAACCTAGACCTCTAGATGTTTGCGTTTAGTTCCAATGCGTTGTTAGATTCATTCGGTTCATTTTATAGTTGATCTTGAGATTAAGTTTCGATTTCAGGTCCTATCGTATGTTCTCTCACAATTACCTAGATGCAAACTATATGCCAAAAAGAATCATTTAGTTCGATGAATTCTAGCTATGGAAGGGTAAAGAGATTTCAATCAAACAAAACGAACACAACCAGTCAAACAGCCTAATGCAACTGAAAGCGAGGAAAGGAAACTTTTTCTTTTGAAAATACAAATCAATGAAACATTCTTTTTCCTTTTCAATTTTTGAAAGCAAGGCCACTAGTTTGATTTTCTTTTAGTGACACAAAGCATCTAAAATAATTTGGAGGAACCGGAACACCAAGCAAATCACTTAATGAAAGCACACAAAGTTCCCAAAACATCCAACGAAGGCTTCCAAATCAGAGGAAAACAAAGGTCTGCACGAGCTATGTAATCTAAGCTCTGTAAGACAAGCAAGGATTGCAAGCAAGGAGGAAGCGAAAAGAAACCACTTGGAAACACGATCCAAAGCACTTCGACAATCACTGAACAAGTGCTTGAACAGATCTGAACTTGGCTGGTCGAACAAACAAACAAACTCCCTACGGTAGGCTTGACACACACGCAACCTCTAGATGTCCTAGAGTTAGAGCGCGAAATCAATAGAAAAAGGCAAACACCCGAAGGACGAAAGTCACAACCAGTCAACTAAAGACACAACACAATCCAGCAATCGCAAAAGTGATGGTGGGAACACGAACCAAGCAGCGAAAGCAAAAAGGGAAGGTATTTGCAAACTCAAAACCGAGTAAAATGAAACCCTATGAGGCTAAGCTTCGTAATCAAACAGTTCAAAGTTCAGACAGTGAAAAACAAGTCATTAGACAGGTGGAGAGAAGAAGGGAAAGTCACAGCAAGAGGTTCAGGAGGCCGATTTGGTCAAGAATGAGTTTTTCAGGCTCAGCGCGGGTAGCCTTCAGCAACTCGGCGCTGACAGGGGGAGACCTTCAGCAACTTTGCGACGTCAGCGCGGAAGGACAGGGAAAAAGCGCGCTGTCTCATAAAAACGAGGTCAGCGCGGATATAAAGCACACAGACGCGATGACCGAAATCACAAAGAAGAGGGGGCGCGATGTCAGCGCGGAAGGACACGAATAAAGCGCGCTGCCTTTGAAAACGAGGTCAGCGCGGCTGTTAGACGTACAGGCGCGATGAAGAGAAAACCAAAGAACAGAGTCGCGATGTCAGCGCGACTGTTCCGAAATAAAACGCGCTGAGAGCAAAAAACAAGGAAAGCCAAAATAAAAACTTCCCAAACCCAAGGCAGGAGCTTTTCAATAATAAAAATGCTTCCCAGAAACGCCCAGAAAGTTCATAAGCAAAAAGACAATCCCAAAAACTCGAAAAGAGATCAATCAAAGCCAAACACAAAAGTGGACTCAAGAGACAAAAAGGCTGATCCCCAGCGGAGTCGCCAAATTGTTGGAGAGGTAAATCCCCTCTACGGATAGAGGCGATCCCTACTAGCCCAGCAAGGGTCTAGCAACAATCAAACAATGCTGCTATGCATGTTCCTAATCGCAATTAAACAAGAGGTAAAGAGCACCTACTTGGATTCCTGCGCTGTCGTTTGACGAAGAGATGTTGCCTTCGCTCCTTCGCTTTGGCTGGTCATGATCCTCCGCGATCTCCGCGAATAGATACCTGCACACACGAAGAGGAAACAAACACAAGCGTGAAATCTAGTAAAAGCAACCATACATCAGTCAGAAAAGATGTAATTCACATTTAACCATTGCAAGTACAAACGAGAATGGAACAATAATAGCAGTCATCTATTATTAATCAGAATAGAGAAGAGTACAACCAAATGTTCTGACGTCGGTAACCTTCTCAGGAGGGGCCAGTCAGCATGTATCTCAAGCATTCACCTTAGAGGATGATTCTCCCAATACAAACAACTCTCTCTCTCACACAAGCAACACCAAACAACCTTCCCTAAGGAATCAATCACTTCCACACCTAGCACACCAAACCTATAGCAGCAATCTGAGCACTACAAGCTCTGCACAATCCAAGCTATTCCAAGCTAAGTCTCACTATCAAAAACTAGCTGCTCATGGTAATGGTGGAAGTTTATATAGGAGAAGGAGCCTCCTAAAAGGGTGGAAGGATGAGCTTATCTTCAAGGGAAGTGGTTGCAAAAGGTCGAACAGTCATGCCATAGAAAGGAGTCGATATTCACAAAGCTAACAACCAAGCCTGGAGTTATCTGGAAGGCTGGTTGTTTGAACGAATTCGCCCAAACTGGATCAGCGCGGATAATGAGGAAACTGTCGCGCTGTCGGCGCATCTCAATAACTGGGACAGTCATGTCGGCGCGGAAGCACACGGGAAAGGCGCGATGTTCACCAGCGTGGGAAAGGGATGTTCTTCCGCGCTGGCAGCGCACGGAATACACTATGGAGCGCCAGTCATCGCGGGTATTCTTAAAATAGACGCGCTGATGCATAATACTTTAGAAAAATGGGTTTCTGGGCTAGTTCAGAAGGCATGAAGTTTAGTGATTGACACAGCAGGGTGACTGACAGGAAGGCAGTGACAAATTACTGTGTAACAAGACTATTAACCAAAAAACTGCAAACACTAGAAGTCATATGAATGAGGAAAATCTGTGTTTTTGGGGCAGCAAGAGGGTCTTTGCCTCAAATCATGGTCCCAAAGGCAGGAAGAGAGGCTAAGGAACTATTTCTAGCCTTTTGAATCTTTTCTTTGTCATTGCTTAACCTGATATAGAAAGCACAAATGGAAGCAAACTATTGAATCATCAAGAGCAACCTATTCTTAACCATAAAAGAAATACATCTAACAGAAACCTAATCTACAAACTGAAATAAAACATACAAATACAAGTAAAGAGGAGCTTGGTTGCTTGGATTGGGTCCTAATCCAAGAGCTTCAGCCCTTTGAGGTAACTCAGTGCTAGCTCAAAAAGGATTTCATTTTTATTTCCAAAACAATAACAAGATTACATGGAACTGTCAAAATAATAAGCTCAAAGTTGGAGCAAAGTTTACATAAGCAAAAATACAACAAAAATCCAACAAAAATTCACCCCTAGTGAGGCCCTAGGCCTCTCTATTTATACAAATGAAGCTACCAACAACTTCCTTAAAAT
This sequence comes from Pinus tabuliformis, assembly GCA_031772625.1. Taxonomy (NCBI): domain Eukaryota; kingdom Viridiplantae; phylum Streptophyta; class Pinopsida; order Pinales; family Pinaceae; genus Pinus; species Pinus tabuliformis. Next base: position 976,654,433 of record CM062812.1, read on the forward strand.
CAGGGAGGCTTGGCTCCCAAAACTTAAGATAATCATCAGTCATCCTCCACTTGCTTAGCTGCCTTCTAGTGCATGACTTGGCTGCTTGTACTCCGAGCTGAATGAAGGGGAATTTGAAGTGAGGAGTAATAAATGAGGGGGATTCCCTCCTATAAGTCCTCTCATTTGTCCACTTCAAGTTATTGCTGCCATTTATCCACTGGATCCTTGACTTTGACCTCAAAAATCATCAATAATCTGCATTAAACACATGTTAGACCACATGGCATCATAACTAACTAAACTCACTCTATAAGCGTAAATATAATCAGAAAATCATACAATAAGCTAAGGGAATGGTTGATTTGACTAGGTTAGGAGGTAAAATGAGCCCATATAATTACCCATTTATGAGGCTCATCAAGTTGTCTCATGGTTAGTCCTTGGATTTTTATAGCATCTTTTGAATTTGAATTTGACCGTTCCCCCCACTTTTGAGTCATTAATGCATTCTTGGCGGCAGATCGTCCCAAATCTAGCCCTTAATTTGTGTCTTAATTCTCCGTCAGCCACTCCCTTTTGCCTTAAATTGGAAATCTCGTCATGAACAGTAACATCAATGATTACTTCCCGGTTGACCCACGCAGCAGCGCAGTCCCCCATGCACGCGCGCGAACCTTGTACCATGCCGATTCTGTGCGCACCTCCCTCACCGCGCAGTTCCCAAACAAACTCATTTAGAGTCTCGTGCTCTCTTTCAACTGTCTAAAGCACTGATACTGTGCTCCCTACAGCTAGTCAGGTGGTTGCACCATCTATGCGAGACTCCAATTCACCTTCCAGTCTAGTGCGTGGACACTCCTCAATTGCCCTCGCAATGACTGATGCAATGCGTTCTACCCCATGTGGCATGCTCCCCTTGTTACTGTGTTTGGTAAGGTGTAGTCTCAGCCATGGTAGTAGAGTCATGAATTCTCGGCGACAATCGTCTAACACAGTGGTATGCTCATCCATATCTCACCTTATCATCCTTGGTTTATGAACGAGACATGCTTGCGTGACCCCTTTCTCTAGTCTTTTGATCTCAGTGTCCATCATCATGCTTTTCTTCCTCAATCGTACCTGATCTTCTTCAATTTTGTGAAGTCTAAGGTTCCCTCGTTGAATGGCTTCCTGAATCCTTATATGGTCATCCTCGCATAGTTGTGTTATTTCTTCATCCTGGTCATTGTGCATTGTTATCACTGCAGGGGCTATTACATGTGGATTCCTTTTGGTATTCCCTTCAGAAATCTCGAGTTCTACTCTGTTTTGCACTTTTGGAATCATTTCCACGCTTAGGTTTTTTCACATGGTCCTATAGGCCCATCAAACCTGGTGAGCACCAGTATTGCAGCAATAATGCTGCAACTCCTCGGCTACCTTCTTTACTCTTATCAACCCGGTAGTTCATAACAAACTTGGAAGCGATGGTGCTATATGCACAAGTACTAGTTCTTACTACAGGTTTTCACTTGGTCAGCTGGCGCAAGATCACTAGGAGCTCAAGCCAACTTCTATGGATTCCAAAAGAAGCCCTATATGTGATTAAAGGAGAGAAAGACTACTCTATAGATACTACTCTAACTGCAGAAAGGAGAAAGATTGAAATGTAAAGCAAACCAAGTAAATCCTACTTAACCAACTAATCCTACTTTTGCAGAAAGCACTATGAAAACCATGAAAAGAATGCCATTTATCTATTCAAATAAGTAAACAACATCTACCTAAGCTATTTTTGGAATTAAATGAACAAAAAACATCTTTGTGGATTTTTATATATTTTTATGTGAATTTGACATGTATGTGATTTGTTGTTTGTGAATGTGGCAATGAATAGGTGGTGTTGAAAAGTGGTTTTGGGGCTTGATAGGATATAGGATGGTGTGGTTGGATCCTAGGAGGTCTCGGGTGGCCTTCTAGAGGATTTTCCCAAACTCGGCCTTCAAAAGAAATCCTAGAGGAAAATCTACAGGAGGACACATGAAATCTATAGGAGGAAAAACAACGTTCTACAGGAGGCCTACAGGAGAGTCGAGAGCAGTTTTGGCTGTTTTGAAGGTGTGAGAGTGGGTAGAAAAGGTGGATGAAGGTCGGGATGAAGTGTTAGGATGCCTAGGGTCTACCAAGAATCATTAGGAGAGAGAAATATGATTGGATTTTCTCAAGGGGAGAGGAAGGAATTCTATGGAAAATGCAAGAAACTAAGGTAGAATTGAGGGGAGACTTGGGTGACCTGTAGGGCATGGATCAGATGGAGGATGGGATGGCTAATAAGCTGATCTACTGTGAGAAGATATATGCTGCATAGATAACTGACAGTCAACTAATGAGATGAAGCAAGTGATGAAATAAGTGCATCTAGAAAAACAGAGTTTTGCATCAAACTAATCTAAACTGTGATCTATGAAAGGAGATGTTGATAACTGCTGCAAGAAAGGAAAGCATGGAAGAATACTATGGTAAATAAAGAAGTGAGAATGATGGAGAATTTCTGAAGCAAAGCAAAATAGACTATTAACCAACTGAAAAGTTGTAAACACTAGAAGTCCTATGAATGAGGAAAATCTGTGTTTTTGGGGAAACAAGAGGGTCTTTGCCTCAGATCATGGTCCCAAAAGGAGGAAGAGAGGCCAAGGCACTATTTCTAGCCTTTTGAATCTTTTCTTTACCACTGCTTATCCTACTATAGAAAGCACAAATGGAAGCAAACTACTGAATCATCAAAAGAAACCTATTCTTAACCATGAAAGAAATACTTCTAATAGCAATCTAATCTAAAACTGAAATAAAACATACAAATACAAGTAAAGAGGAGCTTGGTTGCTTGGATTGGGCCCTAACCCAAGAGCTTCAACCATTTGAGGTAACTTAGTGCTAACTCAAAAAGGATTCCATCTTTATTTCCAAAATAATAACAAGATTACATGAGACTGCCAAAACAATAAGCTCGAAGTTGAGCAAAGTTTACATAAGAAAAAGTACAACAAAAATCTGACCCTAGTGAGGCCCTAGGCCTCTCTACTTATACCAATGTAGCTACCAACAACTTCCTTAAAATCCGGGAGGCTTGGCTCCCAAAACTCGAGATCGTCATCAGTCATCCTCCACTTGCTCGGTTGCCTACTAATGCATGACTTGGTTGCTTGTACTCCGAGCTGAATGAAGGGGAATTGGAAGTGAGGAGTAATAAATGAGGGGGACTCCCTCCTAGATGTCCTCTCCTTTGTCGACTTCAAGTTATTGCTGCCATTTGTCCATTGGATCTGACTTTGACCACAAAATTCATCAATAATCTGCATTAAACACATATTCGACCACATGGCATCTTAACTAACTCAACTCACTCTATAAGCATAAATATAATTAGAAAATCATACAATAAGCTAAGAGAATGGTTGATTTGACTAGGTTAGGAGGTCAAATGAGCCCATATAATTACCCATTTATGAGGCTCATCATCACCCCCTACTGAAAGTGTTGTTTATCCTCTCAGCAACTTAGTCCATATCCTCATCTTTTATGGCCCTGGTGGCCTCCCTAGCATCCCATGCTTCTAATGTGGTCTCCTCTTCCTTGTCATAGAATCCTGCCTTCCTGTCTATTTCTTCCCACTACTCCTGCTCTTCTTCTTCTCTTCTGCCTTCTAGCATGCCTAGCAGCAGTGGGGGACTCAATTTGAGGCCAATCCAATTGACCTTCAGCCTCTGCATGGAGTGCTTATACATTGGCACTCTCCTTAATGCCTCCCTCATCCTCATTGGGGAATGATATTCCCTGATCTGCAGACTGTGTGGTAAGGTATTCCATCTCCTCATACATGCATGTACACAGTCATCCCCAAGTAACCTTTCCATATCCTCAAAATGTGCAATGGCTTGTGCTTGATCACTTATATATCTAGGGGCAATCTGAGGATTATGGGCAAGCAGGTTATGTGTGCTGATGAGTGCCATGGGGTCTGATGGCTTAGCTCTGATCATTAATGGCTCATTCTGCTCCTTTATCATCAACCTTCTTATTTCTGCTGCCCTTAACTCTTCATGGTTCATCCATGAGGCCATGGCCATTAGTTGCAGGTCCCCTAGCCTAGCATTGGGGTCCCACACATTCATGTCTATGAGGGACATGTTATGCAGGTATAATTCTGCCATCTTTGTCTTATCTTTTGATATGCTTTGGTCACACAGGTCCATAAACTACTTGTAATCTTGGAAAGGCATTCTGCCTCTTTGTGCCAAAGTCTTTATCTGAAATTGCAACCATTTGTCCTTAAGAAACAGGCCATAGGATTTTGCTGGTGTCCTACATTGCAATGCCTCCATGGACCAGCTGGCCATGCATGCCAGTTGGGTCTCTTTCTCTTGCGACTGTCTTCTTAGCAATTTATTTTCATTTTCAAGGTGGATTCTTGTGATTTCTTGTCTGTGTCTGGCAACACTTAACTCTTTGCCCATTTCTCTGAGTTTATTCTCCATATGGCCAATATCCTCAACCCCTTTGGATTTGGCTATTTGCATCCACCTATGGGTCCTTATCCTTTCATTTTCTAATTCGAAGAATAGTGGAATTGCAAATTTTTGTGGAACTATTCTTCCCCCCTCAATAAGACTGTAGTAGGAGCCAAGACTGGGGTAGGGATTAGGCTCTTGTAGCTCTGTGTGGCTGTCCTTCTACCCTTTTCTCAAGCTCTTGGGTCTCCTCTAGTTTTGACAAGGTCTCGTGTAGAACGGTCTGTGCCTCCTGTAGGACTGTTTCTGGGTCCTGTAGTTCTACCTTTTCTTTCCATGTGGGGGATCTAGGAATCCCCCTTTCATATGTGATAGGTGCCTTGGAAGGGGATTCTTTTCCTTGGGTAGAGGGTGAATCTTCAATAATAATTGGCACTTTTGAAGAAGGCTGGGGTTTCCCTTATTTGATCCTTGTGATCTTCCTAGCCTTAAAATACATTGAGGTCTACCTCTTCCTCTTCTATTTTGGCTTAATTGGTGTGCTGAGGGTAGTGAGGGCAGCTGTTGCCTCTCTTTCTAGAGTCTCAGGGGACACTTCTGTCTTTTCTACCTCTTTTTATGTGTTAGGGTCCCACCCTAACCCCCTTATTTATGTCTTGGGATCACGTCATAGTCAAGAGTCAATAAAGCCCATATTAATATTTGTAAGTGGTTAACCCGCAATTAATAACGGGACCATGGTTAGTTGCAAATGGGCGGAAGTATTAGATAGATGGTAAATAGGCGGTAGTATTAGATAGATGATATTAATAAAACCCACGATATTGGCTCGTGGTATTGCATGTATGAGTCATATATAAAGGATAGAGACTCCCTGCGAGGAGCATTGTGTCTTGTTTTGTAATCGAGCTCTGCTCTATTGGAGGTTGCCCCCTCGAAGAGGCCTGTGAACGTTTCTCTCTGAATAATAAAATCATTGCTATTTTGTGTTCTGGGTATATTTTCTTCGCATATTTTGTGTTCTCGGTATCTTTTCTTCGCTTGGGTATTGATTTGCAGGTTAAGAGCATAACAAGTGGTATCAAAGCACTTTCCAGGGCTCGGTGGGATCTCCAAATTTTAGCAAAATTTTTTAGGCTAGAGACGTGTTCCGGCGTCTTTAAACCACGGGATCTGTCGTTAAGCGCATAAACCTGCGGATTTGGGGAGGCATGCACGCAGGAAATACAAGAGGTGGTCACGTCTGTTGGACTCCCTTGTAACCCCTGTGGGTACCCCTTCGAGTAGTAGCACATTAGACAGAACCGCACACGGACTGTCTTCCACGTACCCTCTGGGTATATAGGAAGCCCCCTAGCTCCCTTGAAACCTCGCCATAGATAAACCTTCGGCCGTCTTGTTGCTACAGTACACCGAGAACAGCACTCGGAGAGATTACTCGCCCGTACGATAGGGTAGTCGGGTTGTACGGCTAAGGGTACGGTCGATCCTCCTTAGTTAGAGCCCTGAAACATTGGGCCGAGCACTACTGTCAGACCCTTATGTATATTGCAATCTGTAGCACCTGAAACTCCCCAAGACCATAGTTCCCTTTCTATCAGGGGATCACACATCATCTATTCCAGATCAGTAGCAGCAGTTGTTCCACCATTCAGATCTCTCAGATCCACCCGATCGGATATTCCAGATCAGCAGCAGCAGTTGTTCCACCATTCAGATCTCTCAGATCCACCAGATCGGATATTCCAGATCAGCAGCAACAGTTGTTCCACCATTCAGATCTCTCAGATCCACTAGATCGGATATTCTAGATCAGCAACAGCAGTTGTTCCACCATTCAGATATCTCAGATCCACCAGATCGGAGTAGTTGCGAAGGGTTCCTGTACCTGGATATGATTTTCGCAGGACTTTTGGCGGCATTGACAGTTTGAGGATTTTGCGACTGCAGTATTGATCAGGATTTGGCGACTGTAGTCTGAGATCTTCCGGGGCGCTTATTGGTGACCTAGCCCATCAGTATCAGGACAACGAGCTGAGCAAGGTGGTACCATTCAATTTCTTAGTAAAAATTTTTAGGCGGTCCCAATTTTTCATCAGGTTGGTGTATGGTAGAAACTCGCGCTCAAGCGATGGCCAATGAAAGGATCGACAAAATTGAAAACTATGTCAACTCCCTCCAAACTGCGGTGGAAAAGATAGCACTTAACCTTCAAGGAATGAGTGACCACATAGAACTTGAGCTTAAAGGAATGAGTAACCAGATACAGGAGGCATTCTCAAAGGGCAAGAAGCCAGCCTACGAGGAGGCGTATAATGGCCATGAATACCATGAGGGTGAGTCTAGCCACTCTCCTCACGTTTGGCACTCCCATCCACCACCCAGTCAGCGACCTCCCAAGTTGGATATGTAGAAATTTGACGGTTCTCATACGTTCGCATGGCTAGCACAAATGGAGCAGTACTTCCAATTGAATCATATCACAGATGAGGGGACTAAGCTTATGGTTGGCACCATGTACTTGGACAATGAACGATGGCAATGGAAGGAATGGCATCAGCGTTGCAATGGACCTTTTCAGAATTGGGCCCAATTTGCCAAAACTCTTCGCAGTCGCTTTGAACAGGAAGACTCTTTTTTGGGGTGTCTCACTAAGCTCCGACAGACGGGTACAGTGGAGGAATATATTACTACTTTTGAAGCCTTAGCCTTCCACACTAAGGGTCTCACTGATGAGTTCTACATGGAATGCTTTATCAGCGGTCTTAAAGAAGCCATCAAAGCTCAGGTTCTACACCACCACCCTCCCACATGGACAGAGGCTTGCCAGGTAGCCCGTAAGGTGGAACGTGCATTAACAGCCCAATCCAGCCGCCCCAACTTCCCCGCTAAAGGTCGTCCCTCACAGGCTCCCAATATGACTTAGACACTTAAGATCCAAAAGGTGTCACCTGCGGAAATGGCCGAAAGAAGGAAGCAAGGACTATGTTACTATTGTGATGAAAAATATTCCCCTGGTCATAAATGCAAAGAGCACAAGTTTTTTCAAATAGATGCCACTGACTACAGCTCCACAGAGGAAGATCCACCACTTGAGGAACCGGAGGCGATAGAAGAAGATAACCAACAAGAGATTGTATCTGATGAACCAATTATTTCGCTGAATGCATTGGCAGGAATTTCCTCCCCTCAAACTCTCAAAATCAAGGGTTTTCTTAAACATCGCCCAGTAATAGTCTTGATTGATAGTGGAAGTACCCATAATTTCATCCACCAAAAGATCGCTGAAGCAGCACATTGTTTCCTCCGGGCAGTTTCTAACTTCCAAGTCCAGATTGCAGATGGGGGCACAATGAAATGTGAAGGTCGCTGTGAAAATGTCAAAATTCAAATGGGGGATTATCAATTGAAAACCCACATGTTTGCAATACACATGGGGGGTTGCGACATTGTCCTCGGCGCGGAATGGCTCCGCACTCTTGGGCCAATCACAATGGATTTCTAGGAGTTATATATGAGTTTTAAGCAGAACAACTCCACACATACCCTCCGTGGACTACAGGCGGGAGCCCCCTCTATCATCAGCTCGCATAGGATGGAAAAATTGTTAAAAAAGGGCCATCATGGAGTGGGAGCTCAATTTAATGCCATCCAGGTAGTCGACATCATGCCCCCGCCAATTCATCCTGAGATGCAACAGATTTTAAATAAACATCGGACTGTCTTTGACAAGCCTCATGAGCTTCCACCCTCGCGAGGGGAACATGATCATAGCATCAAATTGGTTCCAGGGGCCCAACCCCCAAATGTGAGGCCATACAGATATCCGTTCACCCAAAAGAATGAAATAGAAAAAATCATCAAGGAATTGTTGGAAGCAGGTGTCATTCGTCCCAGCATTAGTCCTTATTCATCTCCAGTGGTCATGGTCCTCAAGAAAGATGGGGAGTGGCGGATGTGTCCAGACTTCAGGGCCCTCAATAAGTTAACAGTCAAAGATAAATTTCCCATCCCAGTGGTTGACGATTTGCTGGACGAACTCAATGGGGCTCAATTCTTCACTAAGTTGGATCTTCGCTCAGGCTACCACCAAATTCGCATGAAGGAAGTCGACATTCCCAAGACATCTTTCAGAACTCACGAAGGCCATTATGAGTTCCTGCTCATGCCATTTGGTCTCTGTAATGCCCCCTCTACTTTTCAGATCCTTATGAATCACCTCCTCAAACCATATCTCAGAAAATTTGTCCTTGTCTTCTTCGATGACATCCTCATCTATAGTGGCACATGGGCGGCACATCTTCAGCATGTAGATCTACTTTTGCAACTGCTCCGCACGCATAAATTATTTGTCAAGATGTCTAAGTGTGCGTTTGGCATGGAAGAAGTTGAGTATTTGGGCCACATTGTGGGGCGTGAGGGTGTCAAGGTGGACCCAAAAAAGATCCAGGCAATGCAAGAATGGCCTCAACCTAAGACCTTGAAAAGCTTGAGAGGATTTTTGGGTCTCACAGGCTATTATCGTAAATTTGTCTGCAACTATGGCCGCATAGCAAAGCCCCTAACACAACTCCTAAAGAAAAATTCCTTCTTCTAGAATGAGGAAGCACAACAGGCATTTACCGCTCTAAAAACTGCCATGTGTTCCACTCCTGTCTTAGCACTACCGGACTTCACCAAATCATTTGTCATTGAATGTGATGCTTCGGGAACAGGTATTGGAGCGGTCTTAATGCAGGAAGGGCGACCATTGGCCTTCACCAGCCAACAACTAAGTGGGAAGAATCTGGGCCAATCTACCTACGAGAAGGAAATGATGGCCATCTTACATGCAGTCGAGACCTGGAGACCTTACTTGTTGGGACGACGTTTCCAAATCCGCACAGATCATCACAGTCTTAAATATTTTTTGGAGCAACGCCTCTCTTCCCCTCAACAAAATAAATGGTTAGCCAAAATGCTGGGATATGATTATGAGATCATTTACAAGAAAGGGAAAGACAACAGGGTAGCAGATGCATTGTCGCGCCAATTTGAGGAGGAAAGTACTCTGCTCGCAATTTCCCTTCCCATTCCAGACTGGATTGAAGAGGCTCGCAGGGAATGGTTTTCACATCCAGGGCTCTCCCAACTCATTTCTCAATTGCAGGCAAATCCTAATTCCAGCAAGGGCTACTCGTGGCAAAATGATATTCTTCGCTACAAGGACAGAGTCGTAATATCACCAACATCCACCCTCAAAAGTCGCATTTTGGCAGAATTGCACTCATCTCCCATTGCAGGACATTCGGGCTTTCAGAAGACGTATGCTTGCACCAGAAGATCATTTTTTTGGACCGGCATGAAACAGGACATCCTTACTTTCGTAGCAGAATGTGACGTCTGTCAACGCCACAAAGGGGAAACCGTCAACACACCAGGCACATTACAACCATCGCCCATTCCGGCGTCAATTTGGACAAAGGTTTCCATGGATTTCATTACAGGTCTTCCAAAGTCTGGGAACAAGTCAGTCATCATGGTGGTTGTGGACCGACTATCGAAGTATGCTCATTTCTGTGCCCTACCCCACCCATTTACACCAACCTTGGTTGCTCAAACTTTCATGGATCAGATCTTCAAATTGCATGGCATGCCCACTTCTATTGTATCCGACCGTGACCCAATCTTCACCAGTAATTTTTGGTAGGAGCTCTTCAGAATACAAGGCACTCAACTCAAACTCAGTACTTCATATCATCCGCAAACAGATGGTCAAACCGAAGCCGTCAACAAATGTCTAGAAACCTACCTTAGGTGTTTCACTTCAGAAAAGCAACACCTTTGGGTACAGTGGTTACCTCTGGTGGAGTGGTGGTATAACACCAACTATCATGCCACCACCAAAACGACTCCCTATGAAGCAGTCTATGGACAACTTCCACCTTCCCCTACTTCTTATCTCTCGGGGTGCTCCAAAGTACAAGCCGTGGATCAACTCCTACAACACCGCGCAACCATGCTTGCCCATCTGCGCGAGAATCTTCATCAAGCTCAGAACCGTATGAAGCAACATGCTGACCAACATCGCTCGGAGCGCCAATTTCAAGAAGGGGATCAGGTCTTTTTGAGGCTGCAACCATATAAGCAAACATCACTCAAAGACAAGGGTTGTCAAAAGCTCTCCCCAAAATTCTATGGGCCATACCAAGTACTTCAGCGCATTGGAGAAGTGGCTTACAAGTTGGCTTTGCCACCTACAGCAAAAATCCACCCAGTTTTCCATGTATCGTGCCTCAAGAAAGTGATTGGGAACAATTGCCGAGTTCAAACCAGTCTACCTGAATTGGATGAAGAAGGGTCAATCTGGCTTCAACCTGAACAGGTTCTAGACACAAGAGACAAGCACCTGCGCGGCCGCATGATTAAGGAGGTCCTCGTCAAATGGAAAGACACCTCTCCGGAAGATGCAACTTGGGAACCAGCCACTATTCTTCAACAGTTTCCGCAGCTTCAGCCTTGAGGACAAGGCTAGTCTTAAGGGGGAGGGCATGTTAGGGTCCCACCCTAACCCCCTTATTTATGTCTTGGGATCACGTCATAGTCAAGAGTCAATAAAGCCCATATTAATATTTGTAAGTGGTTAACCCGCAATTAATAATGGGACCACAGTTAGTTGCAAATGGGCGGAAGTATTAGATAGATGGTAAATAGGCGGTAGTATTAGATAGATGGTATTAATAAAACCCATGATATTGGCTCGTGGTATTGCATGTATGAGTCATATATAAAGGATAGAGACTCCTTGCGAGGAGCATTGTGTCTTGTTTTGTAATCGAGCTCTGCTCTATTGGAGGTTGCCCCCTCGAAGAGGCCTGTGAACATTTCTCTCTGAATAATAAAATCATTGCTATTATGTGTTCTGGGTATATTTTCTTCGCATATTTTGTGTTCTCGGTATCTTTTCTTCGCTTGGGTATTGATTTGCAGGTTAAGAGCATAACATTATGTCTATTTGCTCTGGTTCCTCCTACTCTGTTTCTTCAACTTTCTCCTCCTCTATCTTGGTTTATTCCTTCTTCCCTTCTTGTTCTTATAACTCACCAGTTTCTTCACCTTCTCCCCCTTGCTGCTCTTCCTCCTCATTGCCAGTAGGAATGATATCATAGGTCAAGGTCTTTATGTCATCTTTAGCTGTCATGTTTCAAAATATTTGCCGTGCTATAGGGAGTGTAAATGTATGGAGGGCTTCTTCCACTAAAATTTTGATTAACCCATGGTGAGCTAGCTGCTCTGGATTTCTTGCTTTTACTTTAGTACTGGAGTCAATGAGGGACTGCAAGAGGAAGTAGGGGATGCTGAGCTTCTGAGGGGCTAGAGTTTCCATGCCATACCTTAATTCATGAAGGATTCTAAAGTGGTAACCATAGACAATGTTGTACCTCCCCTCACAGGAAATATACTTGATTATTTGGTAGCTAACCTCATCCCAAGGATATGGTATGCTAGCCCTTCTTATGCCATTTTTATCTTCTACAGGGGTTTCATTGTTTTGGAAGAAGTTTTTCTTAGCAGCTTGGCCAATTGGTTTCTCATCCTTACTCCAAGGCAATCCAAGAGGAAATGTAGTGACCCTACTAATAAATTCAGGGGTTATATCCATGGAAAGGCCTCTAAAGGTGACAGTGGCATGTGTTTTGGTGTGAGGGACCAAAGAGTGGGCAAATTCTTGAGCAATTTCCTCATCAAACCCTCGGAATTTCTCAAAAAAGTTCATCCAATTTGCTCTTATGAATATGTCCACTACTTGGGGATGTGCATGGAGCTTGGAGGAGTTGGTGGGCTCCTTCCTCATAAAACCTCTTGTCATTTTGTTTATGCTTCTTTGGGAAACCAAATGAGGAGAAGGATACAACAATTTTTGAATAAAAATAGAGAAACAAAGAGACTGTGTTTTTTTCAAGAAATAAGTAGAATTTATTTTATGTATTTCCTCCACCTAAAGGCTTTATTTCCTCCTCAAAATTTAACCACTACTTGCATATTTTGACATTCAATGGGGGTATGCATAGAACCTACCTCCTCAGCCCGAGAATTGTGCTAAAAACTATGTTTTCTCCCTTCAAAACAACTCACTGGCCCTCCTGTAGAAGATTGTTGCCCCTCCTATAGAATTCCTCTAGGTTCTCTAGTGGAACCTGTAAGTGCTCTTGTAGACAACGCTAAAAGCAGGAATATGGGAGATATCAATAGAGAACAATGGTTACGAGGTTATGGGGGCACAAGGAGATTGCAGGAGTGGAGTTTCGAGGAGAGAATGAAGGAAAAGTTGGTGAGAGCGCTCGGGGAGGAGTACTTATTGCTTTTTATGGATATTTCCAGTGATGGAGGGTGATATGGCCAAGTGTACGTTGGCCATATTCAGACCATTGGTCCCCACAAGCCTTGTAATCATGGCCCTTTCCTTGTAATCATCCCTCATGATTGCATTGGAGTTCACACTTCCTCCACTACTTGTCCTTGACATCTTTCCTCAGTTGACTATGCGCACGTGTGAATGACACCTTCGGATGAGTGGAGTCAACTAGCTGAAGGTGACCAAGTTAACTGGCCACCTTTCCCTCCTTCAACCTCAACCATCTCATTGTTGTTGCATGCCTTCTAATTATACAAATGCAAACAAAGGAGCGGGTTAGTTACTTACCTGAGATCCGACTGTATTTGTTGTGAAGGCTGTGGCTCTTTCTCTCTGTTGCATGCCTTGTTTCTTTTGATGAATGCTATCTGCTTGCTAATGTATGGCTATGCTTTGTGTAGGTTCCTCTCTGGCTAGATCTAGTTTTCACGTGTCTTCTTTAACCTTCATATTTGCACCCTCTTGTCGTTGATGCTAGATTTTAATGGGATCAGCTGCTACAGGATTTCCTATAAGAGCTCCTGTAGTTGCTTCTCCCTTTGAAACTTCAGCTTATTTCTATGCTTGGAGCTATGAGGATGATGCCAGAGATGTAGATAGAGATGGAGAGGTAATAGGTAGGATTCAAGTGAGGTGGATGGTGCTGTTTCCTTTCTTATTTTTGTTTTTTTCTTTTTCCTAATTTTTTTTTTGTCTTTTTCTTGGGCAAGAAGAAGAATGATTCTTGGGATGTGATGCAAGCTTGGAAATGATGGCAAGGAGGTTTGAAGACTGCGGGATTATTTATAGATCTTTTATGAAGCTTCCCTGTCCCTCAAAATTCCTTTTATATCCATTTCTAGCTCTCTATAATTCCTACAGGAGCCTCCTATAGAAAACACAGTTTTTGAAAAAGAAGCACAGTGAGGTGAAAAGAATGCCAAGAATGATCGAGAAAGGTGTGGGAAGGTAGGATAGGTGTTGGTATTAGTTTTAGGGCTCCCTTGGCACCTTCTGTTGCTTCCTGTAGTCCTCCTACAAACCTGCAATGCTACTGGAAATTCATTTTTCTTTTCCTCTTTTTTTTTTTTTTGAAATCAACTAGGGTGCCTCAGGGAGGTTTTCACCCTAATTGCCAGCCCTGGGTGCCTCTAAGGGAGGTTTTAACCTAGGGATCTTATTTTTCTCTTTTATTTTTTGACACACTGGGCTGCCTCAGAAGATGTTTTCAACCCAATGATGGGACTCAAGCACCTCATGGAGGTTTTCACTTGGGTCCTTATTTTTTATTTTTTCTTTTCCTTCAGTGAGTGGATGAAGTGGAGGCCAAGACATGCTCCACTACCATCATTGTTTTATTCAAATTTTTAATGAACACTCACTTGGAGAGGGGTTTCTTGTAAACTTTCAACTGATGTCCATTGACAAGCATGGGGATGGCTTCATGATCAATGGTTCTAATCAGAACTGAACCATTGTCATTGCATTTCTCCACAATGTAGGGTCCCAGCCATCTTGTCCTTAGCTTGCCATTGAAATATTTGTATCTTGAATCATAGAGTAGTGCCCAATCTCCATCTTGGAATTGATTCTCCTTGATGTTTTTGTCATGCCATATCTTTCTTTGAAGCTGAACTACCTCGTTATGGAGAAGGGCCTGCATTTTGTGTTCATCCAATCCATTGAGCTAAAATAATATTTCTTTCTCTGCATGCCTGAGGTCTAGGTCTAGCTGAGCTACCATCCTCAAGGTATTGAATTCAAATTCTATTGACAGCAAATCCTTCTTCCCATAGACCAGCTCATAGTGTGTGAACCCTGTAGTGGTCTTCCATGTTGTATTGTAGCCCCAAGTGGCCTCAACTACTCTGTCTGCCCAGTCTTTTCTACTGCTGCTCATTACCTTTGTCAGGATCCCTTCCAATGCTTTGTTAGTGACCTCCACCTACCCATTGGCTTGTGGATGGTAAGGGGTTGAAGTCCTGTTCTTGATTCTATGATGTGTGAGGAGGTCTTCAATAAGATTGGAAGTAAACTAACTACCTTGATCTGTGACCAATTCTCTTGGATACCCAAACTTGTAGAATATGTTCTCTCTCAAAAATTCAGCTACTTTTTCCTCTGTCGGTACTTTGATTGCTTTTGTCTCTACCCACTTTGTTAGGTAATCAGTGCACACAATGATGTATTGCTTCTGCTTTGAAGGAGGGTTTATAGGACCCACAAAGTCCATGCCCCACTTCTCGAATGGCTCAAAGGTCACTTGAGGTTGCATGGGCATCTCATCCTTTGGAGTAGGTTTCCCCATCCTCTGGCATCGATCACACTGGCTGGTATATCTCCTCACATCCTGATGAAGAGTGGGCTAGTAGTAGCCATCTTGCAGTATCTTGAAGGTAGTTCTTTTTTCTGCAAAATGACCTCCACAAGGCCCATCATGACAAGTCAAGAGGATGTCAAAGACTTCCTCCTCCCTAACATATCTTCTCAAGATCTGATATGGGCCAAGTTTGAAGAGATTGCCCCCAATCCAGGTGAAAGGGGCACTTTTCCTCACTATCTTGCTCTTCTCTTTTGAGGACAGATGTGGTGGAAACTGTGCTGAAACCAAGTAGTTTGCTATATCAGCAAACCATGGAGAGAGTACTGAGATAGCAAACAGGTGTTCATCTAGCATTTGGTCATCCACCATTCCTTCTTCACCTGCAGGAAAATTTACTCTAGACAAAAAGTCAGCAACAACATTTTCTTTACCAGGCTTATCAATAATGGTCAAATCAAACTGTTGCAGTAAAAGCAACCATCTAATAATGCGAGCATTCACATCTGGTTTGTTCATTAAATATCTAATTGCAGCATGATCAGTGTGCACAAAAGTTTGATAGCCTGTGATATAATGTCTGAATTTGTTTAAAGAATGCACGACAGCTAGGAGTTCCTTCTTGGTCACCATATAGTTTAACTATGCCTTTGACACGTTTTTGCTTATAAAGTATATGGCATAAGGTAACTTTCCATCAATTTGTCCCAAGGCTGCTCCTATTGCCTTGTTCGAGGCATTTGTGTGAATGTGGAAAGGTAGGGCCCAATTTGGGCCTCTCAGAATTAGGGCAGTCACGAGCTTGCTCTTTAAGGTATCTAGGGCTTCTTGACAGTTTTCCAACCATATAGACTCGACATCTTTACCTAAAAGGCCAAACAAAGGAGAGGCTAGCTTGCTGAAATCTTTAATCAATCTCCGGTAATACCCCACTAAGCCTAGGAAACTTCTGACATATCTCACTTTTTGAGGAGGTAGGACCCTTTGGATGATGGCAATTTTGTTGGGGTCCACCTGCAGTCCTTGTTGAGATATTGCATGACCTAGCGCGGTCCCTTCAGTCATCAAAAATGCACATTTTTCCAAATTGAGTGACAGGTTCATCTCAATACATTTGTCTAGAACTTTTCCTAGATTAGATAAGGTTTCCTGAAAGTCAAATCCATAAGGAGTAAAGTCATCCATGTATATCTCTACTGCATCATGAACTAATTCAGAGAATATACTCAATATCGCTCTTTGGAAAGTGGCAGAGCATTACACAAACCAAAAGGAAGGACCCGGTATGCAAAGTTACCCCAAGGGCAAGTGAAAGTGGTGTTATCGTGGTCTTCTGGGCTAACCTGAATCTGATTGTACCCGCTAAACCTGTCTAGGAAAGAGAAAAACTTTTTCCCTGCTAGACTGTCTAATACTTGATCTATGAAAGGTAAAGAAAAATGGTCCTTTTTAGTGGCTTTGTTCAATTCTCGATAGTCGACACAGATTCTCCACTTACCATTTTTCTTCAGCACTAGCACCAAAGGAGAGACCCATTCACTGTCAGAGATGGGATAGATGAATCCTGCATCAAGCAATTTCTGTAGTTCTTCCTTAACAATATCTTTAAGTGTTGGATTCATGCTCCTTTGAGGTTGCCTGACTAGCTTGCAATCCTCCTTGATGTATATATGATGAGTACACACTAAAGGGTGCACTCCCTTCATCTCCTTATAACTCCAGGCGAAGGCATCTAGGTGTTTTCTTAGAAAGCTACACAGTTCCTTCTCTTGGGAAGTGGATAGGGATGGATTAATTTTCAAGGTTATTTCTGGGCCAAACTCTATATTCTTAACATTGAGAGAGATGGAGTCAGCCACATAGAGATTAGTTGAGGGGTTGTTTTGGGTTTCTCTTACTATGTCCTCTAATGGTGATACACTGGGAGGTAGATTCTGAATCAGATTTTCAATCATATCATCTTCATCTTGTTGTTTTCCCCCCATGGCAATTCCTAATGCACAGAGTAGTGCAAAATAGACTTCATCATCATCTTCCTCCTCCAACCAGAGAGGTAGATCATGTTATAACAAGGCCTAGGCAGGAGGATATAGGATTAACTACTTGGACATATGCCCGTTCTTTATGGTCATGTTCCCAACTCGATAACTGATGTAGGCATCGACAGTAGCCAACCAGGGTCTTCCCTGAATGAGAGGATACCCAGTGAGCTTTGCCTTTGGCTGGAGAACTAAGAAATTAGCAAGGTACTCCCAAGAATCAATGAAGACCATCACATCTTCCACAATCCCCTCAAGGATCACCATGGAGCGGTCTGCAAGCTGTAGCACAGTTGTGGTCTTCCTCAAGGAGCCCTGTAGGTTGAGTTTGAGCATTGTGTCCTTTTTCATCACATTAATGGCAGCTCCTAGATCAATCAAGGTGTGTGGGATCATGGTGCCATTGATGTAGACATCAACTATTGGGCTTCCAGGGTCCAGATATTTTGGACATATTACCTGCCCTAACATCAGGTCGGACAGTTGCCCTATGACATTGATGGTTGGGGCATCTCCCTTGTGCCTTCCTGGATACCTAAAGCACTTCTCTTTGATCAACCTATTGTAGATAATCACATCGTTTATGGCTTGGAGGAGTGGTATCTTCACACATAAATGTTTCAATTCTCCCAAGAGTTCAGTTTCTTCTGGGATAGGTTGGACTATTGTGGATAATCTCTCAGGAAATGGTGGAATTGATTTAGGTTCACTTTCCCCTTTATCTTCCTCAACATCCCTGGGTGGAGGCTGGCTATCTGGGAGAACTTTCCCAAATCACAAGTTAATTTCCTAAATCTCCATAGCATAAGTCGGGATTGACAGTTCCCCACTATACACTTGCTGAGCCTGTCTATTTTTCAGGTTTGGATTTGGCTGGGTAGGCATCTGGGGCTGCTTTGGTGGAGCAGGAGGTAACGATTGTGGTTGGGCGGGTGGTGGAGGCAAAAGAGCGGGAGGAGAGTTGTATTAGGGCCTCCACCCTTGATGAGATGCATTCCACTGAGGCTGCGGTGGAGCATAGGATTGAAATGAATGGGTGGCTGGCTGGGCATGATATGGAGATGTGAAGGACCAAGGAGGAGGTGTGGACCAGGAAGGATGAACAGGGGACCCCCAAGAAGGTATGGAAGTGACTTGGTTGGGGTTGTAGTATGCCTAAGATGTCCCTTGCATCCCCCGCTGATATGGTCTAGGTCCATGTGACCTCCTTTGGTTTATGTAATAGAGCTGTTCAGTGACTCCCTCAACCCCATGATATACAACTTTAAGTCCGTGTAAGGAAGGACACTTTTCCGTAGAATGATTTTCTTCACAAACTGAACAAACTTCTATAGAGTTGAATGGGCATTCATTCCTAGGATGCCTCCTAGAGCATATAGGGCAAAAAATGGCCAAAGCCCTCTCTGCTTCCTCTTGTTTCCTTTTGATATGTAAGGTATCCATTTGCATGGAAAGAGTCTGCAACATCTCATTCTTGAAGTCTTCCAGCATGTTTCCAATTTCTCCTTTAATGGATGAGCTAGAGCAAGAGGTACTGGCTATGGGTTGACTCCCCCAACCTTTCTTTCTGGCTGCTTTAGAATGGTTTCTAAAAACAGTCTTTATGTCCTAATAGGATAGTTGGTAGATGTCTCCCCTAGCCAATAGATGGAGGGTGTCTAAAAGGTCTTCCCAAATTCCCCTGAGCAGGACCAGCTTCAAAGACTCAGGGTCAAGTGTACACCCGACCCTTTTGTAACTGAGCTGGAACCTCTCTTCATAGTCCTCCAAGGACTCATCACTTCCTATTGTCATTCAAAATATTTCTTCTTTAGTATCTTTTGACCTACAAGAGTCTCAATACTTGTTGTTAAAGGCTTTTTGCATCTAAGCCCAAGTTGTGATGCTATTGCTAGGTAATCCCATGAACCAGTGCAAGGCTGCATCCTTGAGAGTAGAAGGGAACAGTTTCAACTTTTGCTCATCTTCTGCATAGTCATAGGTTCGACAGATAACAAAAGACTCAAACAAAAAGGTGTCGGGATCTTCTGTAGTCAGACCATGGAAATGAGGTAGGCCAGAAGGGCTTATATTATTCATTTTGGTGTCCCCATTGGTCTCCCAAATGGGAAAGGTGCCGTCTATTCTCTCTCCATTCCCCCTAGCATTTCTGTGTTCGGCCATTAGCTCCAAAGGAATGTTTTCTTCTTCTTTTTCCCCTATAGGTTCTTCAAATATGTCAGCTTGTTCACCTAAGGGTTCTTCTTGATCGCAACCACCAAGGAAGAGAGAAGGTTGGCTGTGTGAAGCAGTGGGGGTGTTGGGCAAAATTTTTCTTGAATTATCTCTATTCCTACGAGGCATGAAAGGAAATATTTTTGGCTGGTATTTGTTTCTTTTTTCCTCACACTGATAGTACCTGCAAAACTGAAATTGATTGAACAAAACAAATTGCAACTAACTGAAATGAACTTGCTAAAATGAAATTTTCAGAATTGAAAAGGAAAGAAAGGAAATGTAGAACTTGAAAAGAAAGGAAATGACTATTCTACTTTTGCTGAAATAAAATATTAGCAAAATGTTGCAAGAAGAAAATAGAAGAAAGCAGTAATCATAGAATACTCTGACATTTCCCCAACAATGACGCCAAAAAAGATGGTGAGCACTAGTATTGCAGCAATAATGCTGCAACTCTTGGGCTGCCTTCTTTACTCTTATCAACCCGGTAGTTCGTAACAAACTTGGCAGCGATGGTGTTGTATGCACAAGTACTAGTTCTTACTGTAGGTTGTCACTTGGTCAACCGACACAAGATGACTAGGAGCTCAAGCCAACTTCTATGGATTCTAGAAGAAGATCTATATGTGATGAAAGGCGAGAAAGACTACTCTACAGATACTACTCTAACTGTAGAAAGGAGAAAGGCTGAAATGTAAAGCAAACCAAGTAAATCCTACTTAACCAAATAATCCTATTTTTTATAAAAGCACTATAAAAACCATGAAAAGAATTCCATTTATATATTCAAAGAAGAAACAACATCTACTTAAGCTATTTCTGGAATTAAATGAGAAAAAAACATCTTTTTGGATTTTTATGTGAATTTGACATGTATGTGATTTATTGTTTGTGAAGGTGGCAACAAATAGGTTGTGTTAAAAGGTGGTTTTGGGGCTTGAGGGGATGTAGGATGGTGTGGTTGGGTCCTAGGGGGTCTCAGGTGGCCTTCTAGAGGCTTTTCCCAAACTCAGCCTTCAAAAGAAAGCCTAGAGGAAAATCTACAAGAGGACACAGGAAATCTACAGGAGGAAAATAGCGTTCTACAAGAGGCCTACAAGAGGAGGCCGACAGCATTTTTGGCAGTTTTGAAGGTGTGAGAGTGGTTGGAGAAGGTGGATGAAGGTTGGGATGAAGTTTTAGGGCACCTAGGGTCTACCAAGAATCATTAGGAGAGAGAAAGATGATTGGATTTTCTCAAGGGGAGAGGAAGGAATTCTATGGAAAATGCAGGAAAGTAAGGCAGAATTGAGGGGAGACTTGGGAAACATGTAGGGCATGGATCAGATGGAGGATGGGATGGCTGATAAGCTAATCTACTATGAGAAGATATCTGCTGCATAGACAACTGACAATCAACCAATGAGATGAAGCAAGCGATGAAATAAGTGCATCTAGAAAAACAGAGTTTTGCATCAAACTAATCTAAATTGTGATCTATGAAAGGAAATGCTGATAAATGTTGCAAGAAAGGAAAGAATGGAAGAATACTATGGTAAATAAAGAAGTGAGCATGATGGAGAAGTTCTGAAGCAAAGCAAACTAGACTATTAACCAACTGAAAAGCTGTAAACACTAGAAGTCCTATGAATGAGGAAAATTTGTGTTTTTGGGGCAACAAGAGGGTCTTTGCCTCAGATCATGGTCCCAAAGGGAGGAAGAGAGGCCAAGGCACTATTTCTAGCCTTTTGAATCTTTTCTTTACCACTGCTTATCCTGCTATAGAAAGCACAAATGGAAGCAAACTACTGAATCATCAAAAGCAACCTATTCTTAACCATGAAAGAAATACTTCTAACAACAATCTAATCTACAACTGAAATAAAACATACAAATACAAGTAAGGAGGAGCTTGGATTCTTGGATTGGGCCCTAACCCAAGAGCTTCAGCCCTCTGAGGTAACTCTATGCTAACTAAAAAAGGATTCCATATTTATTTCTAAAATAATAACAAGATTACATGAAACTGTCAAAACAATAAGCTCGAAGTTGAGCAGAGTTTACATAAGAAAAAGTACAACAAAAATCTGACCCTAGTGAGGCCCTAGGCCTCTCTACTTATACCAATGAAGCTGCCAACAACTTCCTTAAAATCTGGGAGGCTTGGCTCCCAAAACTTGAGATAGTCATTAGTCATCCTCCACTTGATCGGTTACCTACTAATGCATGATTTGGCTGCTTGTTCTCTGAGCTAAATGAAGGGGAATTTGAAGTGAGGAGTAATAAATGAGGGGGACTCCCTCCTATAAGTCCTCTCCTTTTTCCACTTCGAGTTATTGCTTCCATTTGTCAACTCAATCATTGACTTTGACCAAAATTCATCAATAATCTGCATTAAACACATATTTGACCACATGGCATCATAACTAACTCGACTCACTCTATAAGCATAAATATAATTAGAAAATCATACAATAAGCTAAGAGAATGGTTGATTTGGCTAGGTTAGGAGGTAAAATGAGCCCATATAATTACCCATTTATGAGTCTCATCAGAACCATTAGCACACACAGGTCCCAATTAATTCGATTTGTCTGGTAAACCTTGTTTAGTACTCCGCACACCCTATCAAATGCCTTGTCATGGAGAATTGGTAACGTGCATCGCCCTTCCTACTACTGTGGTTTGTTCCAATTCTCTAGGTTGTGCGCTTGTGCTAGCTGTACAGCATATGTCTGTACCCATCAAGAAAGGTGGGCGTGCAAGTTGTTCCACCCCATCTGATTGGCTTTCATCCGAAGCTGGGGTTTTCCAAAACGTAGGTGCATCATCCTTTTGCATTTGTGCCAATCTTCAAAAGTTCCTTGATACGCACCCCACCATCATGCAAGGTGTTGTGCGCAGTGCCCACTTCAGCACATCGAATCGCTGCTGCTCTGGTACTGCACTCTCGAATTTGTTTAGAAATTCATCCACCATTGACAATCCATCATATGTCGACAGCTCCCTTACCTCTGTTTTTACACAAGGCAATGATCTGATCATCATGTTGCAGTTTAGTGTTGTGACTTCATGCAGCTAATTCTACCATTTCTCTATCTCTTCCTCTGAATCCGAAGTGCAGGAGCTTTCATGCTCCCACAAAATCCTTTTATCTACAGTCAGATTCACCCAATCCTTTCCTTGTGCATTTATCTTGTAGATACAGTCGAGATCGTCATCACTACGTTGTTGCGTACCAATTTAGTGTATCGCTCTCCTTCGACTAGATCCAGCGGTACTACTATGTGTAGTGACTTCTTCTCAAAGGTCATTTTGTGCTTCTTCAGATTGATGACTCCATTCATATTGGTAGTCTAGTCTATTCCTAGTAGCGTGGAATAGGATTGTTGTCATTAACAATTTCTATCACTTCAAAATCCTCCTACGCGCTCATGCCTTCAATATCAACTATCACCGCTTGCAATCTTCCCATGGGAAAAATATTTTGTTGATTCACCATTCATAACTGAATAGGGGACCATTGTAACGTGGGTCTGCCCATGTGTTCCCATGTTTTCTTTGGTAGTACATTCGCATCAGAACCTAGGTCCAGGATTACCTGATCCATTTCGTACTCGCCTATTTGCGCAGTCAATCTCATCTCCCTTCCTGTGCACAATGCATGCTTTCCAAGTTTTTAGACCACACGTGGTTCTCCTAACCCCACGCACCTAGTGATAAGTTCCTGTAGCCCTTTGACTGCCTTTTTGTCACACAATAGTTTCATGCATGTCTCTAGAAAGGTAGTGAGCATGGAAGGATCCATCCCTGGTTCTAGTTGATCCTTACTACCTGAAGTGGAGGCCTCTGTGAAGCTCTTCTTAGCTTCCATGAATGTCTCCTTCGCGCATTCTAAATCAAACTCAGGTTCCTTTATAGGAGCCTTACAAACCCATGTGCTTTCTTCTGGCTGCTTCCCTTTATCATCTCCCATTGTCACACTGCTCCTGAGTATCATGTTTACGTTTGGGTCTTTGTTGCGTAGTTCAAACCTCATCATCTGTAAATTCTGGGTCAAACGGGGCTGGAGTACCCCCTTTTCGCACATCTTTGCTATCAGCAAAGGACAATCTTCCACCTCATGATCAAACTAATTACAGTACCAACATGATATTCTAGTCGGGTTCATACAATCGTAGGCATAATGCCCTGGCCCTCCGCAATTGTAACAAATTATCTATCCACGACCCCTTCCTAGTCCCATTCCACCTCGACCCCGACTGCCCTGAAACCCAGTGTGCATCATCCCTGTATTTGGGTCGAGGGCTTGTGTTTCGGCCTGCACCCTATAGGCAGGAGTCCAATCCATCATTAGTTCATAGCTTCGGCAGGTGAGTTCATCATGGCCTACCAACCTGCAGAAATTACAAAATAACTATTAGGGTGTCTGTGTATACTTCTGCAACAGATGACAATTATCTGTGGTATGTTTTCCTCCTATCTAGAAGATCGTGCACCATAATGCAGACGATGTTCTTGGCCTTGCCTGTGCCTCCAGTCTTTTGCATTGGCCCTCCTCCTGCCAAGTAGTTTGCGAGAAATGGACAGTGATCTTTGTCGTGGCCCTGGCCTTTGCATTTTATGCACCATACTTCCTCACGCGCCTCTGGATGAGGTGCCCTATCCTGTTTCAAACTCTGCATTTCTAGACACAGATTTTGTAGCTGCGCATGGATCGGTTGGACTCAAGGATAATTTTAGGGGCGAATGTTCGCCCTTTGGCGAAATTAAGGGGTTTTAAATTTTTAGTGGGCGAATATTTTGTATCATAGTACATTTTTACAAATCACCTCAAATAGCCCACCTTATTTTAAGGGAGAGGGTAAAAAAGGTAAATTTAGCCCTTGAAATTAGGACTTACAACCTTCCATTCGCCCATTTTCAAGAATAGGTTTTATTTAAGTGAATCCATTCGCCCATTTTCAAGAATAGGTTTTATTTAAGTGAATCCTATGGGCCAAATACCATATTTATAAAAGAGGTATGGTAAATTAATAAAAATATAAATAAATGAGAGGTATGGTAAATAAATATAACATTTTTTATATTTACTCCATAAGTCACCTTATATACATGTAAGGGTGTAAACAAATAAAAATATAAATAAAGTGGAGGTATGGTAAATAAATAAAACGTATTTTTATACTTACTCAAAAGGCATGGTAAATAAATAAAAATATAAATAAACTAGACGTATCGTAAATAAATAAAACCTCTTTTTACCCTCGTTCTATTTATGAAGGCTCAAGAAAGAGGTTTTATTTAAGTGAATCTTATGGGCCAAATACCATATTTGTAAAAGAGGTATGGTAAATTAATAAAAATATAAATAAACGAGAGGTATGGTAAACAAATAAAACATTTTTTTATATTTACTCCATAAGTCACCCTATATTTACGAACACTCAAAAAATGGGTTATATTTAGGTGAAACCTATGGCCAAAATACTATGGGACAAATACCATGGACTAGATTGTTATTAATACCATGCAAAAAACCATTATTAACCCTAATATTAGAATTAATAAAAATAAAAATGGCACATGGTATTGACCCATGGTATTCACCAAAATGGCACATGGTATTCACCTGGAATGTAGCCTGTTTAAATGGGGGAATTAAACCAGCATGTAGCCTATGCTAAGATTCACTAGGACTTTACAAAGTTTTATTATTTAGTGAAAGACTCGCCAAGATCTTACAAGATTTTATAATTGAGTAAAATATTCGCCATGCCTGGTGAGAGATTCGCCAAAAAATTATATATACATATTATATTATTGATAAAATCGCCTTCCATTTTTCCTATATACCATGGAGATTCGCCCATTTATTATATTTATAAATTTAGGGGGGGTTCTTAAAATTTTCCCTGGTTGGACTCCCAATCTAGGGTCTTGTATAGGGGTCTCATGTAATCTCATTACCATCTCCAATGCTTCAGCCTGGGTGGACAATTTTTGTTGTGACAGCGCCACCCTTAAGTGCGACGTAAGTGAGGCCACAAACCATGCACGATGTTGTGCATCCATTAATGTCATATTGGCTTTTCGGATCGTACTTTTCAGCCTTTGGTCCAAATCCCAGGGGATCTCGCCCGGGAGCATAGCGATCTCTTTAAACCCGATGATTGATTGTGTCTCTGACTTTGGCCTGCTAAA
Organism: Pinus tabuliformis; assembly: GCA_031772625.1. NCBI lineage: Eukaryota > Viridiplantae > Streptophyta > Pinopsida > Pinales > Pinaceae > Pinus > Pinus tabuliformis. The sequence goes on from CM062812.1 coordinate 976,680,035, forward strand.
CTCCCCGTTCAACACGGTATGGATCTCTGCAATTTCTATGTTTGGGTGGTCATTAGACTGCTTGATATACCATGCTAATGCACGATCTTGCAGCGTGCTCACCAACGTAACCTTTTTAATATTATCATCCATGATGCCCTGTGCTTCCCATACTACCCTTACCACGAACCAGAATTGGTCTGAGTCTTCATTTCCTACTCCTCTAAACACGGGTAGTTTGATCGCACTTGCCATACTGAACTTCAGAGGTGGCGGAGGTGGAGTGGGTGGGGATGGAGGTGAGGGGGGTGAAGCGGGTGGCAGTGTGGGCGGAGGTGGTAAACGCGTAATTCGCTGCCTTATCAAACTGACTGCGCTTCTCGGAGAAACCTTCGTGAGCTCGTCCTCGCTCTCCTGCGAGGGTGAAATTAAGGGACTATTTTCTAATTCTTCATTTCTTCTGCTTATGTAGATCTTTGCACTCTGCATAGTCCCAAACATTAATTTATTTGCATAACTCGCTTTTCACACAATAGCATCTTAATCCAAGTGTTCAAACATTTAACGTACTTACCTCGCGGTCCCTTGAGAAAACATCACTCTACCTCGTTGTAGCTGACGGTCGTGTCTACCGTGAACTCAGTGATAAATCCTCCTATTATTCGGTTGAGCCAGTGGTCCACAGCTCGTGCTATCTTATCTTCTGAAGCTTCTAGTCTGCGCACTAGCTCCAGAGTCCACACTATTGGTTTGTCAAGCCTACACCTTCCCTAGTTGTCTGCTAACTTTGCAATCCACTCATACAACTCAGATGGAAAAGATGCAAAGAAAATTTTGTGGGTTTAAGTGTACAAGTAATGATCCAACCACTGCTCCTTATATACTCGTGGATTTCTGTTTTCCTGTGCCGTGAACTCGTGAATCTTCTTGTCCAACCACTCTTCAATTTCTTTCTTTGTAGGGTTCCAGTGGCATGACATTAGACATCCTTTATGTAGATCCCAGTCCTAAAAATGGAACCATTTGTTGGCTTGTATGGGCCTGAACAAGGTTCAGAGGTGATTTAGCCAAGCAAATCCTGGTACTACTGGCCCTTTCGACAACAATCCACAGAGTGCAGACTGAGGTCTCACCTGAAGTAGTATGGGAGGGTGCTAGAGCCAAGTTTCCACACCCTAGGGATTTTTGATGGGCTTCAAGAGGTTCGCGGTCTGACCTGTCGCTACACACTCTTGTGATCCCTTTGCAACCTGTGGTGCGACTTCCGCGCATCCCTACTCGGGGCGCGACCCATATAATACCCAAAATCCTTGTTAATTAACCGATTACTTAACTTTTGTGTGTAAGATTTATGGTGATTACAACATATTCATCAAATATAAAAGTACGAATAATACATAAACGAATACGACCATAAAGTAGATAATGCACAGAAAATACACAGGAATATGAATCAACTTCTATTTTACCAATATTCAATCTTGCTTACAAACTCGACACCGCCCTACGCACTCAGCTACAGGGGTCTGCGCACTTAGCTGCGGACTCTACTAGGCCTCTGTGCACTCAGATGCAGAGCCTCTTCCTACTACTACAACCCAAGACACTTATAACTCTATTCTAAGCTCAAACCATTCCTTTGCTATTCATCTATCCATTACTTCTTCACTAACTTTACACTTAGAGCCTCGCTCTATTTATACAATCCCATGGTCTGCAGACCATGGTTAGGCCGACTTTAAACTATTCTACAATACAATACTTAGGGTGGACAACCCTATGACTCAATTGTACACTTCGCACTCCGCGTCTGTAATTCATGGAGTTTTACAACATTTCTAACCAAAACTTGGGCTTTGAGCCCCAAAAACCTGTTGTCGGGGGATTCCATGCCCAATAAGCTTTTCTTTCTACAGTTAACATAATTCTTGTGTTCTCCTATGGATTGATTCAGTAGCATTTACAAGTTGACAACATTTACAAGTTAGATTTGAATAGTATTTACTTTTTCTACACTAGAACTAGCTTTTAAATCATGATTTCATTAGTTAATCTCCCCTAGTTCAATAGAAGAATGGTCTTGGAGCCCTAATGATCAAATGACCTAGTTGAGGGTGGCATGAGTAGAATTCCATCTATTGTGTATATAGAATTGTCACCTCGAATTTTGTATAAACCCTGGATTGATAAATAGAGTTGAGGAGCCTCTGGGAGTTGCAGCACTCTTGGTGCAATACCAGTGCTCACCACTTTCTGGCATCGTTGTTGGGGAGGTGTCTAGGTAGATGTTATTTCTACTTTTGTTTTTGTTTTCCATTCATTTATTAAAAATTCATATAAAACAAAAAGTTTTCTTTCATGCCTCATCAAAGTAGAGACACTATAGGAAAATTCTTTCCAAACACCCCCACACCATCAAACAATCAACCTTCACTCTTCTTCGATGACTATTAACTTCCCTCTTTGACTACATGGGAGTTAGAAGACCCCTTAGGTGAACAACCTAAGATCTTTGAAGAACCTATTGGGGAAGAAGAAGAACCCATTCCACATACCCACACCATGGCTGAAAACAGGAATGAGGAGGTTTTCCCTATCAGAGAAACTAATGGAGATGCTAGAATGAAGAATATAAGCCCTTCTGCCCTTCCTCACTTCCATGGCTTAACCTCTAAGGACCCTGATACTTTTATGTTTGAGTTTGCTATTGTCTGTAGGACTTATGACTATACCTATGATGACCAAAAGTTGAAGTTGTTCCCATCTACCCTTAAGGATGTAGCCTTGCACTGGTTCATGGGTCTACCTGGGGATAACATCACTACCTAGGCTCAAATGCAGCAAGCCTTTAACAACAAGTACAAGGACTATTGTAGGTCCAAAGACACCAAAGAGGAAATCTTTAGAATGACTCTTGGACCTAATGAATCCCTGGAAGACTATGAGGAAAGATTCCAGCTCAGTTATAGGAGGGCCAGATGCACCCTTGATCCCGAATCACTCAAGTTAGTCCTTTAGGGAGGACATGCTAGAAACCCTCAACATGTTGTCTAGGGGAGACATCTATCAGCTACCTTATGAAGACATCAAAACAGTGTTCAAAAACCATTCTAGGGCTGCTAGGAAGAAGGGTAGGGCTAGTCAATCTTTGGTTAGTTCCTCTCCCTCCACAACATCCATCAAGAATGAAATTGGAAACATGTTGGAGGACTTTAAAAGTGAAATGTTGCATACCTTTTCTCTACAAATGGATACCATGTAGATCAAGAGGAGACAAGAGGAAGCAGAGAGGGCCTTAGCTATCTTTTTCCCTAAATTCACTAGAAGGCACCCCAGAAATGAATGTCCATTAAATGTTATAGAGGTCTGCTCAGTCTGTGAGGAAAACCATGCCACAGATAAGTGTCCTTTTCCTGGGTTGAAAGTTGTATACCAAGGGGCAGAAGGTGGGGCTGAGCAACTCTATTTCATCAATCAAAGGAGGCCTCAAGGACCTCGGCCATGCTAGAAAGGCATGCAAGGTGCATCCTACTCTTATTACCATCCCAACCAAAATGAACCCTTGCCACCATCATGGTCTACACCTCCTTCTTAGCCTTATGCACCTTAGTATCATCCCCAACCTATCAATCAAACATTTCAGCCATTTTCTTCTCCACATCCTCAGTGGTATAACCCATCACAAGGGTAGAGGCCTCAACTCAACCAACCTCCTGCTTTACTTCCTCCACCTCCATCTCAGCCACAACTCACTCATCCTGCTCCACCCAAGCAACATCATACGCCTGCTCAACCCAATCTGAAATCAAATAAGAAGTAAGCACAACAGATCTATAGTGGAGAGACATATTACCCTACCTATGTTGTGGAGATTCAGGAAATCAACCTTAGGTCTAGAAGAGTGCTCCCAGCTAACCAACCTCCATCTCCACCTAAGGAGCTTGAAGAGGAAAAGGAAGAGAGTAACCCTCAATAAAATTGACCTCCTTTTACTGAGAGATTGGTCCATTCTAACCAGCACACCCCAAAAAACACTGAACTTCTGGGAGAATTGAAGAATTTGTGTTAAAATTCCCCTTTTCCAAGCTATCAAGGATGTTCCCATCTATAGTAAGCTTATCAAAGAGAAATTTTTCAATTATCCTGGGAGGAGAAAGAAAGACACCCCCACCATTATTATTATTGGTTAATTATATGATTTGATGTTGGGGAGAGTGATTTTCCCAAAATATCTAGACCTTGGAAGTCCTATGGTAGATGTACACATTGATGGCATCATTTTCCCTCACACCTTGATTGATCTTGGGGCTTCCATCAATGTGATGACTAAATAAACCATGCTAAATCTAAACCTCCAAGGATCCTTGAGAAAGACCACTACAGTGCTGCAACTTACAGATAGGTCTACAATGGCTCCTGAGGGAGTTGTTGAGGATGTAATGGTCTCTATTGACTCCTGGGAGTATCCTACTAACTTCCTGGTTCTCCAGCCCAAAACCAAATTCAATGGTTATCCTCTCATCCTTGGAAGACCATGGCTAGCCATTGTTGATGCTTACATAAGTTGCAGGGCTGGGAACATGACCATTAAGAATGGGAATTTGTCCAAACAATTGGTATTGTACCCTCTTGCTCAGCCATCCATTGAGAATGACTTACCCCTATGGTTGGAGGAGGAGGAGGAATATGAAGTGTATCATACAACATCCCATCCAATCTATACCCTAGATGTTGTTATAGGAGGGGGGAAACTTGATGAAGATGACCTCATTGACCAAATCCTCCAAAACCAACCCCCCAATACCATGCCTCTTGACGAGCTTGTGAAGGAATTTGAGGGTAATCCTTGGACTAAGTTATGCCTAGTGGACCCAAGTCCTGCACATGTCAAAATTGTAGAATTTGGTCCATCTAGAAACTTGAATATTAACCTCTCTCTTAGCCAACCAAGAAGAGAAGTTGTGAAAAATGTTGAGAGAGCACTTAGATGCCTTTGCTTAGAGCTATAAAGAAATGAAAGGGGAGGATACTTTGGTTTGTACTCATCACATCTACATCAAGGAGGGATGCAAACCTGTGTGTCAACTTCAAGAGGAGAATGAACCCAACCCTCAAAGACATATTAAAGGAAGAATTGCAAAATTTGTTGGATGCAAGGTTCATATACCCGATCTCAGATAGGGAGTGGGTGTCCCCTCTAGTTTTGGTCCCAAATAAGAATGGGAATTGGAGGATTTTTTTGGATTACAGAGAGCTTAACAAAGCCACCAAGAAAGACCATTTCCTTTTACCTTTCATTGATCAAGTTTTAGATGGTCTTATAGGGAAAAAGTTATTCTCTTTCCTGGATGGATTTACTGGTTACAATGAGATCCAAATCAGCCCTAAGGACCAAGACAAAACTACATTAACCTGTCCTTGGGGTACTTTTTCTCATAGGTTCCTTCCTTTTGGATTATGTAATGCCCCTGCCACCTTTCAAAGGGAAGTTATGAGCATCTTTGTTGAGCTGGTCCATGACTCTGTAGAGATATACATGGATGATTTCACTCCCTATGGGTATGACTTCTTGGAGGTTCTCTCTAACCTCGAGAAAGTATTGAAGAAGTGCACTGAAATGAACCTCTCACTTAGACCTGAGAAGTGTGAATTCTTAATAAATGCAAAGACTGTCCTTGGCCATTCAATATCTCAGGAGGGAATACAAGTGGACCCAAACAAAAATTTTATCATAAAAAGGGTCTATACTCCTCAAAATCAGGGGGATGTTAAAAGTATATTGGGCTTATCTAGATATTATAATAGGTTTATCAAGGAGTTCAGCAAAGTAGCCTCTCCATTGCTCGGATTGCTAGCCAGGACTCAAAATTCTGTTGGATAGGTAGCTTCCAAGAGGCCCTAGAGATCTTGAAAGATAAATTAACCACTGCACCCATACTTAGAGGCCCAAACTGGACTCTTCCTTTCCATATCCATGTTGATGCATCCGGCAAAGATGTAGGGGTAGCTTTAGGCCAAATAGATGGTAAGTTACCCTATATGCCATTTACTTCCTTAGTAAAAAATTGTCTAAGGCTGAATTGAACTACATTGTAACTGAGAAAGAATTATTAGTTCTTGTACACTCTTTGAACAAGTTTAGACACTACATCACTGGATACCAAAATTTTGTGCATACTGACCATGCAACTATCAAATACTTGATGAACAAGTATGATGTGAATGCTAGAATCATTATTTGGTTTCTATTGTTACAACAATTTGATTTAACTATCGTTGACAAGCCAGGGAAAGAAAATGTAGTTGCATATTTCCTGCCTAGACTTTCTTTTCTTGCAAGTGATGAAGGGATGGTAGATGATCAGCTTCTAGATGGAATTTATTTTCTATCTCAGTTCTCTCTCCATGGTTTTTTGACATATCCAGCTACCTAGTTGCTACAAAATTTCCTCCAAATCTGTCATCTAGGGAGAAGAGAATAATTGTAAGGAAGAGTGCCTCTTTCGCTTGGATTGGGAGCAATCTCTTCAAGCTAGGACTAGATCAAATCTTGAGGAAATATGTCAGGGAGAAGGATGTCTTTGACATCCCCTTAGCATGTCATGACGGGCCCTATGTAGGTCACTTTGCTGCCAATAGAACAAATTTCAAAGATCTACAAGTGGTTATTACTGGCCCACTCTACACCAAGATGCAAGAAGATATACTAGCAGATGTGATCAGTGTTAGAGAATGGGGAAACTTACACCCAAGGATGAAATTCCCCTACAAATGTAGATGGCTTTAGAACCATTTGACAAGTGGAGCATAGATTTCATTGGGCCAACTGATCCACCATCAGGGTAGAAAAAGTACATCATTGTGTGCACTAATTATTTGACAAAGTGGGCTGAGACAAAGGCTGCCAAGGCAAAAACATAGGAGAAAGTGGCTGAGTTCTTAAGGGAGAATGTGTTCTACAAATTTGGGTACCCTAGAGAAATAGTCACCAATGAGGGAGCTGAATTCACGTCACATTTGATCGAGAATTTTTTAAGGCAACATCATATCAAGCATAGAAAATCTACTACCTATCATCCTCAAGCCAATGGAAAAGTGGAGGTCACAAATAGGGAATTAGAGGGAATCATCACCAAGGTTGTGAGTAGCATCATGAAGGATTAGGTAGTAAAATTAGTGGAGGCCACTTGGGCTGATAACACAACTTGGAAAACAACCACTGGTTTTACCCCATGTGGTTTGGTCTATGGAAAGAAATATTTGTTCTCTATTGAGTTTGAGTATAATATTTTGAGAATGGAAACCCAATTGGATTTGTATGTCACCAGAGCATAGAACGAGAGGTTTATCTTGTTAAATGGCTTGGGTGAATTTAGAATGTAGGCTCTCCTACACACTGAAGTTATCCAATTGCAGAGGAAGGTCTGGCATGATAGGCATATCAAGGAAATTTTTTTCCAAGAAGGGGATTATGCCTTACTATATGACTCTAGGTTCAAGTATTTCAAGGGAAAATTGATGAGAATATGGTTAGGTCCATACCTGATAGAGAAATTCCATGACAATGGAGCTATTCAAATCAGGAACATTGATGAGGAATGGATTCCCTTGATGGTCAATGAATACAAATTGAAGGTGTACAAAAAGTGTATGTCTAAGGAAGAATTCATCAACAGATATTTTAATGTGATTGGAAGTGTCATAGCTTCCAAGTCACAAAATTCTTAGATATTGTTTTTTTGGAAAATATAAAAAAGAAAAAAACAATAAAAGGCCTAGATGAAAACCTTTATGAGGCATTTGAGGCCAACTCTTGGGTTGAAAACCTCCCTAAGGCAACCTAGGAGTAAAGAAAAAGAAAAAATAAATATCCCAAGGTGAAAACCTCTCTTGAGGCACTTAGGGCAGGCATACATGTTGAAAAAATATCTTGAGGCACTCAGGGTAGGCATATAGGTTGAAAACCTCTTCTGAGGCAGCTTGTGTGTCTCAAAAACAAAAAATGAGAATCTCAAGACATGGATACACAACATGTCTGTTAATTATTTTTGTCATTTTGCGAGTTTGAGGGTAGTGGAAAATTCTAGAGCTACAAGGCCAGCATCCTCAATATTCCATCCAATTCTCCCACCATCCACTCCATATCCTCCATCAAAATCCATCCCCTCACCACTCTCCATCATCCTAGTGGCTCAAAAATCAAAATTTTGCCCCTCTCTGGATTACTATAGGAAGACTATAATTGCTACAGGAAGATCCTGTAGCACTATAGGAGGATCCCGAAAAACTATAGGGAGAGTATCTGAACGAGAAGACCACCAAGCATGACCTTGCCAAAGGTAAATTAGGTTCTTCCACCTTGATCCACCACCCACCCATCATTCATACATTCCAGTTCACAAGAAAAGTCAATATCTTTCAAAACTAACCCTCCACTATTTCTCATCATGAAAATTTCTTTAAAAACACAGAGCACATTCCCTCCATTTTCATAACCCTACACTACTAAATTAGAGCCCCAACATCATCCTCCAATCCCTCTACACCCTTTCTCATCACTCCCATATAGTTAAAATACCTTGGAAGAGAATAAAAAGGATGATACAGGACTCTCATGTAGAAGCCTGTGCAACCATTATAGAAAATCCATAATCCTAGTTTTTTCATTCCATCAAGTAGAAGGGGTGATACCAACTCATGAGGCACTCTGCCACTCTAAGAAGGACTCTCCAGTAGCAGAAACATCAACATAGCAACAACAACAATCAAATACCATGAGGAGTAGAGAAGATATACACAGGAATAGAAAAAACACAACAACAAAACTCCCTTGGTGACAATACAAAGGTCTAGCACTCCAACATGCACACCCCTACATCATTCAATCACGAGGTAGGCATAGGTATGGCAACCTCTCCTCTCCTCCTTATGTGTAAATAATGAAAAATGTATGAATGTTGAGAAGAGGTATTTTTATAAGCTGGAGGTGGCCAGTTAACTTGGCCACCCTTGGTCAGTGAACAAAAAGTGATTTATGAGCCCTCATGCAATGTGGAGGTGTCACATTAGTCAATATTAGATCACAGAGAGTGGGTGGTGATTACAAGGGACAAGGGAATGATTACTCTAGGTGGGGACAATGGTCCAAAAGAGGAAACCTTGTGCCTCTACCAAGTCATCACAATGCTTTGAGCCCTAGCCAAAAGTGGAATATAATGTACTAAGGCTCGAATTATCTTGCATCTATGCTCATTTCAAAAATAGTTAAAGTGAGGACGATTTTGGGGAGCCATCGAGGAGATTTGAAACCTACTCTTCCACTTCTACAGGAAGATGCTACAAGAAGCTACATGAAGCCTACAAATGCTACAGGAAGCCTGAGAAATTTCTACAGGAAGCCTCAAAGGGTGAAAGAACACTGCCAAGGGTTGATTTGGTCTCCAATTATCCTTATCCCAGGCCATGTGGTAAAAATTAAGTGCACCCTCTCATTCATCTGTCCATAACTTGTATGTTGGTGCACCCTGAATTATAGAGGAAATATCAGTCATTTTGTGAATTGAAAGAACTTTTCTGGCTATAGATTAGAGGGAATATATAAAATTGTCATCAATTAAAGATTCCAACCCTCTACTTCCACTGAATTATACATCAGATCTATTACAAGAAGCAACCCTCCTTCACCTAGTTGAAAACAAAGGAAAGAGATGGGAGGGGGATTCAATAGAAGGGAGCCTACATACACTAAAAGAATTCATCTTCACCCTCCTGTATTAGACATTTTCAGAAGACATCAGTGGCTAGGATTCTTTGAACTGCTGAAGGGATATGATGATGACATTACATATGAATTTTCCATGGCCCTAAAATCTCAGACAGGAGTCAGTGCCACCACTGTGGTGAGGGGATTAGCTATTTCAATAAGTCCCGAGCTAATTAGCAGGGTGACAACCATTCCCCTAGGAATCTAATGGAGAAGAGAATACAAGACCTGTAATGCCATTTCCAAAAAGAACTTCTTCACTGCTGATGAAAAACCTATTGAAGACAAAAATGGAGTTAGGAGGGAAAGCCTACCCTATCCCTAGGATGAGGTGGCCTACCATATCCTAAAATATATCTCCTGTGAAGGAAGGTTGAGTGTAGTCTATGGCTACCATTTTATATTACTCCATGAACTAAGGTTTCAAGTAGAATTTCCCCAAGCCCAAAGACTTAGTGTACCATATTTCCTCCTATATTCCATTAGGGACATGAGCCAAAAGGTGAGAGAGGGAAAGCACCAACACCTAGGCCACCATGGCCTCATCAAACTGATAGTGGTAGATGCTTTGAATAAACTAAGGATCCCAGTCCTTTGGTCCAAATTCATGGATATGGACAGAGAGGCCTTCATTGACACTCAAACCCTCACACCAGGGGAGACCCCGACCTCTAGTGTTGGAGGAAGAGAAGGGAAAGAAGAAGAAGAAGAAGAAGAGGAAGAGGAAGAAGAGGAAAGAGAGACAGAGGTATAGAAAACAAAGGAATACCTAGAGGAAGAAGTAGAGAGAGATCAATATAAAGAACAAGAAGAGGAGAAAAATGAAAAACCAAGCCCTGAGAAAACTACTGCATCTAGAGAAGAAGGGGTATCCCCAGGGAAAACAAGTTTGTCTCCAGGACCCACTGAAAAAGAGGTAGTTTCCACCTTAGCTACCTTGAGAACACCAGTAAAACCCAAGAAGAAAAGGCAAAGGAAAACTCCCCTCTATTTTAAAATTGGGAAAAGCACTAGGATTAAGCAAGGAATGCCTCAAACTCCCACAAAGGCCCCTATCACAATTGAAGAGTCCCCAAGTAAAAAAGAGGAGGTAGGGCCCACTAAAAGGAAATTTGAGGAGGTCACCTCTCTAGAAACCATATCAAAGACTCCTATAGCGTATGTAAGGAGGACCATGACTAGATAAACCTCCTTTAAACAACCCAAGACACCTATCACACTCCAACAAAAAGGAAAAGGGAAGCTACAGGAAAAACAGAGTGTGCTACAGGAAAAACAAAGTGTGCTACAGGAAGAACAGAAGGTGTTGCGTGAAGAGTAGAATGAGCAACAGGAGGGGGAAACTTCACCAAAAACATTTGAGAAAGATTTATCATAGCTACAGGAGCCTAGTCCACAACCTAGTTTAAGCTCCTATTATAAATTCATTTGAGGGAGAGTTATTCCCCAAAAAATTGCAATTCTACTTTTCTTTGAACTTGAAGCAGAAAGAGGAAGAACCCAAAGATGGATGTAGATTTCTAAATCCAAGAAGGTGGAATATGTGGGCCTCATGGAAGAGAAGGTCCTTGAAATGGGTAAGGAATTAAGTGAGTTAAGGGAGAAAGATAACACAATGAGAGAACAACTACAAGCATAAAATAGATGGTCAAGGAAGAAATTGCAAGAGAAGGAAACCCAAATGGCCACAATGGCAAGCCTCTCCATGGAGGCCCTCCAGTGCAAACAACCATCTGAGTCTTATGCACTCTTTCTCAAAAAGTAGTGGATGCAGTTCCAAATCAAGACCTTATCACAACATGGTTCCATGCCATTTTAGGACTACAAACAATTCATTGAATTGTGTGACCAAAGTAGCGTAGAAGATAAAGCCAAATTGGTTGAATTCTACATGCATAACCTCACCTTGGCTGATATGAATTTTTTGGATCTCAATGCAAAGTTGGGGACTTGCAACTGATGGCTCTTGCATCTTGGATTATTCATGAGGAAGCCAGAGCCGAGGAGGTACAAAAAGTAATGGAAAATGAATAAAAAGAACCACTCTATATCAGAGTAGAGTAGATAAGCCCAATGGCTATAATTAGTACTCACAACATCATCTGGAATGATGTTGATCTAGAACCTAGATACCTTGTCACCCAAGAGTAGGCCATCTCACATTTTGAAGACACACTAAGGCTGTTAGGAACATAAAGCCAGCAAGCATGCTAGATAAGTTGGAATGCCTTACCCCAGAGTCTCCAAATCAAGGAATATGACTCTCGTGAAAGGTTGAGGAATTCATTGGAAAGGAAGCCCCTATACAAAAGGCTCATGCAAAGATTAAAATTCAATTGGATTGGACTCAAACTCAGTCCACATTTGTTGTTGGGTCTACAAGAAGGAAGGAACGAAGAAGAGGATAGGAAGTGAACAGACATAGAGAAGGATGTAGGATTCTGATGAGCCTGATCATTGGGTAATTATATGGGCCTTAATTCACCTCCTAGATTAGTCAAACCAACTTTTCTCACAAGTTACTTATTACAAGTTTTTGATTATAATTTGTTTATGAGATGAGTTAGAGTTGGATATTATGCCTAGTGGACTAATATGCATTGAATGCGGGATTAAAGGAGAAAATCAAGGAATTTTGGAAAATACTAAGGTTAAAACTTGAATTGGACAAGAGGGATTGTAGGAGGTAAATCCTCCTCATTTAATTCTCCCCCATTCGAATATTCCTCCATCCATCACACCAGCTCAGAGTGCAAGCAACCAAGCCATGAGGATTAGAAGGCAGCCGAGCAAGTGAGCGACAAAGAGCTAGTTTATCTCGAGTTTGGGAGCTGAGCCTCCCTAATTTTAATGAAGTTGTTGGGGACTTCAATTGTATAAGTAGAGAGGCCTAGACCCTCATTAGGATTCAAATTTTTTGTTGTAAAACTCTCAAGCTCTAGACTTGAGAAAGTTTTATTGATGTAATTTTTTATTTTGGTAATAAGAATGAGTTTCATTTTGAGCCAGCACTAAGTTAACTCAGATGGCTGAATCTCTTGGGTTAGGACCCAACCCTAGTAGGAAAGACTCCTCTTTATTTTATCTGTATGTTTAGATTAGTCTCATAGTTTCATTGTTAATTTTCTTTTAGATGTGTTTTCATTGCAAGTAGTGTAGATTGGATTAGTTGTTTATTAGTTTGCTTCCATTGGTGCCTTACTTCAGTAGCAGGTTAGCAGGAATAAAAGGAGTACCACAAGGTTGTAAGTGGGTTTCTTGGCCTCATTTCCTCCCTTTGGGATCATGATTTGAGGAAGGGACCGTTATGCAGCCCCAAAAACACATATTTCTATTTCTTGCATAAGCTTTAGAGTTTACTGTATTTAAGTTAGCATTTGATCATTTTTGCAAAGTAGGATTTCATTGCCATTTCTTCTATCTTCACCCTTGCAGTAGATCTCATCCATGCTTTCATTCCTTTCAGCAACTTTCCTCATGCATAATGTAGGAAATTAGGTCATTAATTCTGCTTTTCTAGCTTGTGAGAATGATTCTTGCTTACATAGCTTTTTGGGAATTATACATGTTTTATGCAGAGCAGGTGCTTTAGGAGGAGACAAAGAATTCATAGCTAGAAACCACTTTCCACTCCATCCACCATAGTCATTCCTTGTTTTCACCATTGCCTTCACTAGTTTTCATCATTTTTCATAGAAATTCTTCCAAGCACATTGAGCAAATCCAACCATCCTCTAGCTTTGTTCTTGACTTTTAAGTGATCCTAGACCTTTCCTCACTTAATTCCACCCATCTACCACCTTCCCTAAGCCTTCCATTTTTCTCTCAGTTGTATCCTATAGGTTTACAGGGAATCCTGTAGGTTTCTAGTACATCTTGTAGGTTTTCCTGAAATGGCCTGCTTTGAGGCTGAATTGAGGGAAAACCTCTAGGAAGTCACCAAAATCCTCCCAAGGGTCTTCCACACCATCCAACCATATCCTAACCATTCCAGCCATCCTCCAACATCCTTAATTCACCTGCGACATCACCAAAAGAAATTAGTTTGCATACTTGATTTTGCATGAAAAGACAAAAAGACAAAAACAGATTTATTTCAGTCCCTTTACTTGCACATTAGTGATGTTTGATGCTTATTATTTCCATGCTTAGATAGTAGCATTTGGTTCATGATAATTTAGCATTATTGCAAGGCATAGTTTCTTGGTAGTTAATTAGGAAATGGTGTGATTTAGCATTGAATTTCGATCTTTTCCATTATTGCAGTAGAGTAGCTCTCCCTTAGAGTAGATTTCCATTTCTTCCATCAAGAAACCAAGCTTCTTCTAACTCCATAGAAGTCTGGCTTGAAAACCCTAGCGGTCTCTTGCCAGTTGAACCGTGACAAAAGGCAGAACCATCACTGTTACTTGTGCATACAGCACTGTCACCTCCAAGTTCGTACGAACCCCGGATTGACAAAGTAAAGCTGGTAGCCCAGGAGTTGCTGCAATATTGGTGCTCATCACTTTTTGGCGTCATTGTCAGGGAGGTGTCTGAGTAATATGTGAATACTACTTCTTTCTGTTATTTCTTGTCTCTAATATTCTACCATTAGTTTATTTTTGCAAAAATAATTTAGTTGCTTCCTTTTTCATTCTACATTTTCTTCTTTCCTTTCCATTTTTGCAAGCAAGATTTCAATTCAGCAAGTAGTTTTTCACTCAGTTAGTAGTTTTCATTTAATCAACAATTTCAATTTTGCAAATTACTTTCCAAGTTTGAAAAAAAACACAAAACCAACCCAAAAACATTTCCTTTCATGCCTTGTAGGAATAGGGATAACTTAGGGAACTTTTTTCCAAATACCCCCACTGCATCAAACAATCAACCTTCCCTCTTCTTCGGTGGCTGTGAACTGGAGGAACCCTTAGGTGAGCAACCTGACATATTTGAAGAACCTACAGGGGAAGAAGAAGAAGAAGAACCCATTCCTACTGAACTAATGGCTGAAAACAGAAATGACAGAGGGAATAGAGAGTGAGTTGATGGTGCCTTCCCCATCAAGGAAACCAATGGGGACACTAATATGAAATATATAAGCCCCTCTTCCCTACCTCATTTCCATGGCTTGACCACATAATACCCCAACACTTTCCTATTTTATTTTGATGTTATATGCCGAACCTATGACCATACAAATGATGAGCAGAAGTTAAAACTATTTCCAGCTACCCTCAAGGATGCATCATTGCGCTGGTTCATGGGTTTATCTGTGGATAGCATCACAACTTGGGCTCAGATGAAGCAAGCCTTTAACAACAAGTATCGAGACTATTTTCAGTCAAAGGATACTAAAGAGGAAATTTTTAGGATGACCATATGCAATGATGAATCCTTAGAGGATTATGAAGAAGATTCCAGCTTAGTTACAAAAGGGCCAGGTGCACACTTGACCCTGAGTCACTAAAGTTGGTCCTGCTTAGGGGAGTAAGGGAAGATCTTCTAGATACCCTACACTTGTTATCAAGAGGAGATGTCTACCAATTACCCTATGAGGATATCAAGAATGTCTTTAGAAACCATTCTAGGGAAGCTAGGAAAAAGGGTAGGGGTAGTCAACCTATGGTCAATACATCCGCTTCCAAATCATCCATAAAGGGTGAAATTGGAAACATGCTAGAAGATTTCAAAAATGAGATGTTGCAAACCCTTGCCTTTAAAATGGACACTATGCACATGAAGAGAAAGCAAGAGGAAGTAGAGAGAGCCTTGGCCATTTTTTGTCCTAGATGTACCAGGAGGCATCCTAGGAATGAAAGTCCATTGAATTCTATTGAAATTTTCTCAGTCTGTGAAGAATACCACTCCACAGACAAGTGCCCTTATTTTCCTAGACTCAAAGCTATATATCAAGGAGCTAAAGGGGTTCCTGAGCAGCTCTGCTACATAAACCACAGGAGACCTCATGGGCCTAGACCATACTAGCAAGGCATGCAAGGGTTATCCCATGCATATTACAACCCCAACCTGACCACAAACATACCTTCTTGGGGACCCCCTGCTCATCCTTCCTAGTCTACACCTCCTCCTTGGTCCTTTGTATCTCAGTATCACTCCCAACCAGCCAGCGAGTCATTTCAACCATATGCTCCATCACAACCTTAGTGGAATGCACAGCCCTATGGGTGGAGGCCTGAATACAACAATGCTCTGGCTTTATTGCCTCCACCACCTGCCCAACCACAGTTGCTACACTTTTCTCCACCCAAGCAACCCCAGATACCTGCCCAACCAAATCCGAACCTGAACAACAGAAAGGCTCAACAAGTATACAGTGGAGAGACATCATATCCAACTTATGCTATGGAAATCCAGGAGATTAACCTGAGATCTAGGAGAGTTCTCCCGAATAACCAACCTCCACATCCACCTAGGGAGGTTGAGGAAGAAAGAGAGGAAATCATTCTTAAAGTGAATCCACCCTTTCCTGAGAGACTAACCCAACCACTCCAGCCTACCCGAGAATAGGCTGAACTTCCGGGAGAATTGAAAAATCTATGTGTAAAGATTCCACTTCTCCAAGCAATAAAATATGTTCCTATTTACAATAAGTTGATTAAGGAGAAGTACTTCAAGCATCCAGGGAGGCAAAGAGGGGATGCCCCTACCATTAATGTCATTGGAAAGCTATCTAACTTAATGATGGGGCAGGTAATCTGTCCAAAGTATTCTGACCCTAGAAGCCCTGTACTAGATGTGCACATCAATGGCACCATTGTCCCACACACTTTGATCAATCCTGGGGCTACCATTAATGTGATGACCAAGGACACCATGCTCAAGCTCAACCTCCAAGGTTCATTGAGGAAGACCACAACAATTCTGCAACTTGCAGACTGCTCCACAGTGACCCCTGAATTGATTGTGGAGGATGTGATGGTCTCCATTGAATCTTGGGAGTACCCTGCATATTTCCTAGTTCTCTAACCTAAGGCTAAGCTTATTGGTTACCCTCTCATCCTTGGGAGACCCTAGTTGGCCACTACCGATGCTTACATTATCTGCAGAGTTGGGAATATGACCATCAAGAATGGGCATATGTCTAAGAAGATAGTCCTATACCCTTTTGCTCAGCCATCCCTAGAGCATGATTTACCTTTATGGTTGGAGGAGGAGGAAGAAGATGAAGTTTATTCCGCCCAACTTTATACTTTAGAAACAACCATGGGAGGAGGACAACAAGGTGAATATGATTTTATTGAACACCTACTCCAAAGTCCAACTCCCAGTACATTTCCCTTAAAATATGTAGTAAAGGAAACCCAGAACAATCATCCAACTGACCTATGCTTGGCTGATTCCAACCCCTCCATGTCAAAACCATAGAATTCGGCCCTCAGAGAAACCTGAAAATCAATCCATATCTTTCTTCTCTCCAAGAAGAGAAGTTATGCAACATGCTAAATGAGCATCTAGATGCCTTTGCTTGGAGTTACAAAGAAATGAAGGGAGTACACCCCTCAGTGTGTACTCACCACATATACATCGAAGAGGGTTGCAAGATAGTCCAGAAACCCCAAAGGAGGATGAATCCAGCTCTTAAAGATATAGTCAAAGAAGAACTGCAAAAATTTCTAGATGCAAGATTCATTTACCCTATCTCTGACAGTGAGTGGGTCTCTCCTTTGGTGTTAATTCCAAATAAAAATGGTAAGTGGAGGATTTGTGTCGATTACAGGGAGTTGAACAAAGCCACAAAGAAGGACCATTTTCCTCTACCTTTCATTGACCAAGTGCTTGATGGCCTGGTGGGGAATTTTCTTTTTCTTTCCTAGATGGATTTAGTGGGTACAATAAAATATAGATCAGCCTGAAAGACCAGGATAAAACCACCTTCACTTGTCTTTGGGGTACTTTTTCCTATAGGGTCCTTCCTTTTGGCCTATGAAATGCTCTTGCCACTTTCCAGAGAGCAATCCTAAGTATTTTTTCGGAGTTGGTACATGATGTGGTGAAAATTTATATGGATGATTTTACACCTTATGGCTGTGATTTTCAAGAGGCTTTGTCCAACCTAGGCAAAGTATTGCACAAATGCATTGAAATGAACTTGTCTCTCAGTCCCGAAAAATGTGAATTCTTGATGATTGCAGGAATCGTGCTAGGTCATTCAATATCTCAGCAAGGACTATAGGTGGATCCAAACAAAATAGCTATCATCCAAAGGGTCCCATCTCCTCAAAATCAGAGAGATGTCATAAGTTTCCTAGGGTTAGATGGATACTACCAAAGGTTCACAAAGGACTTCAACAAGTTGGCCTCTCCTTTATTTGGTTTGTTGGCCAAGGACTCTGAATTTGTATGGTCAAAAATATGTCAAGAGGCCTTAGACACCCTAAAGAACAAGTTAACCACTGCATCAATTCTCTGAGGCCCAAATTGGGCCCTTCCTTTTCATATTCATGCTGACATCTCACACAAAGCCATAGGAGCAACCATATGTCAGATAGATGAAAAATTACCTTATGCTATCTACTTTATCAGTAAGAATCTGTGAAAGGCTGAACTAAATTACACAGTGACTGAAAAGGAACTCCTGGATATTGTGCATTCATTGAAAAAATTTAGGCATTATATTACAGGCTATCAAACATTTGCGTATACTGACCATGCTACAATCAAATATTTAATGAATAAACTAGATGTGAATTCTTGGATTATAAGATGGTTACTCTTATTGTAGTAGTTTGATCTAACTATTGTTGATAAGCCTGGTAAGGAAAATGTTGTTGCAAAATTTTTGTCTAGATTAAATTTTCTTGTAGGTGAAGAAGGAATAGTTGATGACCAATTACTGGATGAGCACTTATTTTCTATTTCAGTTCTCTCTCCATGGTTTACTGATATAGCAAACTATTTGGTATCTGCACAGTTCCCATTGAACTTGTCCTCCAAACAGAAAAGAAAGATATTGAGGAAGAGCGCCCCCTTCACTTGGATTGGGGGAAATCTCTTCAAACTTGGCGCAGATCAAATCTTGAGAAGGTGTGTCAGGGAGGAGGAAGTCTTTGAAATCCTTCTGACCTGTCATGATGGGCCTTGTGGAGGTCACTTTGCAGCAAAAAGGATGACATTCAAAGTGTTACAAGAATGCTATTATTGGCCCACTCTTCATCAAGATGTGAAAAGATATACTAGTCAGTGTGATCGGTTCCAAAGGATTGGAATGCCTACTCCAAGATATGAATGCCTCAGCAACCTCAGGTGAATTTCAAGCCATTTAACAAGTGGGGCATGGAATTCATTGGACCTATTGACCCTCCTTCCAAACAAAAGAAGTACATCATTGTGTGCACTGACTATCTGACTAAGTGGGCTGAAACCAAGGCAATTGAGGAAGCAACAGAAGAGAATGTAGCTGAGTTCCTAAGGGAGAATGTCTTTTACAAATTTGGGTACCCTAGTGAGTTAGTCACAGACCAAGGCAGCCAGTTTACCTCCAACATGATTGAAGACTTGCTTAGCCAGCACAAAATCAAGCATAGAACCTCCACTCCCTATCATCCACAAGCTAATGGACAAGTAGAGGTGACCAATTGAGAATTGGGGGGCATCTTGACCAAAGTGGTAAGCAGCAGTAGGAAGGATTGGGCAAAGAGAGTATTTGAGGCCAACTAAGCCTATAATACCACCTGGAAGACCACCATTGGATTCAAACCCTATGAGCTGGTTTATGGGAAAAAGGCCTCGATGTCCATTGAATTTGAGAATAACACATTAAGGATGGCAGCCCAACTAGATCTAGATTCAAGCAATGCACAAAAAGAGAGATTGCTCCAGTTGAATGGTTTGGATGAATTCAGAATTAATGCCCTTCTACATACAAAGGTATTTCAACTTCAGAGGAAGATCTAGCATGATAAGAACATCAAGGAAAAACAATTTCAAGAGGGTGATTGGGCTTTGTTATATGATTCTAGGTATAAAGACTTCAAGGGCAAGTTAAGGACAAGATGGCTAGGACCTTATGTTGTAGAAAGATGCCATGATAATGGTTTAGTATAGATCAGAACCATAGATGAAGAGGCCATCCCTTTACTTTTTAATGGACACCGACTGAAAATTTATAAGAGACCATTGTCAAAACAAGAATCCATTGATATGTATCAATAAAATAGTGATGGTAGTGGAGCAAGTTTCAGCCCCTACCTAATCAAATCACTAAGAGAAAAAATAGAAAAAGAATAAGGACTAAGGTGAAAACCTCCATGAGGCACCTGAGTCCCACTATCGGGTTGAAAACCTCTTGGGGCAGCCCAATGGTGTCAATAAAAAAAAAGGGAGAAAAAATGAGAATAAAAATATCCCTAGGTGAAAACCTCTCTTGAGGCACCCAGGGAAAACAGCTAGGATGAAAACCTCTCAGAAGCAGCCTAATTGTTTTCAAAACAAAAACAAAAAAGAGAAAAATCATGAAAATTTATATTTTACAGGTTAGCAAGAAGGATGATCAGAGAGAAAAGGAGGATCACCAAGAGACCTATTTCACTCACTTTTTTTTTTCCACTCATTTTTCATTCATCACTCTACCATTTCTTTCATTTTTTACACTCCTTTCCTTCAGTTTACAAGGGGACTGTGTTTTCTACAGGATCCCCTGTAAACCTACAGGATCCCCTAAAAACCTACAGGATGATCCTGTAGGAATCACAATGACCCAGAAATCCTATAGGAATCGACCTTAAAGGAAAAAATGACCTACTATGTCAATGAAATAGCACCCCTACATCATCATTCCATGACCATACCTATACCCACCTTCATCACCCCTGCATTCTTAAAAAAAAAATATTAGTTTCAAAAAATTTCACAGTCTTCGAAAAAGAAGGAAACAGAGAGCAATAGGGAGCATCACCTAAGTATTCCTCATTCTCCACACTCCTAGTCTCCCTCTCCATCCATGTCACCATCCTCAAACTCCCAGCAGAAGGTATGATTAAGAGTTCTGAGGGAGAAGCAGCTACAGGACATCCTGTAGGAAATCCTATAGCAACCTATCCCACAGAATACAAATCATAAGAACAACAAGCTTCCAACATGATGATCCAAGAGCAGAAGGGACTCCAAAGTAGCAACAACACCATCATCTTCAACACCAAGTACCTGCACCACAAAAAATCATCAGAGAACAACAACAAAAAGGGAAGAAGACTAGCATGCAGCTAATACACACAACAAGCACCTCTGGTCTTCAACCACTGCAGCAAGGTATTAAGCACCACAGGTAAGTATCCCGCTCACTCTCTCATGTGCATAATGTAGTCAAAATATGTAAAGGTTACGACTAAGTTGGTTTATAAGTGCAAGGTGGCCAGTTAATTTGTCCACCTTCAATCAATCAACAAAGACAAAACAATTTGTCCTCTCACATGTGGCAGCAGTCAACTCAAAAACAGAAAGGAGTAGGGCAAAAGAAGTTAAGGCTATGGAAGCATGAAGTGGGAGTTGATTATGAGGAAGTGGGGAATGATGAGGTGGTAGTGGGGACCAATGGTCCAAAAATGGAAACCGTACCTCAGCTGCCAGCACACCACCTCACCCCAAATGACCATAAGAGGAAATAATCGTCATCCCCATGCATTCATGCATTCACTTCCTCGAGGCTTGCTCTCAAAAGTCTCTCTCATACCCAAGAAGCCTATAGCAAGGAATACACCATCATTTCTCTACACAGGAATTCCTACAGGATTACATAGGAAATCCTACAGGATTGCACATAGGATTCCTACATGATACACAGAGACAGTCTACAGGATAGGCTGAGAGGAGTTTCAGAGGGGAAAACATAGGGGTTGACCACAGCAAACACTATGAAGAGGTAGGCTCTGTAATTATAGCCCTCTTTCCAAGTAAATTGAACAAGAATCCTCTAATTTGAGTGAATTTTGCATCTATGCAAGAGAATTATCCACACAATCATCTCAATCTTATACTTCTGCATTTGAAAATTGTATCAACCATCTCATCTCCTCAAAACTTCACCAACCAAGATGACAAGAGGGTTTAATAAGAGGGAGCCCACTAACACTGTGAGAATCCAACAACACCCTCAGGTACTAGAAATCTTCACAAGGCATAATTGGATGGGGTTTTTCGAAAAATTAAGGGGGTATGATGATGAGGTGGCTCGAGATTTTTCTCTCTCCCTCATTCCACTTACCAGAGTCCATGCCACTGTTGTGGTAAGAGGCCTCTCCATAGAACTCACCCCTGAACTCATCAGCAAAGTTACCACACTTCCCCTAGGAGTACCATGGAGGAAGGAAGACAAAGGAGATAGCCAAGTTGCCAAAAGGAAATTCTTTTTAGAAGGTGAGGAACCCATTGAGGACAAAAATGGAGTAAGGAGAGAAAGTCTGCCATATCCCTAGAATGAGGTGAGCTACCAACTTATCAAATACATTTCATGTGAGGGTAGGTATAGTGTGGTCTATGGCTATCATTTTAGGCTTCTTGAAGAATTGAGATTTGGAGCAGAAACACCCCCTCACCACAATGTCAGCATACCATCCTTCTTGTTGCAATCACTGATAGACTCAAGCATCAAAGTGCAAGAGGGAAATTCCCAAAAGCTAGCTCACCATGGGTTAATTAGAATCCTTATGGAAGATGCCCTCCAAAACCTCAGAATTCCTATACAATGGCACTTTTTCAAAGACATGCAGGAAGAGGAAGACATCAAAGCTCTCACATATGATGTTAGTCCTACCATCAGTGAAGAGGAAGAGGAAGAGACTGAAGTAGAGGAAGAAGAAGTAGAGCAAGAAGAAGAAGAAACAGAAGGAGATGAAGGTGAGATGAATGAAGACAAATATGAAACAAAAGAAAATGAGGAATATGAAGAAGAAGAGGAGAAAGAGAAGGAGGATGGTGAAGAAACATAGGAGGATGTTAAGGAGGGAACTGATAAAGATTATGAGGGTCTACAAGAGGAAGAAGAAAGGAAAGACATAGGTGAAGAAAGCAATGGGAAAGAGGGGGCAAAAGACAGGGAGGAGTCACCTAGGGTGTCTCCAGAACCCACTGAGAGAGAGGAAGAAACTACCCTCACTACTCTTAGCACCCCCATCAAGAAAAAAGGCAAAAGACAGAGACAAACCCCCTTATATTTCAGGACAAGGAAGAGCACACGAATAAGGCAGGGGAAACCCCAAACACCAATCAAAATTCCCATTGTTATTGAAGACTCACCTAAAAAAAAGTAGAAAATGCCTTCCCCTAAGTCCCCCATCAACTATGTGAGAAGGCCGATGACTAGATCAACCTCCCCCAAGGGAAAAGAAATTCTACAGGAAACACAGCAGAATCTACAGGAAGTAGAAGTAGTCCTACAAGATACTTTGTTGAACCTACAGGAGACACAAAAATTGGAAAAGGAGCTAGGCCAATAGCAAGGAACTAAAGAAGAGGAACCAAAGTCAAAAGAACCTAGCTCCCAACCTAATCTTGACTCCTACTACAGGTTTATTGAAGGAGGCAGGGTCATTCCTCAAAAATTTTCTATTCCACTATTCTTCGAGCTTGAGAAGGAGAGAGCCATAACTCACAGATGGATGCAGATAGCCAAATCCAAGGGGATGGAAGACATTGGGAACATGGAGGAGAAGATCAAGGAGATGGGTAGAGAGATAAGTAGCTTCAGAGATAGAGAGATCATAATGAAAAATCAACTAGAAACAAAAAATGCATGGTTGAGGGGACAGATGCAAGAAAGAGAGAATCAATTGGCATTTATGTCTAGTCTCTCTTTGGAAGCAATCCAGTGTAGGATGCCAGCTAAATCCTATGCCCTATACCTCAAGGAAAAATTGGTGCAGTTCCAGATCAAAACCCTAGCAGAGAGAGGCACCATGCCATATCAGGACTATAGGCAATTCATTGATCTTTGTGATCATAACACACTAGAAGATAGGGCCAAGATGTATGAGTTTTATTTGAACAACATGGACTTAACAAACATGAATGTATGGGACCCTAATGCAAATATAGGAGATTTACAGTTGATGACTTTGGCATCATGGATGAACCATGAGGAATCAAGATCTGCAGAGATGAAGAAGATATTTGCAAGAGAGCAAATTGAACCTCTTATTATCAGAGGTGAATAATCAGATCCCGTGGCCCTCATCAGTACCCATAATTGGATTGAAAATGATCCTTAACTTTCACCTAGATATCTTGATGCCCAAGAGCAAGCAATTTCACATACTGAGGACATGTTTAGGCTTTTAGGGATGATAGCATACATGCCT
Source organism: Pinus tabuliformis (assembly GCA_031772625.1). Lineage (NCBI taxonomy): Eukaryota > Viridiplantae > Streptophyta > Pinopsida > Pinales > Pinaceae > Pinus > Pinus tabuliformis. The sequence continues at coordinate 976,704,071 of CM062812.1, forward strand.
GCCTGAGGAGATGGAACACATTGCCATACAACTTAAAGATAAGAGAGTACCACTCTCCTCAAATATTGAGAGAAGCACTAAACAGGACACCCATGTACAAGAAATCTATGCAAAGACTAAAAGTCAATTGGATTGGCCTAAAACTTAGTCCACCACTACTCTTAGGAATGCTAGAAGGAAGGAAGGAAGAAGAAGAAAAGAGGTAGTGGGAAGAGGTAGAAACAAAAGCAGGCTTCTATGAACAACAAGAGGAAACCACAGAAGAGGCATGGGATGTCAGGGAGGCCACTAGAGATATGAAGGATATGGATATTGATTGAGTTTCTCAGAGGATGAGCAACACTTTCAGTAGGGGGTGATGATGAGACTCATCATTGAGTAATTATATGGGCCTTAATTCACCTCCTAGCTTAGTCAAGCAAACTTTTCTCACAACTTATTATATGTTTTTTATTATATTTTGTTTATGAGATGAGTTAGAGCTGGATATTATGCCTAGCGGACTAATATGCATTGAGTGCAGGATTGTAGGAGAAAATCAAGGAATTTTGGCAAATAATAAGGTTAAAACTTGAATGGGACAAGGGAGAGGGATTGTAGGAGGTAAATTCTCCTCATTTACTTCTCCCCCATTCAAATATTCCTCCATCCATCACACCAGCTCGGAGTGCAAGCAACCAAGCCATGCGGATTAGAAGGCAGTCAAGCAAGTGAGAGACAAAAGCCTAGTTTATCTCGAGTTTGGGAGCTAAGCGTCCCTAATTTTAAGGAAGTTGGTAGGGATTTCAGTTGTATAAGTAGAGAGGCCTAGAGCCTCATTAGGATTTGAATTTTTTGTTGTAAAAATCTAAGCTATTTTCGAGCTCTAGACTTGTGAAAGTTTTATTGATGTAATTTTATGTTTTGGTAATAAGAATGAGTTTCATTTTGAGCCAACACTGAGTTAACTCAAAGGGCTGAAGATCTTGGGTTAGGGCCCAACCCTAGCAGCCAAGGCTCCTCTTTCTTGTATCCGTATGTTTAGATTAGTCTCATAGCTTCATCGTTAATTTTCTTTTAGATGTGTTTTCATTGCAAGTAGTGTAGATTGGATTGGTTATTTATTAGTTTGCTTCCATCGGTGCCTTACTTCAGTAGCAGGTTAGCAGGGATAAAAGGAGTACCACAAGGTTATCAGTGGGTGTCTTGGCCTCATTTCCTCCCTTTGGGATCATGATTTGAGGAAGGGACCCTTATGCAACCCCAAAAACACAGATTTCTATTTCTTGCATAAGCTTTATAGTTTACTGTATTTAAGTTAGCATTTGATCAGTTTTGCAAAGTAGGATTTCATTTCCATTTCTTCTATCTTCACCCTTGTAGTAGATCTCATCCATGCTTTCATTTCTCTTAGCAACTTTCCTCATGCATAATGTAGGCAGTTAGTTCAATAATTCTTATTTTCTAGATTATGAGAATGCTTCTTGTTTACATAGATTTTTGGGAATTATACATGTTTTATGTAGAGCAGGTGCTTCAAGAGGAGACAAAGACTTCATAGCTAGCAACCACCTTCCACTCCATCCACCATAGTCATTCCTTGTTTTCACCATTTCCTTCACTAGTTTTCATCATTTTTCATAGAAATGCTTCCAAGCACATTGAGCAAATCCATCCATCCTCTATCTTTGTTGTTGACTTGTAAGTGATCCTAGACCTTTCATCACTTCATTCCACCCATATACCACCTTCCATAAGCCTTCCATCACCTCCAACACCTTCCATTTTCCTCTCGGCTGTATCTTGTAGGTTTACAAGGAATCCTATAGGTTTCTAGTACATTTTGTAGGTTTTCCTAAAATGGCCTGTTTTGAGGCTGAATTCAGGGAAAACCTCTAGGAAGTAACCAAAAACCTCCCAAGAGTATTCTACACCATAAAACCATCTCCTAACCCTTCTAACCATCCTCCAACATCCTTAATTCACCTGCGACATCACCAAAAGAAATTAGTTTGAATACTTGATTTTGCATGAAAAGCCAAAAAGACAAAAACAGATTTATTTCAGTCCCTTTACTTGCACATTAGTGATGTTTGATTCTTCTTACTTCCATTAGTAGATAGTATCATTTGGTTCATGATAATTTAGCATTATTGCAAGGTATAGTTTCTTGCCAGTTAATTAGGAAATGGTGTGCTTTAGCATTGAATTTCGGTATTTTCCATTATTTCATTAGAGTAGCTCTCCCTTAGAGCAGATTTCCCTTTCTTCCATCAAGAAACCAAGATTCTTCTGACTCCATAGAATTTTGGCTTGAAATATCCAGTGATCTCTCGCCAGCTGAACTGTGACAAAAGGCAGAACCATCATTGTTACTTGTGTATACAACACTGTCACCTCCAAGTTTGTATGAACCCCGGGTTGACAAAGTAAAGGTGGTAGCCTAGGACTTGCAACATTCTTTCTGCAATACTAGTGCTCATTAGATTTTATCCGCAAGAAGGCACACCATTTGCAAAACCTTGGGATGTCAGAGAGGCCACCAGGGCCATGAAATACATGGACAGAGATGACTGAGTCACTCAGAGGATGAGAAAGAGTTTCAGTATGGGGGTGATGATGAGGTTCATCAATAGGTATATCATAAGGGTCCCAATGCCATCCTCCAACTTTAAAATCATCTCTTTCTCACATTTATTTCCAAATTTTGTTATATTATGCTTAATGTGAGGAGTAAAAGATGTGTTGCTATGTCATGTGGCCTAATATGTCTTAAATGAAAGAATTGGAGCAATTATGAGATAATTTGAGTGTAGGAGCCTTGGAGTAGACAGAAAGGAGATATTCTAATATTTTTTCCACCTCCTTAACTCCTATAATCAGTAAAAGATCACCACTCTATCTCTCATCAACTCGAGGTCATTGGCAGCCAAGAAGGCTAAGGTTATTAGCAGCCAAGCCAGTGTAACTCAAAGAAGATCTAGATCCGCCTTCCTCGACTTTGGGAGACAAACATCTCTATTTTCTAGGGATTTACCCTTTTGTATAAAGAAACATGTTGAGGAACTCATCAGGATTCTAATTTTTGTTGTATCTAAGTGGCTATTGAGCTCAAGCACTTGTGATTGCCATTTTTTATTATTATGTAATGTATTTGACACTTCTGCAATGATAATGGAAAGTTTATTTTTGATCTATCACTGAGTTAGTCCATAGGGCTGAAGCTCTTGGGTTTGGGCCCAACCCCAATAACTTAGGTCCCTATTATGTATTTATACTTATTTTAGCTTATAATGTTTGATTAGTTGTTACATTTCAGTAGAGTATAGTTCCTCAAAAATTTTGTGACTGTGGCCTCTATCTCATCTCTCTCATGGGAGCATGATTAGAGGACTCCACCATCACAACCCAAAAACATTGTGTGATTTCTTGTTTATGATTTCTTGGAAAAGTCTACATTTTTTATCTTGCTTTACATATGATTGTTGTAGCTTAGAATTTAATTCATTGCATAGATCAATTTCTTAGCATCAATTAGATAGTTTCCAAATTCAACTCATCTTTTCCACCATTGATTGTAATAGTTTACAAATGAAAATAAGAACAGGTGCATGTGATGTTGCAGGATTGTTGGATCTACAAGTAAGGGATCTTTTCACCACCTCCATCCAGGACTTCTCCACTCTCTTTTGATGAATGCCAACCAATGTTCTTGATCTCTATTTTTAGGTCACCGTGAGCAACCCTCTTAGCCCAAAGATGGCCTTCCTGAAGTGTTGGGTTTGGCTAGGGGTGTTGGTCACCTTCCATACATTTCCCACAACCTTCATCCATCTTTCCATCACTTTATCCCATCATCCTTACCCTCCAAATCCTCTTGACAAACTTCCTGTAGTATTTCAGGACTTCTTGTAGCAATACAAGAATCTTGTATCAACTTCCTGTAGCGCAAAACTGTAGTAGCCTGTTTTCCCCTTATTTTGACCTATAATGCCAATGTAGCTTAGTTTAGGAGTAGGTTGACCCCTCAGCTTGGACTCCATGATTAGAGGTACCACCTAGGCCATTTTCTCCATTCTTTTCCTTCACTATAAGAGAAAATAGCATTAGTTTCTTCATTACAAATTTGATAATTAGTACATTACTTAATGTGCAAGTGTGAGTTAGATAAATGATGCTTGAATTCTTGAGTTGTGAATTGGTAGAATAATATTATGTTTTCAAGTGAATTTGATATCTAGATGGTTGATTGAAATTAGTGTAGATTTCCTTTCTGCAGTTAGCATAATTCTTGTGTTCTCTCATGGATTGATTCAGTAGAATTTACAAGTTGACAACATTTACAAGTTAGATTTGAACAACATTTATTTTTTTTGCACTAGGACTAGATTTTGAATCATGCTTTCAGTAGTTAATCTCCCCTAGTTCAATAGAAGAATGGTCTTGGATCCCTAATGATCAAATGACCTAGTTGAGGGTGGCATGAGTAGAATTCCATCTACTGTGTATATAGCACTGTCACCTCAAAGTTTGTATGAACCTCAGGTTGATAAATAGAGTTGAGGATCCTCTGGGAGTTACAACACTCTTGGTGTAATATCAATGCTCATGACTACTATGATAGTAAAGCCAAGGAATTCTATGAGCTAAATATGGGATCGATGACAAATGAGGAGTATACAACCAATGTTCTGGAGTTGTTGAGGTATGTATTGTATCTTAAAGATGAGAAATCCAAAGTTCTGAGATTTGTCAGTGGATTACCATTAGCATTTAAATATCGATTGAATATGATGAGCCTCAGTCTCTTGAAGAATTCATTGGGAAGTTGAAGCACTATTATGAGAAATTAAAGCATAAGACAAAATATCAACAAGGTTGGAAAGGGAAAGATAAAGCTAAGGAAAATTGGCCACCAAAGCAAACAATACCTCATTATGCAGGTGAGAAAGAGAATATTGTTCCTTACAAGAAGTTAATGTAGTTGGATAGGGACATGGATCACATCCTGAAGGACAACAGAATAAAGGTGATGGTAAGGGACAGTTGTAGTGTGTCAAGGAGCATCTCAAGAGATATTCCCCATAGTATCAGGGTGGTAGGCCTTAGATTTATAGTGTAAAGGAAGTGCAAACAGTTGAGGATGTTGAGCAAAGCATTCCTCGGATCTATGCAACATTGGATAATAGGTAGGCAGATCACCAGGAATCCATTATCAAGATGGATGGTAATATTTGTGATCAAGTTGTTTTTATTTGGATTGACCCTGGATCTAATTATAGTTATGTTAATCCTAACTTGGTGAATAAGTGTGGTTTGTATAAAGAAGTGCATGCAGAATGTTGGTTAGTGCAATTGGCTATAGGTACAAAGAAAAGAGTTCATCAATGGGTAAGATCTTGTGTATTTGAGTTGAATGGTATGTCTACATCAACGCATTTGAATGTTCTATTGTCGGGATCATACGATATGTTGATTGGTATGCATTGTTATATCTTCATAGGACCAAGGTGGATTGTTATGACAAGGCCATTGAGTGCCTAGATGACAATGGAGAACAAAGTATCTTGCAGGGTAAGAAGAAGGCAACAATAGTTAGAATGGTTACCTCTATGTAGGCAAATCATAGTCACAGGAAAGGGTGTGTATTATTTGCAATGCATATTTCTAGTGATAAAGGTGAGGACATTGACAATGCAAAGGTATTGAGCAAGTACCTGATTTTAGAGCAGTTTCAAAATGTGTTTCCCTTGGAGATTTCAGAGTTTCTTCCTCACAGGGAAATGGACTTTTCTATTGATTTAGAACCAGGGGAAACACCAGCATCAAAGGCACCATACATTATGAGCAGACTAGAGTTGGTAGAATGGAAGTTGCAGTTGAAATAAATTCTTAACAAGGGATACATTAGGCCAAGTGTATCAGCTCGAGGTGTACCGGTATTGTTTTTCAATAAGAAGGATGGTACTCTCAGGTTATGCATTGATTACAAGTATCTGGACAAGGTAACCATAAAGAACATGTATCTTTTTTCGAGGATTGATGATTATTTGACCAGTTGAAGGGAGAAACAATGTTCTCGAAGATTGATCTGAGATCAAGATACCATTACATACGCATAAAAACATAGGATATTTACAGGATTGCTTTTTGGACTAGGTATGGATATTATGAGTTCGTTATAGTTCCTTTTGGTTTGACTAATTCTCCAACTACTTTTATCTTCTTAATGAATAGTGTGTTGCGTCCTTATCTGAACAAGTTTGTTATTGTGTTCATTGATGATATATTGATATATTCTAAGAATGAGGAAGAACATGCCAACACTTAGCATCAGTGTTGAGATTGCTAAGAGAACATCAATTGTATTCCAAGCCTAGAAAATGTAGTTTCTTTCAGACAGAGGTACATTACTTTGGACACGTTGTTTCGAAGGAAGGCATAGCAGTGGATCCGGAAAAGATAAGAGTTATTATGGAATGGGAAGCTCCTAGGAATGTGGATGAGGTAAGGACATTTCTGGGGTTAGCAGGTTACTACAGGAGGTTCATAAGGAAATTCTTGTGGATTTCATATCCTAACACATCATTGTAGCAAAAAGGGAAGACATTTGAATGGACAGAGGAATGTGCAACAATTTTTTAGCAGTGGAAGCAGTGTTTGACAAATGCTCTAGTTCTCAATATTGCAGACTAGGATAAATAGTTTTTGTTGTGTATAGATGCCTACAAGAGAGGACTTGGTGGATACTTAATGTAGGAGGGACAGGTGGAATGTTATGAATAAGGAAAATTGAATGAGCACGAGTAGAATTATGTTACATATGATCTTGAGTTGGGAGCGATCATCCATGTTTTGAACATGTGGAGGCATTATCTTCTTCGAAGGAGATTTTTACTAATGAGTGATCACATTGGATTGAAATACCTATTTGACCAACTGAATATGAATGCTAGGAAAGCTAGATGGTTTTCAATGATTAGTGAGTTTGATTTTGATATTAGGTACACTAACAGAAAGGAAAATAGGGTTGTAGATGCTCTTAGCAGCAGAGTGCAGGTGTATCATATAGCAGTGATGAGTTTTTATGGGAAAGATCTATAGGATAGAATCTTACAGACAGGACAACAGCATGACAGTTACATGGATCTTAGGCACAAGTTACAGCAGGGTACATGTGAGCAAGATGTGGACTATCATCTTACAACAGATGGTTTGATCATATTTAGGGTCAGGATCTATGTTTCATACAATAGTGAAATCAAGAATCTTATATTGAGGAATTTCATGCTAAATCATATTCAGGGCACCCAGGATACTAGAAGACATTGACAACGGTGAAGAATTTCTAATATTGGCCAAATCTAAAGAAGGAAGTGGCAGATTTTGTGGCTATATGCTTAAATTGTCAATAGATAAAAGCAGAGTGTCATTGTTATGTATGCAAGGTGGTGGTCATTGTTGCAGTTGTGGTAGACAGGTTGACAAAGGTAGCATGCTTCATTCTAGTGAAATGTACGTATTTAGCTAGTGATGTAGCATAGGTATTCATGAGGGAGATAGTGAGGTTGCATGGTATTTCGAAGAAGATTGTGTCATACAGAGATGCTAAGTTCACTTCCAGAATATGGAAATATTTTTTTGCAGGTTTGGGTACCGAGTTGACCTTCAATGCAACTTATCTTCTGCAAAAACATGGATAGAGAGAGGGACAATAATATTCTGAAGGACATGTTTAGAATGTACATAATGCATCATTAGCGAAAGTGGGACGAGTACCTTCCACTTGTTGAGTTTTCGTACAGAAATGGGTATCAAGAGTCATTGAGGATGAGTCCATTTGAGGCATTGTATGGGAAGAGTTGTAATACTCCTATTAGTTGGGGTGATCCAATGAATAGGGTGTTGATATGACTGGACATGTTAGAAGAGATTGAATAGGAAATGTAGGTTATCAAGAAGAATCTAAATGCAACAAAGGACATGAAGAAAATTTATGTATTTCAGCATAGGTTGTTTAAGGAGTTTCAGGTTAGGGAACATGTGTACTTGTGCATCAAGCCCAAGAAGAGCTCCTTGAGGATTGGGTCAAGTGCAAAGTTGGCACCTCAGTATTGTGGGATTTTTGAGATCCTTGAGACGATTAGGCTAGTGGCCTATAGAATTTTACTGCCTTCGACAGTGAGAGTCCATGATGTTTTCCATGTTTCAATGCTTAAAAGGTATGTAAAGGATGTTAATCATGTTATTGATTGGTCTGTATTGCAAGTGGATCCAGAAGGTGAATTCCAATTGGAACCTCATTGTATTTTGCAAAGAAATATGCTCATGCTCTAGAACTGAGAAATTGACCAGGTTAAAGTGCAGTGGAAGCACTTTGGGCTCGATGAAGCTACATGGGAGACGGTTGATTAGATGTAGGCTATGTATCCTTCCTTATTTTTCGGTTGAGGCAAATTTGTTTTGGTATCTGTATATATGTATATGGACGTAGATACTACAATGAGTTGTGTTATATTGCTCCAATAAGTGGTATGATTGTCATCTTGTTATGTTTGTTTTCTTTTCAGCAGGTTGATCATGGTAAATATTGCATCGAGCTAAGTTATAAAGAACCATGGGAAGTATGTTTTTCTTTTTAGTAGTTTTTCTAGTTGTAGGTGTTATTGAACATTGAGGATGGTGTTACCTAAGGGGAAGGGATCTATAACAACATCGAGTTAAAAATCCATGTAATAAAGTTAATAAAGGAAAAATAAGACCAAGGTCATGGGACACTTATTCCAAGATGAATATTGGGTAAAACATCCTAGTGGGTGTTCATTTCGTTTGATATGGCTAAGGGGAAATTGGCAAAGGCAATGACAAAGGCTTTGGAAAGGCAAGTGGGATTAATTGGCATTTTATTTATGAAAATAATGAAAAATAGGAGAAAAGGAAGGTGAAAAATCATAGGTTTCATGTGAGGAGGAAAATTAACGAAAAATAATGGAAATTGAAGAAAATAGAGGCCTCATTGATAAAAAGGATTCTTAGGATCAATTCACAGCCTTTTGTCAATTCAGTTTTGGATCTCTCTCTCTATTCTCTCTACTCTCTCATAGTCTCGCACACTTAGCTTATTCTTGGAACGCTCTAGTGTTGGAGGAAGGAAGGAAAAGGAAGGACAAGAAAGCATAGTGAGGCAAAGATCAAGCAAGGAAGAGGGGGATCAAGCGGCTACAGTGGGATTAGTTGTAGGTATCGAGTTGCATGTATGATTTCCTTGCTAGCTTTGGCATGCATGGTATATGCATGTGTGTATTTAATTCTCTTGTTATCATTGGCATGAGTTTTTTCAAGTGTGACAGTGGTGGAAAAAGCATGGAAAATTAACCCACTTGCGAATATTAGCCCCTAAAATTTTCCTTGGGCATGGTGTGATGGGATTATTTTACTTTGTTGAGCTATATTGCGGGATGGTTTCGAAACGGAGTGGGGTGGTCAACAAAAGAATCACAAGGCCTAGGAATCCTTTGACCAATAATGGAGGGATACACGATAAATCCTAGAGGGTGTAGACAAACAAATTCCTCATAGTTTATGTGTAGAGATGCATCGATGCTTATTTAGGGCCTAGTGATCCGTTGACCGATATATGGCAAGATTGTAGTAAAGCCTATAGTTTATGTTTATTATTTCGGCCTAGGAATCCCTTGGAGGGATACACGGTAAATCCTAAGTAAGCATTGATTGTTTCTGTTGTGAGTCCCACATTCATGCTTGGAATATGGAACAGAGGTGATTGGTTGAAATAGAGATTTGATTCAGCCCAATTTATGGTCGGGTGGTATATGGAAGTCCCTAACTTGGTTGGATTTTTCATATGTTAATAAGAGATCTTTTCCTCTTGTGTTCCATGTGTAAATGTACTTGTTAAAATGTGGTTTTAATGGTTGTTCTATCATTTTTATTTTGTTGGTTATATGCTAGTTATAAGCATGGTTTCATGATCAATCTTAGTCATGGCTCTCATCATTTTTTATTAGTAAATCAATGAATAATGAATGTATGACCTAATAGATGATAATGTAGATATTATGAGAGGACATCAGTCCTTTTTAGTGAATCTCAGATAATTATGAGACCCATATGTTCAGATGTGTATTTATGACCTATACATTACATGTTTATGATATGTTTGACGAAATGTCTAAAATTGCCGTTAGGGGTAAAGTCAAGTCCTTGTTCAAGCGTTTGTATTAGTAGCCTTATTTCATTATTATTTATCATGGGAGTGACTGGCAGTCTAGTTCATTAAAAATTAAGTTGGCTCAGGGGTTAGACACCTAGAAGGGTTTGTTGGATCCTGAAGGTTCTAAGGCTACCGAGGAAGGTCAGATTCGTCTTGTCTTATTGGTTCCACTTCCTTAACTATACATGGTGAGTTGAATCATATCATAGTAACTCTTCATCACATGTTTACCTCGATGGACCTCTTATCTTGGCTAAATATTGGAGGTGGGTGTTACAAAGTGGTATCAGAGCATGCTTCACCCTTTGGACTAGATAGGAGAAAGGTGTTTGTCATGCATACATGTCGGTTGCATATGTGCTCTTTATGCTTGTGGTCTATGTTCTTGTTATGTATGCATGGTGGTGGTCATTGTTGCGGTTGTGGTAAACAGGTTGACAAAGGTAGCATGCTTCATTCTAGTGAAGTGTACGTATTTAGCTAGTGATGTAGCATAGGTCTTCATGAGGGAGATAGTGAGGTTGCATGGTATTTTGAAGAAGATTGTGTCATACAGAGATGCTAAGTTCACTTCCAGAATATGGAAATATTTTTTTGCATGTTTGGGTACCGAGTTGGCCTTCAATGCAACTTATATTCTACAGAAAGATGTAGAGACGGAGAGGGACAATAGGATTCTAGAGGACATGTTTAGAATGGACATCATGCATCATCAGCGAAAGTGGGATGAGTACATTCCACTGGTTGAGTTTTCGTACAAAAATGGGTATCAAGAGTCATTGAGGATGAGTCCATTTGAGACATTATATGGGAAGAGTTGTAATATTCCTATTAGTAAGGGTGATCCAATGAATAGGGTGTTGATATGACTGGACATGTTAGAAGAGATTGAATAGGAAATGTAGATTATCAAGAAGAATCTAAATGCAACATAGGACATTAAGAAAATTTATGTATTTCAGCATAGGTTATTTAAGGAGTTTCAAGTTAGGGAACATGTGTACTTGCACATCAAGCCCAAGAAGATCTCCTTGAGGATTGGGTCAAGTGCAAAGTTGGCACCTCGGTATTGTGGGATGTTTGAGATCCTTGAGAGAATTAGGCTAGTGGCCTACAAAATTTTATTGTCTTCAACAGTGAAAATCCATGATGTTTTCCATGTTTCAATGCTTAAAAAGATATGTAAAGGATGTTAATCATGTTATTGATTGGTCTATATTGCAAGTGGATCCAGAAGGTGAATTCCAATCAGAACCTCATTATATTTTGAAGATAAATATGCTCATGCTCTAGAACCAAGAAATCAACCAGGTTAAGGTGCAATGGAAGCACTTTGGGCTCAATGAAGCTACATGGGAGACGGTTGATTAGATGCAGGCTATGTATCCTTCCTTATTTGTCGATTGAGGCAAATTCATTTTGGTGTATATATATATATATATATATATATATATATATATAGATGGACATAAATACTGCAATGAGTTGTGTTATAAAGCTCCAATAAGTGGTATGGTTGTCATGTTGTTATGTTTGTTTTCTTTTTTCAGTAGTTTTTCTAGTTGTAGGTGTTATTGAACGTTGAGGATGGTGTTCCCTAAGGGGAAGGGGTTTGTAACAACATCAGGTTAAAAATCCATGTAATAAAGTTAATAAAGGAAAAATAAGACCAATGTCATGGGATACTTATTCCAAGATGAATATTGGGCAAAACATCCTAGTGGGTGTTCATTTTGTTTAATATGGCTAAGGGGAAATTGGCAAAGGCAATGGCAAAGGCTTTGGAAAGGCAAGTGGGATTAATTGGCATTTTATTTATGAAAATAATGAAAAATAGGAGAAAAGGAAGGTGAAAGATCATAGGTTTCATGTGAGGAGGAAAATTAAGGAAAAATAATGGAAATTGAAGAAAATAGAGGCCTCATTGATAAAAAGGCTTCTTAGGATTAGTTCAGAACCTTTTGTCAATTCAGTTTTGGATCTCTCTCTCTATTCTCTGTACTCTCTCATACTCTCACACACTTAGCTTATTCCTGGAACACTCTAGTGTTGGAGGAAGGAAGGAAAAGGAAGGAAAAGAAAGCATAGTGAGGCAAAGATCAAGCAAGGAAGAGGGGGATCAAGTGGCTACAGTGGGATTAGTTAGAGGTATCGAGTTGCATGTATGATTTCCTTGGTAGTTTTGGCATGCATGGTATATACATGTGTGTATTTGTTTCTCTTGTTATCATTGGCATGGGTTTTTTCAGGTGTGACAGTGGTGGAAAAAGCATGGAAAATTAGCTCACTTGTGAATATTAGCCCCTAAAATTTTATCTGGACACAGTGTGATGGGATTATTTTACTTTATTGAGCTATATTGCGGGATGGTTTCAAAATGGAGTGGGGTGGTCAACAGAAAAATCACAAGGCCTAGGAATCACTTGACGAATAATGGAGGGATACAAGATAAATCCTAGAGGGTGGAGACAGAAAAATTCCTCATAGTTTAGGTGCAGAGATCTAGAGGCATCGATGCTTGTTTAGGGCCTAGTGATCCCTTGACCGATATATGGTAGGATTGTGGTAAAGCCTATAGTGTAATTTTATTATTTAGGCCTAGGAATCCCTTGGAGGGATACACAGTAAATCCTAAGGAAGCATTGATTTTTTCTGTTGTGAGTCCCACATTCATGCTTGGAATATGGCACAGGGGTGATTGGTTGAAAGAGAGATTTGGTTCAACCCAATTTATGGTCGGGTGGGACATGGAAGTCCCTAACTTGGTTGGATTTTTCATATGTTAATAAGAGCTCTTTTCCTCTTGTGTTTCATGTGTAAATATACTTGTTAAAATGTGGTTTTAATGGTTGTTCTATCATTTTTATTTTTTTGGTTATATGCTAGTTATAAGCATGGTTCATGATAGATCTTAGTCATGGATCTCATCATTTTTTGATTAGTAAATGAATGAATGTATGACCTAATAGATGATAATGCAGATATTATGAGAGGACATCAGTCCTTCTTAGTGAATATTGTATAATTATGAGACCCATATGTTCATATGTGTATTTATGACCTATAAATTACATGTTTATGACATGTTTGACGAAATGTCTAAAATTGCTGGTAGGGGTAAATTTAAGTCCTCTTTCAAGTGTTTGTATTAGTAGCCTTATTTCTTTATTATTTATCATTTCTGGAAGTTTAATGAAGTTTTGGGCAGAGGAATGTGTCCTAGCCCTGAAAACCTAGCTCAGAATATGGGGTTGCTAGCACAAAATTGATTGAGAAAGGCCACATTCGCATGTATGCCTTGTTGTGGGAGTGACTAGAGGGTCCCAGTCACATGGAAGGATTGTCATGGGAGCGACTACGGGTCTAGTTCAGTAAAAAATTAAGTTGGCTCAGGGGTTAGACACCTGGAAGGGTTTGTTGGATCTTGAAGGTTCTAAGGCTACCGAGGAAGGTCAGATTGGTCTTGTCTTGTTGGTTCCACTTCCTTAACTATACATGGTGAGTTGAATTATATCATAGTAACTCTTCATCACATGTTTACCTCGATGGACCTCTTATCTTGGGTAAATATTGGAGGTGGGTGTTACAAAGTGGTATCAGAGCATGCTTCACCCCTTGGACTAGATGAGAGAAATGTGTTTGTCATGCATACATGTCGGTTGCATATGTGCTCTTTATGCTTGTGGTCTATGTTCTTGTTATGTATGCATGGTGGTGGTCATTGTTGCGGTTGTGGTAGACAGGTTGACAAAGGTAGCATGCTTCATTCTAGTGAAGTGTACGTATTTAGCTAGTGATGTAGCATAGGTCTTCATGAGGGAGATAGTGAGGTTACATGGTATTTAAAATAAGATTGTGTCATACAGAGATGCTAAGTTCACTTCTAGAATATGGAAATAGTTTTTTGCATGTTTGGGTACCGAGTTGGCCTTCAATGCAACTTATCTTCTGCAGAAAGATGTAGAGACAGAAAGGGACAATAGGATTCTAAAGGACATGTTTAGAATGTACATCATGCATCATCAGCGAAAGTGGGACGAGTACCTTCCACTGGTTGAGTTTTCGTACAAAAATGGGTATCAAGAGTCATTGAGGATGAGTCCATTTGAGGCATTGTATGGGAAGAGTTGTAATACTCCTATTAGTTGGGGTGATCCAATGAATAGGGTGTTGATATGAATAGACATGTTAGAAGAGATTGAATAGGAAATGTTGGTTATCAAGAAGAATCTAAATGAAACACAGGAAATGAAGAAAATTTATGTATTTCGACATATGTTGTTTAAGGAGTTTCAGGTTAGGGAACATGTGTACTTGCACATCAAACCCAAGAGGATCTCCTTGAGGATTGGGTCAAGTGCAAAGTTGGCACCTCAGTATTGTGGGATTTTTGAGATCCTTGAGAGGATTAGGCTAGTAGCCTACAGAATTTTACTGCCTTCGATAGTGAAAGTCCATGATGTTTTCCATGTTTCAATGCTTAAAAGATATGTAAAGGATGTTAATCATGTTATTGATTGATCTGTATTGAAAGTGGATCCAAAAGGTGAATTCCAATCGGAACCTCATTGTATTTTGTAGAGAAATATGTTCATGCTCTAGAACTGAAAAATCGACCAGGTTAAAGTGTAGTGGAAGCACTTTGGGCTCGATGAAGCTACATGGGAGATGGTTGATTAGATGCAGGCTATTTATCCTTCCTTATTTGTCAGTTGAGGCAAATTCTTTTTGGTATATGTATATATGTATATGGACATAGATACCGCAATGAGTTGTGTTATAAAGCTCCAATAAGTAGTATGGTTGTCATGTTGTCATGTTTGTTTTATTTTCAGCAGGTTGATCATTGTAAATATTGCATCAAGCTAAGTTATAAAGAACCATGGGAAGTATGTTTTTCTTTTCAGTAGTTTTTCTAGTTGTAGGTGTTATTGAACATTGTGGATGATGTTCCCTAAGGGGAAGGGGTATGTAACAACATCGAGTTAAAAATACATGTAATAAAGTTAATAAAGGAAAAATAAGACCAAGGTCATAGGACACTTATTCCAAGATGAATACTGGGCAAAACATCCTAGTGGGTGCTCATTTCGTTTAATATGGCTAAGGGGAAATTGGCAAAGGCAATGGCAAAGGCTTTGGAGAGGCAAGTGGGATTAATTGGCATTTTATTTATGAAAATAATGAAAAATAGGAGAAAAGGAAGGTGAAAGATCATAGGTTGCATGTGTGGAGGAAAATTAAGGAAAAATAATGGAAATTGAAGAAAATAGAGGCCTCAATGATAAAAAGGTTTCTTAGGATCAGTTCACAACCTTTTGTCAATTCAATTTTGGATCTCTTTCTTTATTCTATCTACTCTCTCATACTCTCACACACTTAGCTTATTCTTGGAACACTCTAATGTTGGAGGAAGGAAGGAAAAGGAAGGGCAAGAAAGCATAGTGAGGAAAAGATCAAGCAAGGAAGAGGGGGATCAAGCGGCTACAGAGGGATTAGTTGTAGGTATCGAGTTGCATGTATGATTTCCTTGCTAGCTTTGGCATGCATGGTATATGCATGTGTGTATTTGTTTCTCTTGTTATCATTGGCATGGGTTTTTTCAAGTGTGACGATGGTGGAAAAAACATGGAAAATTAGCCCACTTGCCAATATTAGCCCCTAAAATTTTCCCTAGACATGGTGTGATGGGATTATTTTACTTTATTGAGCTAGATTGTGAGATGGTTTCAAAACGGAGTGGGGTGGTCAACAGAAAAATCACAAGGCCTAGGAATCCTTTGACCAATAATGGAGGGATACACGATAAATCCTAGAGGGTGCAGACAAACAAATTCCTCATAGTTTATGTGTAGAGATCTAGAGGCATCGATGCTTGTTTAGGGCCTAGTGATCCGTTGACTGATATATGGCAAGATTGTAGTAAAGCCTATATTGTATGTTTATTATTTCGGCCTAGGAATCCCTTGGAGGGATACACAGTAAATCCTAAGGAAGCCTTGATTGTTTTTGTTGTGAGTCCCACATTCATGCTTGGAATATGGCATAGGGGTGATTGGTTGAAAGATAGATTTGGTTCAACCCAATTTGTGGTCGGGTGGTACATGGAAGTCCCTGACCTGGTTCGATTTTTCATATGTTAATAAGAGCTCTTTTCCTCTTGTTTTCCATGTGTAAATATACTTGTTAAAATGTGGTTTTAATGGTTGTTCTATCATTTTTATTTTGTTCGTTATATGCTAGTTATAAACATGGTTTCATGATAGATCTTAGTCATGGCTCTCATCATTTTTTGATTAGTAAATGAATGAATAATGAATGTATGACCTAATCGATGATAATGTAGATATTATGAGAGGACATCAGTCCTTCTTAGCGAATCTCGGATAATTATGAGACCCATATGTTCAGATGTATATTTATGAACTATACATTACATGTTTATGATATGTTTGACAAAATGTCTAAAATTGTTGGTAGGGGTAAAGTCAAGTCCTTGTTCAAGCGTTTGTATTAGTAGCCTTATTTCATTATTATTTATCATTTCTAGAAGTTTAATGAAGTTCTGGGCAAAGGAATGTGTCCTAGCCCTAAAAACCTAGCTCAGAATATGGGGTTGCTAGCAGAAGATTGACTGAAAAAGGCCACATTCGCATGTATTCCTTGCTATGGGAGTGACTAGAGGGTCCTAGTCACATGGAAGGATTGTCATGGGAGTGACTAGTGGTCTAATTCAGTAAAAAATTAAGTTGGCTCAGGGGTTAGACACCTAGAAGGGTTTGTTGGATCCTGAAGGTTCTAAGGCTACTGAGGAAGGTCAAATTGGTATTGTCTTGTTGGTTCCACTTCCTTAACTATACATGGTGAGTTGTATCATATCATAGTAACTCTTCATCACATGTTTACCTCGATGGACCTATTATCTTGGGTAAATGTATGAGGTGGGTGTTACATAGTGGTATCAGAGCATGGTTCACCCATGTTATGCTTTTGGTCTATGTTATTATTATGTATGCATGGTGGTGGTCATTGTTGCAGTTGTGTCACCATGTGGAAGTTGATGGTGGTTGCTATTGGATGTGGTCGTCTTGAGTGCATGTCGGTTATGAATTTGTTATGCATGGTAATTGGATAATGGTTGAAATGATGTCTATATACTGATATGATTATATTTATACATGAGAGCTTGCTCTATCCCAGGTCAACTCCTCTTCACCATGTTGGGACCAGGACACGTCCATGAAGAATCTGGAGCACACCTATTGCACTAATCTCATTGATCTTGTAGACGAGATATCCTACCCTGAACTATACTAAAGTATGTTGATTATGTTTATATTTTGATTTAGCTGACATGATATACTTGTTGGAAGAAGGTAAAATATGACTAGAGAGATGGTAGACTACAATTCACAAGATTCTCCCTATAGATTAAATGAGCAGCATGGTGATGGGAACTCTCTTGACATAGCAGACACATTGAGGAGTTTGAAGAAATAAGAAGTTGCAAAGAAAATAATGACAAATCATTCCAGCACAGGAGAAACAAGCAAAGGTTAATGTAGTTATTCTTTAGAGTTTGATAGAATTGCATAGACAAGGATTTGTTAGTATCAGTCATGGGCAGGAGGAAAGGACTAATAGGGCATATGGCAGTAGGTCTCATGGTGGGCATGGGTTGGATAGGGATGAAACGGTAAAAGATGGAAGGTTCTTGGACACAATTGATAGGAGAGGTGATAGACATAGGTTCTATTATAGTTCTTGTTCCAACAGTTACCATGGTCATCATTGTTATCATCCTTACAAGAGGAATTATAGAGGATATTTCCATATGAGTTCAAGAAAGCAAAGCCACCTACCTTTGATGGGGATTGAATAAACAAGAATATGCAGAGACATGATTACTTGGTATGAAGGATTTCTTTGAGTTGCATGACTATACATAGAATATAAAGTCCAGAATAGTTATATTTAGTCTCAAAGGGAAAGAAAAAATCTATTGGGAAGATGTGAAGCAGGTTACAGAAATTAGGACCAAAGATTTGAGTTGCCATGAGTTCAAGAGACTTTTCAGGAAGAAATATTTACCAAAGAGGTACTATGATAGTAAATCCAAGGAATTGTATGAGCTAAAGATGGGATCGATGACGGATGAGGAGTATACGACCAAGTTCCTAGAGTTTTTGAGGTATGTATCATATCTTAAATATGAGAAAGACAAAGTCAAAGATTTGTCTATGGATTACCGTTATCATTTAAATATCGGATTGAGTATGGTGAGCCTCAGTCACATTAAAAAGTCATTGGGAAGTTGATGCATTGTTATGATAAATCAAAGTGTAAGATAGAATCTCAACAAGGTTGGAAAGGGAAAGATAACGCAAAGGGAAAGTGACCACTGAAGTGAACAATACCTCAAGATGCAAGTGAGAAAGAGAATGTTGTTCCTTACAATAAATTTAATGTAGTTGGAAAGGGACACGGATCACAACCTAGAGGGAAACAAAATAAAGGTGATAGTAAGGGACAGTTGCAGTGTTGGATATGTGGCAAGGAGCATCTCAAGAGATATTTCCTGCAGTATCAAGGTGGTAGGCCTCATATTTACAGTGTATAGGAAGTGTAGACATATGGGGATGTTGGGAAAAGCATTCCTTGAATATATGCAGCATTAGATAATAGGCAGGTGGATCACCATGCATCTATTATCGAGATGGATGGTAATCTTTGTGATCAAGTTGTTTCTATTTTGATTTACCCCATATCTAATTATATTTATGTTAATCCTAACGTGGTGGATAAGTGTGGTTGGAATAAAGAAGTGTATGCAGAATCCTGGTTAGTGTAGTTGGCTACAAGTACAAAGAAAAACATTCATCAATGGGTAAGATATTGTGCATTTGAGTTGAATGGTATGCCTACATCAACACATTTGAATGTGATTCCATTAGGATCATACAATATGTTGTTGGGTATGGACTCATTCTATCTTCATAGAACTAAGGTGGATTGTTATGACAAGGCCATTGAGTGCTTGGATGAAAATGGAGAACAAAGGATATTGCAGGGTAAGAAGAAGGCAACATCAATTAGAATGGTTACAACTATGTAAGAAAAGCATATTTGTAGGAAAGAGTTTGTATTTTTTGATGTGCATATTTCTAGTGATAATGGTAAGGATGTTGAGGATGCGAAGGTATTGCAAAGGTACCCAGTTTTATAGTAGTTTCAGGATGTGTTTCCCGTAGATATTTCAGATTTGTCACCTCATAGGGAAGTGGAATTTTCAATTGAGTTGGTACCAAGGGTAGCACCAATGTCAAATGAACCATACAGGATGATCACACCAGAGTTGGTATAATTGAAGTTGTTGTTGAATTAAATGCCTTACAAGGGATACATTAGGCCAAGTGTATTGCCTTGGGGCACACTGATATTATTTTTGAAGAATAAGGATGATACTCTCAGGTTATGATTACAGGTAGTTGAATAAGGTAACCATCAAGAACGGGTATTTTTTGCCGAGGATTGATGACTTATTTGACCAATTGAAGGGAGCAACAATGTTCTCGAAGATTGACCTAAGATAAAGATACCATCAGGTGCGCATCAAAGAAGAGGATATTTACAAGACTGCCTTTCGCACTAGGTATGGATGTTATGAGTTTGTTGTAGTTCCATTTGGTTTGTCTAATGCTCCAGCCACTTTTATGTGCTTAATGAATATTTTTCTCCATCCTTATTTGGACAAGTTTTTGTTTCTTTTATTGATTATATATTGATATATTCTAAGAATGAGGAAGAGCATGCTAAACACTTACCAGCAGAGTTGGTATTGCTAAGAGAAAAACAATTGTATGTGAATCTTAGCAAATGCATTTTATTTCAGACAAAGGTACATTACTTGTGGCATGTGTTTTTGAAGGAAGGAATAACAGTGTATCTGGAAAAGATAAGGGTTATTATGGAATGGGTAGCTCTTAGGAATGTGGATGAGGTAAGGTAATTTATGGGGTTAGAAGGTTACTATAGGAGTTGAAACGAAAAGGGAATAAATTTGAATGGATAGAGGAATGTGTAGCAATTTTTGAGCTGTTGAAGCAGTTGTTGACAAATTCTCTAGTTCTCAAGATTTCAGACCCGAATAAAGAGTTTTTGGTGTGTACATATGCCTGCAAGAGAGGACTTGGTGGAGTCTTGATGCAGGAGGGACAGGTGGTATGTTATGAATCAAGGAAATTGAATGAGCACAAGTAGAATTATGACACACATGATCCGTGCTTTGAAGATGTTGAAGAATTATCTTATTGGTAGGAGATTTGTACTAATGAGTGATCACATTGGATTGAGATACTTGTTTGACCAACTGAATCTAAATTCCGAGAAAGCTAGTTGGTTGGCCATGATTAGTGAGTTTGATTTTGAGATCTAGTACATTAAGGGAAAGGAAAATAGGGTTGTAGATGCTCTTAACAAAAGAGTGCAGGTGAATCATATAGCATTTATGAGTTCTTATGGGACAGATCTACAAGATCAGATCTTATAGGCAGCCTGCAGGACAACATAATGAAAGGTACATGGAGCTTAGGCATAGGTTATAGTAGGGTATAGGTGAATAATATGTGGACTATCATCTTACAGCAGACGATTTGATCAGATTTAGGGACGAGATCTATGTGGAAGAGAAAATTGAACTCAAGAAGCTTATCTTGAGGGAATTTCATCTTAAATCATATTCAGGGAACCCATGTTACTAGAAGACATTGAAAATAGTGAAGAAGTTCTACTATTGGCAAAATATAAAGAAGGAAATGGCAGTTTTTTTGTCTAGATGATTGGATTGTCAATAGGTAAAAGCAAAGTGTGAGCATCCAGGTGGATTACTACAGCCGATTTCGATTCAGAGTGGAAATGGGAGGTCATTTCCATACACTTCATTACAAATTTTTCTGAGGACATATAAATAGCATGATTCCATCATGGTCATGGTGAACAAGTTGATAAAGGTAGCACACTTCATTCCAGTGAAGTGTACGTATTTAGTTAATGATGTAAAATAGGTCTTAATGAGGGAGATAGTGAGGTTGCATGGTGTTCCGAAGAAGATTGTGTTAGACAGGGATGCTAAGTTCAATTCCAAATTTTTGAAAGAGTTGTTTGTAGGTTTGGGTATAGATTTGGCCTTGAGCATAAATTATCATCCACAGACAGGTGGACAGATGAAGAGGTCAATGGGATTCTGGAGGACATGTTGAGAATGTACATCATGCATCAGTAGTGGAAGTGGGAATAGTATCTTCCACTAGTTGATTTTACTTACAACAATTGGTATCAAGAGTCACTGAGGATGAGCATGTTTGAGTTACTCTATGGCGGAGTTGTAATACTCGTATTAGTTGGAGTGATCTAGTGAACAAGATGTTGATAGGACCGGTCATGTTGGTAGAGATGGAACAAGAAATGCAGGTTATCAAGAAGAATCTAAAGGCAGCATAGGACAGGTAGAAAAGTTATGCAGATCAGCATAGGTTGTTTAAGGAGTTTCAGGTTGGGGAATGTAATTGTGCATCAAGCCCAAGGAAATATCCTTGGGGATTAGGTCATGTGCGAAGTTGGCACCTCAACATTGTGGGATTTTTGAGATCCTTGAGAGGATTGGGCCAGTGGCCTACAGACATTCACTACCTTCGACAGTGAAAGTCCATGATGTTTTCCATGTTTCATTGCTTAAAAGATATGTAAATGATCTTGATCATGTTATTTATTGGTTTGCATTGCAAGTGGATCCAGAAGGATAATTCTAGCCAGAACCTTAGTGTATTTTGCAAAGAAAGATACTCATGCTCTAGAACCATGCAATTGAGCAGGTTAAAGTGCATTGGAAGCACATTGGGCCCGATGAAGCTACATGAGAGATGGCTAATCAGATGTGGGCTATGTATCCTTCCTAATTTTTCGGTTGAGGCAAAGCAATTTTGGTATATGTATATATGTATATGGATGTAAATATTGGACTGAGCTATGTTATAAAGCTCCAATAAGCAATATTATTGTCATGTTGTTATGTTTGTGTACTTTTCAACAGGTTGATAATTATAAATATTGCATCGAGCTAAGTTATAAAGCTCCATGGGCAACATGTTTTACTTTTTAGCAACCTTGCTAGTTGTAGGTGTCATTGAACACTAAGGACGGTGTTCCCCTAAGGGTGAGGGGTCTGTAACAGCCACAGGTTAAAAAACCACGTAATAAATTTAATAAAGGAAAAATAAGACCAAGGTCATGGGATACTTATTCCAAGCTGAATGTTGGGAAAAACATCCTAGTGGGTGTTCATTTGGTTTAATATGGCTAAGAGGAAATTGGTAAAGGCAATGGCAAAGGCTTTGGAAAGGCAAGTGGAATTAATTGGCATTCTATTTATAAAAATAATGGAAAATAGGAGAAAAGGAAGGTGAAAGGTCACATGTTGCATGTGAGGAGGAAAATGAAGGAAAAATAATGGAAATTGAAGAAAATAGAGGCCTCATTGATAAAAAGGCTTCTTAGGATCAGTTCACAACCTTTTTCCAGTTCAGTTTTGGAGATTTCTCTCTATTCTCTCTACTCTCATACTATCATACACTTAGAGTGTTCTTGGAACACTCTAGAATTCGATGAAGGAATGAAAAGGAATGACAAGAAAGTATAGGGAAGAAAATATCAAGCATGGAAGAGTGGGATCAAGAAGCTACGACAAAATTACTTGTTGGTATCGAGTTGCATGTACGATTTCCTTGCTATCTTTGGCATGCATGGTATATGCATGTCTGTATTTGGTTCTCTTGTTATCATTGGAAAGGGTTTTTCCTGGTGTGACAGTTGTTTTCAGCATTTCCTTGCCATTTCCATATTGGTTATTTTACTTGGTTGAGATGGATTTTCGGATGGTTTCGAAACTAAGTGGAGTGGTATCAGGAAAAATCAAAAGGCCAAAGAATCCCTTGACCAGTAATGGTGGGATACACAGTAAATCCTTGTTGTGAATACCCTCATTGGGCCTAGGAATCCCTTGACCAGTAATGGTGGGATACATGGTAAAACCTAGAGTGTGGAGACAAACAAATTCCTCATGTTTTAGGTGGAGATATCCAGAGGAATCCATTCTTGTTTAGGGCTTAGTGGTCCTTTGATTGGTATATGGCGGGATTGCAGTAAAGCGTATATTGTATTTTTATTGTTTGGGCCTAGGAATCCCTTAGCGAGATACACGATAAAGCCCGAGGAAGCCTTGATTGGTTTTGTTGCATGTCCCACATTCATGATTGGAATATGGCACAAGGATTATTAGCTAAAAGAGAGATTTGGTTCATCCCAATCTATGGTTAGGTGGTACATGGAAGTTCCTGACTTGGTTGGATTTTTCATATGTTAATAAGAGACATTTTCCTCTTGTGTTCCATGTGTAAATATACTTGTTAAAATGTAGTTTTAATGGCTTTTATATCATTGTTATTTTGTTGGTTATGTGTTGTTTATAAGCATAGTTTTATGATAGATCTAAGTCATGGCTGTCATCATGTTTTGATTACTAAATGTATGAATAATGAATGTATGACCTAATAGATGATAATGCAACTATTATGAGAGGACATCATTCCTTTATAAGAAAATCTCAGATAAGTATGAGACCCCTATGTTCATATGTGTATTTATGACCTATACATTACATGTTTATGATATGTTTGATGGAATGCCTGTCATGGTGTTGGGCGCAGGATCCCCCAAGGCAAGTTTTGGGGCTTAAAGCGCAGATTTTGACCAAATCCAATGTAAAGACTCTGTGTTGTATCGTAGAGTAGGAGAAGGCTCTACAGCTGAGTGCGCAGAGGCCTAGTAGTTCGCAGCTGAGTGCGTGGACCCCTGCAGCTGAGTGCATAGGGTGAGTCGAGTCTGTAACCGTTGGAGAAGTAATAAAGAGAAGTTTTACATCAATTTTGTGTATATTTTTCCTGTGTTGTGCATTGAATGTATCAGATATAAATTGCATTTCTATTTTTTATATGATGCATAAACTTATATGAATGCGTGATAAAGTGAATATAAGATAAGTATCTAACGCAAAGATAACTAACTGCTATAAGAAGATAAGTAAGATCTACAGTATAACTTGGGGAAGTAGTGCAGATCACTGCCCTAGCAGCGCGAAATCACCTCATCCCCTGGTTAGGGTTGCGCGAAGATGATTATAATAGATCGCAAAGGTCTCGCAGGTCAGGACAGCACACGAAGTGACCTACGCGAAGGTATTCACAGTTGGACTAAACTGACCCCTTATACATCGCAAGGGTGCGGAAACTTGGTTCCAGCATCCCCCCATATGCTTCGGGTGAGACCTAAGTCTGCGCTCCACGGGCTGTTGTCGAAAGGGGCAATATTACAGGGATTTTTTTGGCTAATTAACTCCAAACATGAGTCAATCCCCCTCAAGCCAACAAATGGTTCCATTGCCGGGACCGGAATATGCATAGAGATCCATGATGTTGTATCATTGGAATCCAACTAAGAAGGAAATTGAAGGCTGGTTGGACAAAAGAATTCACGAGTTCATGGTGTAGGATAACAGGAATCTACGACTGACAAAAGAAGAGTGGTTAGACTGCTACCTATACACAGATATCCACAAAATCTTCTTTGCATATTTCCCTATTGAGTTGTACGAGTGGATCGCGAAGCTAGCTAATAGCCAAGGAAGGTGGAAACTTTACAATCCTATTGTGTGGACCCCAGAGTTGGTGCGCAGATTGGAAGCATCGAAAGATAATATCATGCACGTTATTGATCACTGGCTCGATCGAATTATAGGAGGATTCATTACTGAGTTCGTAGTAGATACTTCAGTCAGCTATAGTGAGGCAGAGTGATGGTTTCTCAAAGGACTGCAAGGTAAGTATGTAAAGTCTCTGAATACTTGGATTAAAATGCTATTGTGTGAAAAGAGGGTTATGCAATTACCTTGATGTCTAGAGCTACGCAAAGTGGAAAAACCTATAGGAACGAAGGAAGTAAGGGACCAGAGAATAGCCCTCTGATTTCACCTCCGCAAGAGGACGAGGAAGAGCTCACGAATGTCTCACTACAAAGTGTGATCCATTTGATAAGGCAAAGGATTATGCGCATACCACCCCCACCCACACCGCCACCAATTTCACTGCCTTCACCTCCATCTTTGCCTGTACCACCTCCACCACCACCATGAGTCCATATGGCAAGCGCGATAAAGTTTCTTGTGTTCAAGGGAGTAGGAAATGAAGATCCAAACTAGTTTTGGTTCGTGAAAAGAGCCGTATGGGAAGCACAAGGAGTTACAGATGATAATATATAGAAAGCGATGCTGGTCAGTGCTCTGCAAGATCATGTGCTGACTTGTTATATTAAGAATTCTAATGACAATCTGAATGTGGGAATTGAGGATATCCAAATTGCGCTAAATAGAGAATTTAGCAAGCAGAATTCAGAAGCCCAATTGATCATTGGATTCAAAGAAATCAAAATGCTACTAGGCGAGACTCCTTGGGAGCTGGATCAGAGACTAAAGTGTACGATTCATGAAGCTAATATGACTTTGACGGATGGACAACACCGTGAATCGTTTGTAGCATTGCTAATGCTGCATTTGAGGAACACAATGTTGCAATAGAGGTTAATGACTCAGGCAGAGGCCTTGGAGATCACGATGAGGTGCATGAGACCCTGATGCAGGATCCTAACTTGGGAGTTCAACAAATCCACACGTAGTT
This sequence comes from Pinus tabuliformis, assembly GCA_031772625.1. Lineage (NCBI taxonomy): Eukaryota > Viridiplantae > Streptophyta > Pinopsida > Pinales > Pinaceae > Pinus > Pinus tabuliformis. The sequence continues at coordinate 976,730,066 of CM062812.1, forward strand.
GAAAAACTTATGCCTTGAGATGCAGAGTCTGAAATAGGAAAGGACAACCCAACCAGAGGTGCGCGAAGAGGTGTGGTGCGTAAAATGCAAGGGTCAGGGTCATGATAAGGACCACTACCCTGTGTTCGAAAATTACCTCACGAGAGGAGTACTAATGCCATTAAGGCCGAAAGTGCAAGCAGGACCTAGTGCGGCACTTGCTTTTGGTGCGCAATTTGTCAAATAGGAGGAAAGCATGCTACGAACAACTGCCATTTGTTACAGAAGTACACGCAAAATTTGCAATAGTTGTTCTGTAATTTTTGTAGATCGGTTGGACATGATGAGCGCACTTGTAGAAGCTATGAGTTGATGATGGATAGAACTCCCACCTATAGAGTTCAGGATGAAATGCGGCCCCTAGACCCGAATGCAGGAGTGGCGTGAACCGGATTTCAAGGGCACAAATGAGGCCGAGGTGGAGGAGGACCTAGAAGAGGTCGCGAATAGCTGATATGCTACAATTGCGAAGGGCTAGGACATTATGCCCGTGATTGTATGAATCCAACGCATCCATCATGTCTGTATTATACCTTGTTTGATCATGAGATGGAAGATTGTCCTACGCTGATAGCTAGGATACGCAACAAGGGAGCGCTACTACCTCCCCTGACTTAGAACCTGCAGATGATGAGGTCTAAGTAGTGCGAGGAAGATCCAAATGTGAACATTGTGCTCCGAAGTGGAATCACGATGGGGGATGATAAAGGAAAACATCCCAAAGATAATACTTGGGTTCGCAAGGCTCCGATGAAAGAAGCAGAGTTTGATTTGGAGCGCGCTAAGGAAACCTTCATGGAAGCTGAGAAGAGCTTCACTGATGCCTCCACTTCAGAAAGAATATATAGACCGGAGCCAGAAATGGACCCATCTATGCTTACGACATTCCTGGAAACATGCATGAAGCTACTACGCAACAGTAAGGTTGTAAAAGGATTGTAGAAACTATGTGATGGGACTGCGCCAGGAGAACCGCGCGTATTCTGGAAGATTGGAAAACACAAGATGAGGATAGGGAGAGAAATGAGGCTAACCATGCAGATTAGAGAATATGAGATGGACCAAGTAATTCTAGATTTAAGATCGGATGCAAACATTCTACCAAAGCAGACATGGGAGTGCATGGGGAGGCCTATGCTGCAATGGTCTCCTATTCAACTACGAATGGTGAACCAGAAGAAGATAATACCCATGGGACGATTGCAGGGAATCACTGTGGATATTGAGGGAGCGAGCGTGCTAGCAGACTTTGAAGTGATAGAGATTGTTGATGACAACAATCCCTACCCTGTGCTCTTAGGAATTGATTGAGCCACTGACATGAACGGGGTGATTAATCTGAATAAGCACAAGATGATTTTTAAGAAGTCTTTGCGCGTAGTTATACCCGTGGACCCTACGGAGGGATCGCGCTACACAAAGCTAGTGCAAAACTATGAAAGCAACGACGATTTGGACTGCATCTACAAGATAACCGTGCGAGAGCAAGACTGGGTAAATCCCACCATAGATGGATGGATCTCATGCGAGCACAAAATATCTTATACGTCATATTCTAATGAGGAGATAGAACGATGGAAGAACCAGTTACACGAGGTAACCATGCTGAACTATAATATGATGACAAGATCATTTTGGTGCATATCGACAAAAGTAAGGGATCTGCCTACTTATGATGGGTTAAGTGAGGTAGATACTTTCCTAGATAAGTTTGAAAGGGAGGTGCCAGAAAAGCAATGTTTCTGAGCCTTGAATTGGGTACTGTGCGCTACACCCGCAAGGTGGTGGGGTGCACATAGAGGGATATTTGAGGACTGGCATGAATACAAGAGAATGATGTGCACATGTTTTGGGAAGCATAATATGTGACTAACAGACAAGTATGATGGACAGGATGATTCACATGCATTCCTGGCCAAGTGGACAAAGGTCTATGGAGAAAATCCACAACCTGAATGGGTGCACCTGTTCTATCATACCCTAGATGTTATACCCATGAATTGGTATATAGAGACAGAGCTCTACCATGGGACAAGTGAATGGGATATCCTATGCGAAGGGTTCATGATGACCTTCAGTTTTGAAGAAAGATGGTGGGATAGCGTTGATGAAGCACTACAAGAGGTAAAGTTAGCTATCTTTAGGATACCACAGGAGCCAGTAGAATCGATTCAGCCTGAATGGGCTACTCAGATGAGATTCACACTAGAATGTTATAATGTAAGCATTGAAGAAGAAGACGAAGATCCATGGAAAATTAACATTCCAGAAACAGAAGGCCATCACGAGGTGCAAGGACCACAGATTGAGAACCTTGACATCAACGTGCGGTAAAAATGAAGCAGGTGAAAATTGGTACAGAGGCCGAACCTAAGTTTGCAACGCTCGGTGACTACTGGGATGATGTGATGGTGGATAAGGTCACTGAGTTACTCCGCGATTACTAGGAATTATTCCCGACCAAGTTTATGGATTTAAAGGGAATCATCGGAGATTTAGGAATGATGAGGATCATGTTAAAAACCGACGTGAAGCTAGTTAAGCAGATGCCTTACTGCTTAAATCCAAAATACAAGGAGAAGGTCCACATAGAACTAAACAAAATGCTCGCAGCAGGAATCATTGAGTCGGTGGAAGAATCTGATTGGTTAAGTCCAATGGTGGTGCAGGAAAAGAAGCAGAAGGACAAGATAAGAATATGTGTGGATCTCAAAAAATTAAATGACGCTTGCGTGCATGATCCATTCCCAACTCCGTTCACAGATGAGGTGTTGGACAATGACGGTGGGTAGGAAGCATATTCTTTCACTAACGGGATCTCAGGGTACCACTAGATCAAAATCGCTCCGGAAGATAGGAGCAAGACAACCTTCGCAACTGAGTGGGGCTGCTTTCAATACACTGTCATGCCATTTGGGTTGAAGAACGTGCCGGCCATCTTTTCGCGCATGGTTGTTACAGCATTTAAGGAATATATTCACAAATACTTGGAATTTTATTTTGATGATTGACTATATTTGGGTTGGTTAATCACCATGTAACAAGCTTACGCTTGATGTTGGATACCTGCCGAAGATACCAAATCGCGCTTAAACTCAAGAAGTGTACATTCCTCGTTCCTTTCAGGAACCTGTTGGGACATGTAGTTTGCAGACAGGGACTGAAGGTAGATCCCACAAAGATTGCAGTGATTCTGAATTTGGAAGCACCGCAAAGTGTGAAACAGCTGCGCGCTACCCTGGGACATACGAGATACTACAGGAAGTTCTTCAAAAATTATGCCCAAATCACCGTGGTGATGGAAAATTCATTGAAAAAAGATGTCACGTTCTACTGGGACGATGACTGTAAGAAAATCCTGGATGTATTGAAAGAAAAGATGATCATTGTGTCGATACTGGTCTTCTCGAATTGGGACAAGGAGTTTCATGTCCATGTTGATGCATCGTGTATAGCACTGGGAGTGGTACTAACACAAGATGGTGGTGAGGGCTTGGATCACCCTATCGTGTTCGTGAGTTGCAGATTTTCTAAAGCAGAAAAGAACTATTCCACCACTGAATGCGAGGGATCAGCTATGGTGTATTCACTCCATAAATATCGACACTACTTGCTAGGGGGACACTTCAAAATGTATACAGATCATTCCGTGCTGAAATACTTGCTCAATAAGCCTGTGTTGGGGGGGCGCATATGTAGATGGCTTTTATTGTTCCAAGAATATGATTTTGAAGTTGTTATGAAACCTAGATGATTGAACGCAGGACCGAATCACCTGTCGCGCATTGAGACAGGAGAGGAACCTACTAGTCTGGAGGAAGGATTACCTGACACACAGCTCTTTGTTGTGCACGTAGCGAATGGACATTTTGAAGATATAATCCACTTTCTTATGATTGGAACTGCTTAATAATGCAATTAAATATCATGTAGGAGACTACTGTATTAGGATATATTTTGTCTATAGTTTGGATGTTTTCTTCAGTGTCTTGTATTCAAAAAATGTCAACTTCAATGTGCAAGACGTTTACAATGCATTCTGATAGTTCAAGAAGTGCACTTTTTGGGGACTTTTTTGGTTATATTGATCACAATTATTTTCTATGGGTTACGATGGATGATTTTATATGTATTTTTGCAAAGGCCTTCGTTTTATGTCTTTGTTCCACTTCAAGCTCTGGTGTATGACACAGAGGATGGGCTCCTATGGGAGAGATGTCCGATTTGAGACTCAATTTTTTCTAGTTGAGGGTAGTGAAGGTTCACCTTTGAGCACTGGTGTGGGTGATGGCATTGGAGAGCCAAAAATCTATATTGTTTTCTTGTCGCTGTTGGAAGGATCTTTCATAGCAGTTTTGCAAGGAAATGAAAACAATGAACTTGAAATATGTCTGGAAAGCGGTAATAATTGCTAGGATTATGAATGGTATAAAATAAAATTCTTAATATGACTCAATTTTCAATTCCCTGGAGTAAAATACACATTTTGATTTTCTCTTGAATTTACTTTGTATTTGGCATTCCAAGAGATCCTGCTTTTGAGACAACTCAAGGAGTTTATTCAAGTTTTGCTAGTGCTGGAACGGATCCATATGAAGTGATTACTAGTGCAGTAGAGTGAGAACGTTTCCATGTTTCAACTTTCTTATTTAATTTAATCTCTTTTGGAACTTTCAGATTTCAGTATCAATTTTATATGATTAACATCAATTATTGATAATGCAAGGTTGTTGAGAGGCATTCTAAAACTTTCTTATTTAACTTTCTCTCTTTTGTAGCTTCTCATATTTAGGAATCAATGTTATATGATTAACATCAATTATTGATAGCGCAGGGCTATTGAGAGGCATTGTTACAGGGAAAAGTGTCTACTCAGAACTGCTTATCCCACTAAGGTGTGATAGCTGCCTTAGAAACAAACAAAGTAAAGCTACTTTCGTTTTTCCTTTATGAAGTATATATAGAGAAGAACAAAGAAGACCAACCTCTGTCTTGCGCTAATCTCCTGGTTTGATTCCTCTCTTTCTTGATAGTCTTTCGCTACTTGTTCCCTTGCACGCCCAGCTTCACAAAGTACCTGTAAGATCACAGTAGCATAGCACTATACGAGAACATGGATCTATAATCATAAACAATCTAGGATCAGATGTAAATTGACCATACAAATGCAACAAACATAAATTACACAAGAGTATGGAGGAAAACTTGAATAGCTTTTATTGATAAACAAGAAAGAGCCAAGGGGAGTTACAACCAGTTGTTCTGACCCAACATCATCCTCTTAGCAAGGAAGCCCCTCTTCACCTCATACAAAGCTTAGATCACCCAACAATCTGATGTTTGTCTCAAGAAACCAACAGCAATTCCTTACAATATTCAAAATTCCAGCCTCTGGATCTCTGGGATGAGGGATCCATATATAGATATCTGTAAAGGAGATGAGTTAGCTTGTGATTTGATTAGTGTCTTCCCTCTGATAGTTCTTGCTTCCACTTGGAGATTGATGATCTCTTACTCATCCTTGGTCGAATTCAGAGAGGCAAGTGTCACAGGAGAAGTTTCTGGAAGCTTCCATTGCCTCTCCACCTCGCGGAATGACACTGCCATTTGTCATTTCTCGCCCATCGCACCCCATAGAAGGGATTTTTGAAATGCAACGCACCCACACAATGTGTTTAGGTGAGATGCAACACACTTTGCCTATGGAGCAGCTAAAATGATCCTGTTTTAACCAATTCTGAGCAGTTTTTCATGGAGAACGTCTGGGAGAAGCTATAATCAGTCGACCTTGTTCCTTTAGGTGTTAGAACAACACTTTTAGGGACTTAGGAGCCCTTGGTTTATGGAAATTTCATGCTTGGGGTTGCAGTGCCCAAAAATGTCTATAACAGTTGCCCCCTAAAGCATGAGGTCGTTAATCTTTTGATGTCAGATGAAATGCTTTATTATGAGGGTCAAAAGTTCTTTCAAGCTGGGAGGAGACCTGTAATAAGATACAATACAATACATTATCTTCATAATATTTTCATGATCTAGCTAAGGCGGGCATTCCCATGCTCAGCTTTATAAATTCATTTTCATGTACATAGGACAGACAATCGTCTAAGTGTAGACTGATGATTCTGATATAGCCATCATCCCTTTGATTGGATGATTATCTGTGCAGCGATGATGTACATTTGATGTCTTTATTTCCCTGACTATATATCGCAGCCCGGATGGATGAAACTAGATCTGGGGTCTTCAGTCTCGTTCGTTCTTCACTAGAAGTACAAGTCTATCCATGTGAGAGATGTTTTGGAGTCGAACATGGAAAGACATCGCTTGATTACCAGCCAATGATGTAAGTTGTTAACAAGCGCGAGAGGAATCACCGATAATGATAATGACCCTCAAGGTACTGCAGTACAATTCACGTGGTGTGAATAAAGGACTTAGCGTCGAACACCACACAAAATCTTTCGGTCGAAGGTCATTGATGTAAACCTGTCGCTGGAAGTGAGAAACTTGCCATTGAGGCATGCAAGCTTCAAAGTACTGAATGGGGTGTTCCTAGATAAACTTCTTGGATAATTAGCTGATGTCGACAAGAAGCGATCCGTCATAGGAGGGCCTTAATGAATTCCACATCAATGACACGGAATGGAGCAAATGATTTTAATGGAGGTGAAAACGATCTGGTGACATAAGGTTCAGGGTGGCGGTCATGAAAGAATGGAGTGTAAATGTATTGTAGCGGGTGAGACACAGGTGAATTCTCTGAATGACTTCTCTTGAACATATCGGCGACACTGACATGATGGATTGGTAGCATTAACCCCAAATGTGGATGGTGTGATGGGACCATGGCGATGTGACCGGTGAATGAAACAACCCAACCCGACTTGGATGCGGAGTGAAAGTGTCATGTTCAAGAGCAACTTGCTACCAACAAAGTTTCTTCAAGTTTTCTTCCCAATTTTTCCCCAGTCATTGCTGACCAGTACCTCTTTATTTTTATCAAGCTTGAGGAGGATAACATATGCTTGTTCTATAATTTTCCCTTTGGGCAAACCCATCGCTATGTTTTAACGAGCCTAGCGATAGTGAAACTCGTTCTCGTCTATAGACAAGTTTGTTGCTATTAAAATTTTACCGAGTTTAAAGACAAAGATAACTCGGTCCTTTTCAATTTTAGAGAGTCTGAAAAGGAATGTAAAGGAAACTCCAAAATTCCTTTTTCGTCATCTAATCCCTTAAGTCTGAAAAAGTATAAAACAATACAGAAGGGATGAATTTTCGATACTTTTAACGAGCCGAACAAAACAAGCGCTCAATATTTTTGTGTAATAATCCCTCAGGTCCAAAAAGATTAAAATTTAGAGGAGGGATAGCACTTCCGGTCCCTTTAACGAGCTGGAGAGGACAATGGCTCGGCAATCTTTTCATATTTTATGAGTCAATTGAAAAGAGCTTAAAGGAGACTCGTCTTTTGAGGAACGAGTGATAAAATGGGTAGCAGCTGATTCCAGGTAAGGTTTGGAATTTTCCAATCATGACAGTGTTAAAAGGATGGCTAGTGAGATCACTCTTCGCAGCTGTTCCTCAAAAAGGGGTAAACAATCAAATGGAGGTGAATGATTGGCCAATACAGAGTGGAGGTGATGATGAGAACACGACCAAGGCTTTTAAAGGCTGAAATACTACATTCATTTACCGAGATGGTTATTTACCGAGAAATCGGTTCATTTTTTTTTATTGAGCTTAAACACTGGGGGGAAACATTTTCTCATGACTTATGTTTATTTTTTAACGAGCTTGAACTATGTCTTAAAACTGCTTGATTAATCTTGTCGTATAATAAGAATGTCTCATATATAAAAACGACAATTTTTAGAGTTTTGCCCCACATCCTTCCTTTATGCAAGTTAGGAAACGACCAATCCTACGAGTTTAAAGGGTTAGAGGACCTACAAATTTAAAAAATAAATAGTCACTCTTCACTTGCACGCCAAAAGGTTTGCATGCCCCCAGGTATAAAACAGAATTTCAAGGGTACCCCTTCTTCTTTCCGTTAAAACATTTGTTTTACCGAGAGCGGTCCACCTCTTACAGGTTACCAAAGATTGTTCTATTCATGGTGTAAAAAAAACACTTCTTCGGCGATGTTTATCGAAATAAACAAAGGTGAGTGGCAATGCCTGCCAAACCACATAACTTTGACAAGAGAATCTTATTCCAGAATAACCCCCTCTTCCAATCACGGACGGGAGTACAGACTAGTCATATTCTCTCGCGGAAACATACCCTATACCCGAAGTTTTCTTGCCGAAGCAGACCAGGGTGCATGCCCCCTGGGTTTCAGTCATGTCCCCCGAATCACTCGCGCTCATTAGGCGGATGGAATGGAGATTGATGAGACATTCCTTGTGTGAAAAGACCATTCAGGGATGGTGTATGACTATTTTCTCTGTGTGATCCAGGAAATGAAAGCTGGTCCACGAGCTTGACCACTCTTCCTTCGTGCAGAAAACACATTACTCTAAAGAGTGAGGAGACAATCGCTCCCATGCAATAAATATAGTCTCATCCAAGGAGTAGAATATAATCCAGGGGTCCTTGAACTACCATTACGTTCATTCGAACGGTTTTCCCTCTCAATGTTATGGGCACCTTGGGAAGGATCCCTAACGGTCGACTGGTTCCTTTGTCAAAGCCTGTCAGATTTCTCATCTCAAGCAAAAGCGATGGTGAACCAAGCGCTTTCCAAGTAGTCGAGGAAAGGATACTCACAGAAGCCCCTTCATCTATGATGGTATTGGCCATAACCATCCTATATATTTGAACAATGATACGGAATGGTACACTAGCCGGTAAACGGGGTCTGCCTAGTTGGTTCCAATTGAAGGAGACAACTAGGTTGCTTGGAGGTGGGACCGAATAGACGGCTGGGTATGACTCTGACGAACTTCCTCCCTGCGGTAAAGGAATGGGTAAACTTCCCCCATGTTCATCGGAGTCTGTGCTTACGAAAAGAATTTGGATGGTGTCATCCTTGTTCTCTTCCGTGACTGTATCATCTGAAGATGGAACCTCTGAAGGCAAGACCGGGTCAACTGCCGCCTCGACCTTTTGACTTTCGTCTGGTATGGGTTCAGATGGTTTGTCTTCAATGATAGATGCTTCAGCCGACCATCTGGGTGGGTCAGCCAGTTTTTCAACTAGTGACAGACTCGACAAGAGTTTTTTATATCCAGGAGGAAGTCGTAACGGTGAAACCGGACGATCGTCCAAAACTCTTTTCACCTCATCTAAGAAGGGACAACGGTGGACGGCATGGTCGCCTTCGCACAATTTACAAGGAAATCTATATTTTCCTTTTTGTCCTGGGGCTTCACTTTCACTAGTCGACGGTGTGTTTTCAACATGATCATCAGAGGTTGACGACACCGGGTTGTGCAAACGAGGAGACCAGTTCCTTAAGATCCGAGGGATGCAAGGAAAATCTCTATGATAGTGGTCTCCTTTTCAAATGACACATGGCGATTTAGGCCTAGTCGGTGCAGTGTGTGGATTTTCGCTAGACGACGCTCGGTTGCCCCCTTTCGCTTTTGGCTCCTTCTTCTTCTTCTCTTTCTTCTTCTCTTTCTTCTTCTTTTCCTTCTTCTTCTCAGGTACTTGATTTTTGGCTTTACCAACCCCATCAAGCAAAGAAGAAGGAGGAGAGGAATAATTGGAGGAAGTAGAAGGTTGGTGGGTAACTCTAGATTCGTCTAGTTGCTGACTCGACTGTTCAGGAATTGCGGTGTTCTGAACGACAGAGGTTGAGAAGAGCCATACGGGCAAGCCAATTGTCAATCCTGGAAGCGACAATGTGGCCATATGGGGTGCACCAACATCTCCCCAAGAGGAGAAGGGACTAGGATTTCCTCCAAGGGGAACTCCTTGGTTGGTGGACTCCATTTTCTTCAACCTAAGATCAACGTAGGAAAAGGTGATGATTATTCCGTTTAAAATAAATTTTAGACGCTTTGACACAACTTGTTTTTTCAATTTTTAAGAGTCGAGAAAAAACAAAAGATGACTCTAGTCGCCTTCGATTTTTAATGAGCCTGAAGTGACAAGTGCTCAGATGGACCTTTTCCGTTAAAGAGTCTGAAAAGGAATGAAAGGGACTACTCTGGAAATCTAGGTAGAGGGATTACCAAACCAATCGCAAAACTGCAGAATACTTTTTACGGTACGACAGTCAATCTTCCTGAATGCTGTGTTCAGTGCATTGCGATCGATAGGGCGGCAAACACGGCTTCCTATGGATAAAGGATTAAGCCTATTGGGGTCTCCCAAAATATACTCGACAGTACATGGGAGCACAAGTCCGTACTGGTACTTATCGTCTCAAAGTGGAGGAATCACCCAACCATCAGTGAGAACAACATTTACCAGGCTTTACGATACTGGAATACGTCTCTAGCCTAGACTTCTAAATGTTGTGCGTTAGGTTCCAAAGCGTTGTTAGATTCATTGAATTTATTTTATAGTTGATCTTGTTTATGAAGTTTGCCTTTCAGGTTCACCGCGAGATGTAGTATAATTCTTAAAATGCAATCTAAGATGATAAACAATCATTTTATCTTCTTTGTGCAATGAAAATCCTAGCTACTAAGGAAAGAAAGACAGAATCCTTTCACAAAGAGCAAAGTGCACACTCTAAATGCACTTTCCTAAATCAAACCAATCAGACTGTCTAAATGAAAATGCACATGCATGTATTTGTTTTCGACTTTCTTAGTATGTAAATGATAAAAATAAAGTTGATGCACAAATCTAAATTACTTTTCAAGCGACAGTTATCAACAAGTTTCTTTTCGAAATCGAAAATGGAGACAATCACAACACCTTAGATTTGGAAATGAATACTTGTTTTCGACACTAGGAAAATTACAAATTCAGACCAAAAACGATAGTAACAGGATAATCGACTATCTACAGCAATCAAACTCTTTCCTATGATTGAAAACGACACTTGTGACACTTTCAAATCAAAGGACGACAGTGCGATTATGTTACTTTTTGCAAAGGAGAACTGAAAATGACTCAACAAACACACAAAAACATTTACAGTTCTTTTGTACAAAGGAGGTAGAATAACAGCAAGGAAAAGGGGTTTCAAACAGAGATATACTGATCACAGGCAGCAAAATTCATGAATAGAACTAGAAAGAATGAATCACAGAAACCAAAACTACACAATGCCTAGTCTGATCAGCGCACCTGTAACACAGGGACTTTGAAATGCAGCGCAACTAGTACACTCAGGAAGTGTGCTGAATTTCAGATTCTCAGAACGGTACCTGCGCTGGGCCAGAGACGAGACTTTGCTTGGGTTCGGGGTCATAGTTTGCAGTTCAGTTCATGGGTTTTTGCCGAGCAAATGGTAATCAGTAATGCAACAATCAGGGGTAGATCTAAGGAGGATCTAAGAGCTACCACAAGGGGCAATCAGAGAGTTTGTGAATCAGTTGTTTAAATCATAAACAGATCCCGGAGATTGACTGAAGCGACATTTATCTACTTTGCATTTGCATAACAAATGCAGTTCGAAATCTACCTGGCACGACTTCAGACTCCGTCTGTAAGTTTATGAAATAGACAACAAGGAAGATAAAAAAACAAACTAATTCTTCCCCAGCGGGGTCGACATTTTGTTACAAGGAAAAGTGTCTACTCAGAACTACTTATCCCACTAAGGTGTGATAGCTGCCTTAGAAACAAACAAAGTAAAGCTACTTTCGTTTTTCCTTTATGAAGTATAGATAGAGAAGAACAAAGAGGACCAACCTCTGTCTTGCGCTAATCTCCTGGTTCGATTCCTCTCTTTCTTGATAGTCTTTCACTACTTGTTCCCTTGCACGCCTAGCTTCACAAAGTACCTGTAAGATCACAATAGCATAGCACTATATGAGAACATGGATCTATAATCATCAACAATCTAGGATCAGATGTAAATTGACCATACAAATGCAGCAAACATAAATTACACAAGAGTATGGAGGAAAACTTGAATAGCTTTTATTGATAAACAAGAAAGAGCCAAGGGGAGTTACAACCAGTTGTTCTGACCCAGCATCATCCTCTCAGCAAGTAAGCCCCTCTTCACCTCATACAAAGCTTAGATCACCCAACAATCTGATGTTTGTCTCAAGAAACCAACAGCAATTCCTTACAATATGCAAAATTCCAGCCTCTAGATCTCTGGGATGAGGGATCCATATATAGATATCTGTAAGGGAGATGAGTCAGCTTGTGATTTGATTAGTGTCTTCCCTCTAATAGTTCTTGCTTCCACTTGGAGATTGATGATCTCTTACTCATCCTTGGTCGAATTCAGAGAGGCAAGTGTCACAGGAGAAGTTTCTGGAAGCTTCCATTGCCTCTCCACCTCGCGGAATGACACTGCCATTTGTCATTTCTCACCCATCGCACCCCATAGAAGGGATTTTTGAAATGCAACGCACCCACATAGTGTGTTTAGGTGAGATGCAACGTACTTTGCCTATGGAGCAGCTGAAATGATCCTGTTTTGACCAATTCTAAGCAGTTTTTCATGGAGAACTTCTGGGAGAAGCTGTAATCAGTTGACCTTGTTCCTTTAGGGGTTAGAACAACACTTTTAGGGACTTAGGAGCCCTTGGTTTATGGACATTTCATGCTTGGGGTTGCAGTGCCCAAAAAGGTCTATAACAGGCACTCTTAAACCTTTTCCCATTGTGAAAGAAAGACAGTAATTTCTCATGGAATTGAAGCTTGGTTCTTTCCAATGGTCTCTGAATTTGTTCTGTGTGCTAAAATGTTTAGCTCGCCTTGACTTTTAATTAAGAATGACACATATCCATGTATTGTTTTACTAAGTCATTATAAGTTTTAATTTATATTGTCCTCTAATTTCAAAGGATTTACTAGTAGATCAATCAACTCATAAATAGCAAGAGAGTTTTGGAAAGTTCCCCTAAAGGACAAGGAATCTAAGACCTCATGGAGCCATTTTTGGTTAGAACCACAGATCTGGAAACATGTTTGTGTCTCTCTCTTCTCTAGATGAGACCTCGGTGCAAGAAGTTAATAAATTAGTCCCCCATTAAACTGTTGGAGGTGTTTTTGCTCAAACTAGTAGGGGTCCTCGAAGGAAATCCTAAAGGGACAATTGTTAGGTCAAGGGAAACAATGGAGCAATAGTACACTATCACCTCAACTAAATCTCCCTACTCTTTACCGACTTTCACCAATGGGAGGAGACTTGGTATGATAAGGATCACAAAGTTGAACAGATCAAATATAGGATGAAGGGTGATCCTAGAAGCCTATTCACTATAAGGGAGGCTCAAGATTATGGCTTGCTTGTCTTGGAAGACAATATGGAAAGATCTCTAGGAAGGGCTTGAGGAGAATTTCAAGGGTTAGGTTTTGAGTATGTGTCTTATAAAATATATCCCTAAGCCATAGAATTCTCGTGGAAACTTGGGTTTCAGATGATCTTTGAATAATTCACCTTGATAGTGCATGGGCCCACACGGGACCAAGTGGACCCGAGGTTAGGTCAAGAGGATAAGATTTAGCATACTATGATATAATTGACCTAATTATGGAGGGGAAACTGATCAAGGAATTAATTTTCAATGAAAGGAAATGCAAGGATCCCAATGAGGTTTCTAGCCTAAGGGAAACCAAGGGCAATAATTGGTCTTCGAGCTAGGGCTTGCGATATCTCAATATCTCATTGTCGAAATATCATGAAATTTGGAGGGCTTCTTGATGACACACTAATGCAGTTTTGGACCAAAAATAGAAGTATTTGGATGGATAGATTGTGAGATAATTTATGCCCTAGGTGACCTATGTAGGATAGGCCTAGAAAAAGGGGGAAGGTGAAATAAATAAGCTTTAAAGTAATCACCAAAGGAGGACCAATTATTTTTCCTTTGGGAGAGATGGAGTCATGGAAGGTTTAGAGTTTGGATTGATTTCCACTTATCAAGGAGGCCTAAAATACAACTTCGTTGGGCATTAGGGCTTAATGGAGGTAGCTTCATGGTCATTTATACTTCATGGGAGGTGGGAAAATGTGATCTCCATTTGAGGTAAAAGGAAACCCTAGGAGAAGGATAATAGGTCAATATAGAAGTGTGTGGATTTCCCTCTAAGTACACAATGGTGGAATGGAATATTACTCTGAAGAACTCCTTATCACAATCATTATTTACAATATTATGATTTGTAGATGCCACAAGGTTGTGATGAGAGGGGAACGAAGGGTGAGGGAAAGGAGTGCAACAAATAGGTTTCTCAAGGTGATGGTTACGTTAGAGAGGGGAGGTCATGGAGTGATCAAAACCTTGAGGATGTGTCCAAGGAGGTAAAGTATAATCAATGATGGGCTCTTCCTCAACACTATATTCCAAAGGAGGAAAGGGCTCACTATCACTTGAGATCATATGAAAAGGGGTGAGGGAATCACTTGATTAAGACTCAAGATGATGAAAAATAGAAAAGGGCATAGAAAATTTTAGGAGCGAATCTTAGCCCAAAGGCGAAATTTAAGGGGTTTTATATTTTGGAGGGCCGAAATTTTTATATTATACCCATTTTCTATAGTTAGCCGAAAATTTATTTAAAAAATAAATATTTATTACATTTTAGCCCAAAAAATAAAAGGCAATAAACAATGCAAAGCCCGATTCACCTGATTTGGGAGGTTGCATTTTCTTGCAGACACCCGATTTCTTGGGTTGAAGGTTGGATCTAGTTGTGATCGCCCCTGATTTCCTAGTTTTCAAATCGAAAATTGATGGCAGAGTTGAATTTGACAATTTGAAGGGTTGAAGGTTGGATATTGTTGTAATCGCCCCCAATTTCCTGGTTTGAAAATTGAAAATTGAGGGCATAGTTGAATTTGGGGGATTCTCCTATATAAGTTATACAATTTCCATTCGTGCAGGTCGAAAAATGGAATGCAACTGCCACAGTGCCTTCAGACTTATGATGGATGTTGCTTGCACTATGGGCTTCATTACATAGTGGTATTGATCATCCTTTTGATATTATCATAGAATGACAAAGCATAAATGGCAATGGCACTGCAGGTGGGGTAGGCTTCCTTACATTCCCATCCACTGATTTGTGCATAACCCGACCCTTAACAGAGTATCCTAATAGTTACAACTAGCTAAAGCCCTAAGTTTACATGCGTTATTGTACATTGCAACTATAGGATTGAAGATGGAAATACCCGAACCTATAAAAACAATAGTGGTGCTCGTCCAGGAGAATCGATCCTTCGACCACATGGTGGGCTGGATGAAGGAGCTAAATCCAGAGATAAACGGTGTAACAGGGGAGGCATGAAACCAATCTCAGTAGACATTGACTTCTCGTGAACTTTGTGTTAATGCCACACAGTGGTGTGTCTTCCCTTCATAGATGGGGTGCTGGAGTTTGGTGTTACAGAGCTTGTAACTATTGAGACTATACAGAACTCCAAGTTTGAGCCACTAGTTTTAAGGCCTTCCTGGGCATTCTGGAAGCTGTTGCAGTGGAGAGGGAATTCTAATGGAAGATTTTCTTGGATATTGGTGTGACTGTGTGGGATTTTGATGGTGGTGGAGTAGCATTTTTTCTCGAAGGTAAGTAGATCCGGTTTGCACTATTTTGGTAATGCTACATGGATATTTGGTTGTGTTTGAGTATTATATATCTGTTTGGCAGTTTTTTTTTTTTGTTTGCGTTGCTCGCAATGCAGTCCTTAGATACTTCCCCTTTTTTATTTGTTCCCTTACCATAGTTTTGGGTTACTGTGGCATATCGGGGTATGGGGTAACTTTCTCCACCTATAGTGACTTCTAATATGCCTGACACATTTCTGGCTTTTGTTCTTTCCCACGTACTATCTGAGATTTCCCAGATTCTGATGATATTCCTTATTGCAACCTACATCATTTTCTGCATCTTTAGAACATGCATTCCACCTAGTCACAGGCGGCTAGATGCCTATTTGGACTGACCTCATTTCCCTGGCATGCCCTCACTTATCTTAGAAATGAAATTGTTCCTTGTAATGAAATTGTTCATGGAAAATTGTTGCTTCTGAAGATTAGGGGTTTGAAATGAAGCTTAATTTGAAGGTTCTTTGTTATGTTAACTTTTTTGATGTGGCTTTCTCTGGGGTAATGATCTGATACATTTTACTAGTCTTTCTGTTACAACAAAATGTATTTTGGTTCTGTACATCTTAAGCAACAGAATGCTACATTTTCTTTTGTGTTTTACACCTTTTTGGGGGAACATGATCTTGTATTAGAACCATAGCTGCATTTGTTTTTGTGTTTTACAACTTTTTTGGGGAACATGATCTTGTATTCAGAAGCATAGTTGCATTTTCTTTTGTGTTTTACACCTTTGTTTTGGGAGAATTTGATCTTGTATTTAGAATCCTACCTCAATTTGCTTTTGTGTTTTACACTCTTTTTTTTGGGAACTTGATCTTGTATTCAGAAGCCTAATTTGAAGGTCATTTTGACTGTTATTTTTTTCAATAGTCTGATAGTTTACATGATCTACTTATGTAAAACCCAAAGTAGTAGAATGTTATGTATTGGAATCTATCGTTTTATGTTTTTTTAGTTGCAACATGATTTGGTCAAGAATGAGTTTCATTAATATTTGAAGAAACTACATGTTCATGTATGATAATAAACCCCAGAATGATATTTGGATCTCTTTTTTTTTTCTTTTGAACTTTTGATATGTTTTTTTGAAGGACATACTAAAGATTACATGCTTAATAATGCAATAAAATATCATGTAGGAGACTACTGTATTAGGATATATTTTGTCTTCAATTTGGATGTTTTCTTCAGTGTCTTATATTTAGAAAATGTCAACTTCAATGTGCAAGACATTTGCAATGCATTCTGATAGTGCAAGAAGTGCATTTTTTGGGGACTTTTTTGGTTATCCTGATCACAATTCTTTTCTATGGGTTATGATGGATGATTTTATATGTATTTTTGCAAAGGCCTTCGTTTTATGTCTTTGTTCCACTTCAAGCTCTGGTGTATGACACAAAGGATAGGCTCCTATGGGAGAGACGTTTGATTTGAGACTCGATTTTTTCTAGTTGAGGGTAGTGAAGGTTCACCTTTGAGCACTGGTGTGGGCGATGGCATTGGAGAGCCAAAAATCTATATTGTTTTCTTGCCACTGTTGGATGGATATTTCAAATCAGATTTGCAAGGAAATGAAAACAATGAGCTTGAAATATGTCTGGAAAGAGGTAAGAATTGCAAGGATTATGAATGGTATAAAATAAAATTCTTAATATGACCCAATTTTCAATTCCCTGGAGTAAAATACACATTCTAATTTTCTCTTGAATTTATTTCGTATTTGGCATTCCAGGAGATCCTGCTGTTGAGACAACTCAAGGAGTTTATTCAATTTTTGTTGGTGTTGGAACGGATCCATATGAAGTGATTACTAGTGCAATAGAGTGAGAATGTTTCCATGTTTTAACTTTCTTATTTAATTTCATCTCTTTTGAAACTTTTCAGATTTTAGTATCAATGTTTTATGATTAACATCAATTATTGATAACGCAGGGTTGTTGAGAGGCATTCTAAAACTTTCTTATTTAACTTTCTCTCTTTTGGAACTTCTCATATTTAAGAATCAATGTTATATGATTAACATCAATTATTGATAGCGCAGGGCTGTTGAGAGGCACTCTTAAACCTTTTCCCATCGTGAAAGAAAGACAGTAATTTCTCATGGAATTGAAGCTTGGTTCTTTCCAATGGTGTCTGAATTTGTTCCGTGTGCTAAAACATTTAGCTCGCCTTGACTTTTAATTGAGAATGACACATATCCATGTATTGTTTTACTAAGTCATTATAAGTTCTCGTTGGTTCTCTGTAGTCTTATGATTTGAATATTTCTCTTGCAGTTACCTGATATACTCAATTGGTTTGGGTGGTGTACATGGGACACATTTTCCACAGATGTCACAGCTGAGGGTGTAAAACAAGGTTTAGAAAGTTATATTATTTTTCCCGCCCCCCTTTTATGTTCTGTAATCGTATATAAACTCTTGTCGAGATGTAGTTACACTGTGACCTTATCCTAAGGGTCCAATTCCAAATGTTTGTGATTTTTTTGTATTTCTTTAACAATCTAGAGAAAGGGGGCACCCCTCCAAAGTTTCTACTTCTTG
Organism: Pinus tabuliformis; assembly: GCA_031772625.1. Classification (NCBI taxonomy): domain Eukaryota; kingdom Viridiplantae; phylum Streptophyta; class Pinopsida; order Pinales; family Pinaceae; genus Pinus; species Pinus tabuliformis. The sequence continues at coordinate 976,748,349 of CM062812.1, forward strand.
ATGATGGCTGGAAATCTGTTGAAATGGACTCTAATGCAAAGCCTCCTCCAGTTAGAAATACAACAAAGTAGGCTTGACCTTTTGTTTTCTTAAAATATGACGTTTGAAGACAATAATTCATCTCTCTTTGAAATCTGAAGATAATTTCCTTTTGATCATGAATCTTCTTGCAATATGAAGATAATTTCATTTTTATGCTCAGTTCTCTAGTGGAACTCTAAACATTCTATGGGCTGATAATTCAATTTTCCAAATCGTCTGACACATGTAAAAGAGAATTATAAGTTTCTAAAAGATGGAAAGACTGGTCAAAGACAAGGGGATCCTACTTTGGGCCTTAGATACATTGTTATAGAAGCAAAGAAGACCCACAATTTAAGGTAAGCTACCTTAGCTTTCCATTAGGAATTACTCAATTATACTCCTTATTTATGTATATGCTCCAAACCCTTCATTCTAGCACTTGCCTCATGAATTCATAAGCTACATTCTTTGTTTAGTGACTAGTCGATATATTTAAACTATAATTTGTATATGTAGACTACTTTGTTCTTAATTTATCTTAAATTTGTATTATTCCAGGTACATTTATTTTTGGCATGCTATCACTCGTTACTGGGGAGGAGTGAAGCCTGATGTTTCTGGAATGGAGCATTATAATTCAAAATTGTCGTTCCCTATTTAGCCTCATGGGATTCTTCTTCACCAACCAGATGAGGCATTAGAATGCATAAAATTAAATGGATTGGGCTTAGTCCATCCCAAAATTGCGTTTCAATTTATGACAATGTCCACTTGTATCTAGCAAGTGTTGGCATTAATGGTGTCAAAGTGGACGTCCAGAATATTATCAAGAAATTAGATGTAGGCCATGGTGGTCGTGTTAAATTGGACAGCCAGTATCAACAAGAAATGGAGGCTTCTATTGCTCAAAATTACCCTGATAATGGGATAATTTCTTGTATGAGTCATAATCTTGATGGCCTTTATAGGTCAGTGCCATAGAATTGTGTATGATTTCTTGTAATAAACAAACAATCTAACTAATCTTTTCTCTCGCTTGACCATAACAGTAATAAATTTGGATTTATTGTTTATACAATTCCAAACAGACTGTTGTTATAAGAGCATCTGATGATTTCTGGCCAAGGGATCCTACATCACACACCATTCACATTGCTTTTGTAGCCTACAACAACATTTTCTTGCAAAATTTTATGTAGCCTGATTGGGATATGTTCTATGCAATGCCCCTTATAATATATCTAATGTATTTACTTCCAAGTTTATCTTCCGAGCTTCAAGTCTACAAGCAGTAGTTGATTATTATATATTTAGGCCGACAAGCCTTTCTTTTAAAACAGTTAACCTCACAATTTTGTCTACCATTTTTACTGACTTGTGACACCTATCTAATAAATCTATCTTTATTCTTGTGATATCTATCATTACACCTATGATTTCCACCAACTCCATTTTCGAAACTCCACACTCTACGAGTGATTGCCATGGTCGCGAATTCATTGGGTATAGCCACAAAGAAGCTATTATTTGCTACACTTATTGTCTTCGATGGACTCTGCAATCAAACCTTTGTACATAATGCAAACGAGGGCATTCTTGGGAAAGAGATTGTTGAGAGTATCGGCGATTGTGATAATGACAAGCGAAATTGGGTATCCATCCATGGAAAAAATTCGACAAATGAGGATCCTATGAACCCCTCCATTGACAAAAATCAACTCACACAATCTACAGGTCAGCAGAGATGAGAAATGAATGGTTTCAGGAATAGGAAGATGGTAAAAAACAACCAAGATTGGAGGAAGAATCTTCTTCATCCTCCTTTGAGCTACGAGTCTATCAAAAAAGTAGGATATTAGGGAGAAGACAAATTTGGATAGATCCAGTGTACCAATGCTAGTGTAGAAAATTGAAGAGAAGCTTAATAAAGGATATATTAAAGATTGACTGCATGATATGATATGAAATAGTTGGATGATTAGTGAAAATTTGGTCTTGTGGTAGTTATTATGCCATTTTTCACCTGCATTGTGTAATGAAATGGGCGAGAGCACCATCCTCTGTAGATTTGTCTACTAGGTAGAGTCAGGGTTCCAACTGGAGATGCCCTGGTTATCAGTTTGTGCAGCTTTCACTCCTAGATCATCTTCATGACTATTGTTTTTTTTGGAAGGTGCAAGATCCAGAAGTAGAATATTATCTCACTCCACATTCATGTGGAGGACCATGTGGGAAGCCACTTGAAAAGGAAAAGAAAACTCCCAGTTTCTCACATAAATGTACTCTACAATGTCATCCAGAGACTTTCCCACCTTTCTCAGTAATGGCTCCCCATAACGTTGCCCGTGTGGTAAAACAATAATTACAAGGAGATGTTTTGACCATAAATCAATTGAATCATGTGGACAATGCTGCGAAAAGCCTCTCAAATGTGGACACCATTATTGTGACAATGTCTTCCATGAAGGCAAGGTTCTAATAAAAGCTTCATGCTTTTGTGGGGAAAGGAGGAGATGATACTTTGTGGCGATATGGAGATCCAAGGGGAAATAGACTGGAAAATTGGTGTATTTGCATGTAAGAACCTGTGCATGAAAATCCTTTCCTCTCAGAATCATAAGTGCAACAAGGTATGTCATCTTGGAGAATGTGGAGAGTCTGAACTATCACCTAGGAAGGTCAAATCTTGCCCCTGTGGTAAAACTCAGCTGCAAAATCAAAGGAAGAGTTGTATGGATAGTGTACCAACCTGCTCAGAGGTATGTGAGAAGCTTCTTCCATGTGGAAAACATTTGTGTATAAATGTCCTCCTTTTTTGGTTTCTATTAATAAAAAATGTTGATGTGGATCATCATCTAAGACGGTCCCTTGCTGGAAGACCATGGTATCTGTCGAGGAGAATGATGAATTCACATGTGAAGAGCATTGTGAACAAAAGAAAAATTGTGATAGACGTAGATGCAACGAAAGAGGCTTCCCTCTTGGAAATCAAGGGGGTTCAATTAATCATTTAGGTGATTGGGATCCACATTTATGTCAAATTCCCTGTGGGAAAAAGTTGCAATGTGGGTAGCATTTTTGCCAAGAAATTTTCCATAGTGGCCACTATCCACCCTACCTTGAAACTATTTTTACTGATATTTCTTATGCATGTGGGAAGACCTCAATTTCTCCTCCAGTCCCTTGTGGAACACCCATTCCTTCATGCTGATATCCCTGCTCCATTCCTTAGACATGTGGTCATCCTACGACTCATGATTTCCATATCAGGGATTTCCCTCCTTGTACTATTCTTGTTGCAAAAGAATGTATAGGGGATCATGTAGCTTTGAAAAATGTGCCATGTGTTTCTCAGGACATTAGATGCAACAAGCTACGTGGTAAACCATGACAATGTGGAATGCATGTGTGTACTTGTACATGCCATCTACCTCCATGTGACTCAGTTTCCAAGGAAAATTCATCATCAGTAAGTAGACTCTCATGTGGGAAACCTTTTGGAGCTCCTCGGATAGATTGTAGACATACTTGTATTGCTTCATGTCACACACCTCTTCCATGCCCTCATACTAGATGTGAATTGCTAGTGACTATTACTTGTTCATGTGGTCGATTGACTGCAAAGGTCCCATGTGATGCTGGAGGCAACAATACGAGAGCTGATCCTGTCTTTAAAGCCTCTATTCTTCACAATTTCCTGCTCCTCTTCAGCCAGTGCAGTCAAAATCAAATAGAGTGCCTCTGGGCCAGAGAAAGCTTGCATGTGATGAAGAATGTCTAAATTTGGAGAAGAAGAAGATTTTGGCAGATGCTTTTGGCATTTGCACAATAGTTGATCTGCTAGGGGTGAATGAACAAATTTCAGAACTTCTGGCTGAGTTGATCAGGAGAGAACCACAATGGGTTTTAGCTGTTGAGGAAAGGTTTAGATACTTGGTTTTGGGGAAAACAAAAGCCAGCTCAAGCAACATTCGTGTGCATGTTTTTGGTCCTATGCTAAAGGAAAAAAGGAATATGTTGAGACATCTTGTAGAAATATGGAACCTCTCCATATATTTAGCTGGATGGGAACCAAAATGTTTTCTAGTCATACAGATTACACATAAGTCAAGATCCCCATATGTAGCATAATGCCCAAAGGGTCACTTCCTACCATAGGGTCGGTGCAAGCTCCACCTTTCAATTCAGTTGTAGATATGGATCCCAGGCTCATCCTTGCGTTGTTTGATTTACCAAGAGAACAGAAGTGAGTTCCCTGATTTTGAGATTTGGAGGTGAGTGTGAACTTGTATGGCTAAATGACAAGAATGCATTAGCCATATTTATAGATCATGTGAGGGTTGCAACTACTCTTAGACATGTGGATCATGCTTCTGTATATCGAGGTGCTATTATAGTCCCTCATAATGGTGGATTAACCAACCACAATGCCTGGGAAACAAAAGATGGGACATCATAAAAGGATAATGCATGGAAAAAAAATTAAAAATGAGCAATAAAGTGTGTGGATGGAGGATTCATGGGGGAGGATTGGTCAAGTGTTGAAGTATTGAGGCCAGTATGGAAATTCCAGAGAAATCCTATTTTAACAAGAATAAATCCATATGGAGCTCTTGAGAAATATAATTCAGGAGAGAATTGGTCGACTAATGTAGCCCAACCATCTTCCAAGCTTCTAACATCTATGGGTTCCACTGAAGTTTCATCCTCTCAAGAGAATCAAAATAAGTACTCTTCCAGTGAAGTGGATGATTGGGAGAAAGCTTTTGATTAGGCTATTTGGTTTACCGTTTTTCTTTGGTTATATAGCTTGCGAGGAGACGCAAATTTTTTTGTCTCCCTTTTGTTCTAGTACAAGATCTATAGTTCAAATGTTTCAAACCTAGCTAGCGAGTTTTAGAATTTTAAATTAAGGTGTAGTAATGGGATACATTCTTACTCACCATTCTTTTGAGATGGGTCAACAATTTTGGAAGCAGAACACAGTTTGGTCCATTGAGCCTTCTTTTCTTGGTTTACATCGATTTCACAATAATTGTGGAAAGTACACTTTTACACATGGATTCCTATTATGATAAATGTATTGGTTTTTCAGAGTTGATTCCCTTGATTTAAATTATGGATACAAATATTTTTTCATGCTTAACTGCAATATATTATGCTTTCTCAAGTAAAATAAACCTTTATTTTGTGATAAAATTTACTGTCAATAAGATACACTAATAGTTTTACCATTTTAGTATTGAATTTATTAAAATTCAAGTTAATAGGGTAACCATTTCCAGTATTAGTCCTAAAGTTTAACATTACAATTATGTTTTTGGTTATATACTAGGAACTTTCAAACAGGCTTCAAAGCCATGGATGTGCTTGAATTTTGACATGATTTTTCATCTAGCCTTGGGAAGGAACTCTAATCTCCAACTGTTTCCTACTATAATTTGTGATATTGTTGATGTCCATGTATTAATGGTAAAGATTCTAGGAAAATAATGTTGTTACAGGACTGCACAAGGAACATTGGGAAACTAAGTCTAATATCAAGTTGCCTCCAGAAGCTCTTGAACCTTGAGAAGCTTGGAATTCTAAATGAGGAGCTTTGAATTCTAAATTGAGGTTCCTGTTGTAAAAATTTTCAAGTGATTGTTTCACTCTTGGGTGTTGCAATGGAAAGATTAATTCGTGAGAATTATATGGGCAATATTTATTCACAGGTCCTGAGAATTATTTGGGAATCTTGCTTCACTGGTATAATAACATTTCAAACACTAAAAATGGCCAACCTATTTCAACAACCTGACATTGTCTCATGTGTTGATTGATTGTTGCAAAAATACAGGCTTGGGAAGTAGCACCACAGAGAAGTTAGCGTTGACAAAAGCAATGGTGGTTAGTAGATTTCTAAATTGGAATTTAAAAAACATTGAAATTTTTTTTGGTAGTCACAGGATGCTTCCATATATCATTGTTGCAAGTTACACAACTTCACCTATCCATTTGCTCAAATAAGAGAGCTTCATCCCATCCCCATCCTCAAATTAAATAATTTTACCTCCTACCCTCACCTTTCACCCTCCAATAATAATAGGAATGGTTGATATTTTCAGCTCAAAAAATAACCTTTTGAAGTACCTCTACATAGAAAATTATATTACCTTGCATTTCTACAAGCTCCCTAGGACCTTTGTAAGGACTTGTCTGAAGCTATTTGTCTCACTTTAGTGGTTAGTAACCTCACTTCCTTTCCCTGGGTCCTCCTTGGTCCTTGGTGAAGCATCTAAAAACCTTCATGGATCAGGGCCTAGTAGAGAATGCTTCCACCCCACCAGGGAATGGAGAAGCCCAGTTCTACAAACCATTCCCTGTAGTGGCACCATGACCCTACCTAAGATGACACCTTCCACCCTTAACCCCACCTCCACCCTTCTCCCACCCTCAACTCCACCCCCACCCTTCCCATTCTAAGAGAGTTCTGCTTATTATTACAATTTTTTCAGGAGGAAGTTCTGATGGTGGACACTGCCTAAGCAGGATGGCTCAGGATAGCAGCATCGCACCAAATCATAAGGAGTAAGTAATAAGAAATCTGCAGAAGAAAAATGGGCTAGAAACTCAAATAAGCCCTTTGGTTTTGAACTGATTTTCTGATTATCATTATGTTTATAGAGAAATGTAGATTGCTAATGCTCTGAGAGCTCAGATAGAAGTTCAGAGAAGACTCCATGACTAGCTAGAGGTATGACAATTTTTTCTGAAATTATGCAAATCGACGAACATAATATCTCTCCCCTATTTCAGTTACCTGATGACTGAATGGAATCTATCTCTTGTAAATGTCAATGTAGGTTCAAAGGCGCTTGCAGTTGAGAATAGAGGTGTAGGGTAAATATTTGCAGACCATATTAGAGAAATCACAGAAGACATTGGCATCAGAAGCATCGACATCAACATGCCTTGAAGCCACAAGAGCCAATCTTGAAAAAAAATTCTCCAGGCTTCCTACAAACAGCGTGAAGCCAAATTACTCTCCAGTGAAAGTGACTCCATTGATGTACATTCACAGACAAGATCATGGGGACCTAGAGGTCAAGCCCCACCTTAGAGATCGTTGCTCTCAAAATTAGTTTGCAGGCCACAGCATGGAGCAAAGTCTGAATGAATCTGAGAGTCCAATTGAGAAGAAAAGGTGGAGAAAAATTTTCCATGAGAGCAATGGAGAGAATTCCCCTACCAAGCTGCGAGAATTGGGCATTTATGCCTCTGCCTATAAAACAGAAGAAGAACAAGAAGAAGTGGAATAGCTCATAAAGCCCACTACTGTTGAAAGGCCTGTTGCAGCTAGAGCATTAGTGGATGAGAGGATGGCCATGATTGTATAGTCTAATGGCCTTTCTTTAATCCAGGCTGATCATGAAACAAGACTGTACCATCCACATTCCATGTTGGGCAATTGTCGGAAGGTGGCAGAAGGATTGGATTTGAACAGGAAAGGGGAGGGATCAATTTCTCGGCAGGGAAGAGAGCTAGATATCAATGCATCTCACACTCAAAGCAGTTGTTTGTCATGTTATTTTTGTAGATTTCGGTCTTATCCCATAACTAATCTATCTATATATATTGACCTCTTGTATGGTATGGGATATCTAAGCTGGTATCAAGCACATAGGATATCTAGGTTGGTATCAAGCACACCCATCTATTTGAGATATGTGGTCGGATAATGTTTTGGAAGCTGCTTAACTACCTATATATTTTAATACATCATGTACTTTGACCATTATACCTATATATCTGGGTTTTCCATGCTTAATTGGTACTACAAATATTTGAAGATTATATATTCAGACAACAATCACATGAAACTCAAAGAGATTTTATAAAGAGAACCCTAACATTGATGAAGTGTCTCTGGGTGCAACACTTAGTGAATAATTATATGAAAATATAACAATTAAGATGATAGAATTATGAAAACTACAAAATAATAACCTACTTGGTATGACCTAGAATTCATTGTTCAATTTGCTTAGGACGCAGGCATCAAAATCTAAATACATGCAAAATTTTCATTTTCAGTCCTTTCACACACTTGACTAAATCTATAGTCTCGGTAACTATCAATCTCTTCTCTCTTGAATATAACTTTGAAGCAACCTTTATTCCTGGAACATGGTTTTCTATCTAATTTTTAATATAAATCCTTAAAACATTTTAAAATATTAATATTTTATATGTTGAAATTTGCAGTTTAGATTTAACAAAGATTTCCTTCCAAAACTTTTTTTTTTTTTTCTATAAATGGAGATCTCCTTGCCCTAGCTAAACCTATACATTACCTAATTTCTCCCAATACAAATAATATTCACTATATAAAAATATAACTAAGACATTAACTCTTTTTGAAGGCACACCATAGTTCCTTTGAAATGGAAAAATATTATTAAACTCTGCTTAGCAAATTACTTTATTGATACAAAGTATGGTTTGTTTGTTATAGTTGATGGATAATAGTTTTGTTGTGATAGTTGATTTGATGTTAGTGAAAGCGCTGATTAAAAAGCATAGTTAAGATATTGACTCATTGAAAATGACAAGTATTGGAACTTTGTTCAACAGATTACTTAGTTATTTAAATATAAATATAGTTTGATGTCATAGTTGATTTGATTTTAGTGGAAGCTTATCAATCTTATAAAGAGAAAGGTATTTCAATTTTTTAATTAAAAATTAAGTTTGTTATTCAATATAAAACTCTTTGAAACCTATAAAAAGGAATCTCTAACATAACAAAAGTAGAAAAAATTGAATACTTAAACTATGATATTTTAAACATTTAATTGGTTGGAATGTACATAATTTGGGGATTTGAATTGGTGACTGAGTGTCTTAACAATGCATCTATTCACCGTCAATCCAAAGCCTTTTGGGCATACTTTTTCTATACTAAATTAATGACAATTTTTTTCCTTGGATTTGTTAGTGTCGGTATCTTCATCCCTCCATCAGTGATCAAATTCTCTTGTTGCATTGCATATTAGGTGTCTCGCTCAGTTAGCTGCATTCCATTAGGATCATGGATCATCTGACGATAGTGGCTCATTGTACATTTTCCCTCATGTCCTTTACCTGTTGGCCTATTTCCACTCCTCTAGATCATCTGCAATCATTTTTTGTCTTTAAATCTGCAAAAGTCATTTTTAGAGTTTTCAGTCCCATTAGGTCTAGGGTTTCGTCAAAAAGTCTTCAAAATGTTCAATAACGATCAGCAGGCACATGAGGAGGTTGAATAAACTTCTAGTACCAATAAATTTCATAATCACTTGTTCAGAAATGTATTTTTCCTCAAAACCCTGTTTTGAGGAAAAACAGAGTATTTAGGTTTTTATTGTATAAATTGGTGTAATTTCAGTTCTCTCATATGTAAAAAACTTCAGTGGAAACCCTGGTCACCTTGCCAAACTTCAGCTGCTCCATCCCCTGCAAGGCAAATAAAAATTCAAGTCGTTCAGTTCATCAAAGGCACAAATAAAGGAAACTGCCCAAAAAACAGAGTTGAAAAAGTAAGTCACAATGCAAACATTACAAAAGTGGGTTTTATGAATGAAAAATCAAAAGCTCTTGTATATAAATCAGTTTTCATGATTCAAAAAGCTCATTTGCATTCAAAGAAGAAAGATTGAGCAAGAGAAGGCTGTGTTGAACAAAGGGAGAAAAATTGCAGCAAAATTGTGCAAGTTCGTGGGCGCGGTGCATAGAGAAGGCACGGCGCATTGGGCCACCCTCCACAGTGTAAAAAATACACTGGCACAGTGCATATAAAGGGCGCGACGCATTGGGTTTGTGGTGCGACGCATAGAGTTGCAAGCCTGATTTCACCATAAAACTCCCTCAAATTTCCAAAATTGCTCAATCTTATGGTGTGCAAGTAAGTCTAGAGTTCTTCCCTTGCTAGTGAAAGAGTTTTTCTTAGAATTTGTGGTGGTTTAGTGTGTAAAATCTCAAACCCTACCTCTTTGCAATTTTACTCTAAAACAATTGCCTAGGGTTTGTATTTATGTTTTTTCTACCAAGTCTATTTCATCACTCCCTTACTCTTTGACTTCTCCATTTGTTTTTCAGTTTCATCTACTCATTTCCTAATTCCTATATTCCTAAAATCATTCACCCCTAACTCCCACTATCCCAAACCCTAGTTAAAAGTCCCCAAACCCTAATTGTTGTCCCAAGAGCCTAAATACTATTCCCTAAACCACCTATTCCCCAAAAGAAAACTTGTCAGCAACATTCCCAAAACCCCTCATACACATTCCCTCCATAGTCCCTCATACATTCTTATCCTTGGCAACAAAAATCTAAAGACACCATAAATCTCTTCATATTCATCTAAGAAAACTCAAACATTGGCAAACATGGAGTCTGATCCTTCCTATGAGAGGGATGATGAAACTGTCAGTGATTATTCCCACGAGCTTCATGTCACCATTTAGCTGAGTGTACCATCATTTAGAGGGTTTTCATCATCATGTCAGGTTCCTATGGTTCATTTTACACCTTGTTCATGCTTGAGCTGTGCCTAGGTAAGGTTTGTTTCCCTCTCCTAGGGTTTTGAAGGTAATTTCTCTTGGATGGTCAAATCATCAACAAAAATTGTATCCTGATGTTCATACACCTTCCCCTATCCTTAATGTACCTTATTAAACACTTCCCATCACTGATATCCCTTAAATTCCTCATTTTCCCACAAACCCTAGTTTCTTGCTACAATTTGGCAATTTTCTAGGCTAGGCCTGTGTTTTTCCCTTTTGGACCCCTTCCCCTCACTCAATATTTGAAATTCCACTTTCCCCTATTTCCTAACATCCCTCCCTACTTCCCAAAATTTCCTCAAGAATTTAGAAGCCCCTTATCTCCTTCATTTCCCTTCATTTCAACAAATCCCCTGTTCCACACATCGGGGTAGGTTTTACTCAAATGATGTTTCTGAGCAAGGAAAGATGAATTTGGAAAAACTGAGAGATTTATTTTTCCACAATAGGACAAGGAAGAAAAACCTCCTTCACTTTTTACACAGGTTTCATGGTTTTAGAGAAATGTCAAAAATACAGTTGCCTCGGGAGAATTTATGCACCTCTGAAGTGACCTTGGGAAAATCAAGTTTTCTCTTAGACTGGTTGGCCACATGATTTTCTTGATGAGTCAAATGATACCTAGACACAACGATATTTCCAATGAGCTTTTATGAACTCAATTTGGAGTTGAGGAAGACTTTCAAAAGTTGACTGCAACAGCACTCTGCCTTGAGGCAGCCTCATTTTTCACATTTTGACTAGTCTTGGGAGATTTGACTTTTGACAGGGCAAATGAACTCCAAATTGAAAAATTCAAGTTGGGTTGTAAATTAGACTCAATAATATTTCCAACGAGCTATTTTTCACCCAATTTGGACACCAAAAAGGCCCTTGAAACGGTTCTGCAAAAATGCGCTACGCATAGAAATTTTTAACACAGGTTGTTCTACCCAATGCGCTGCACCACCTAGCGCTCGCTTTTGATGGGGGACTCCTTTTGATGAAAACTCAGAATTTTTGGATTTTTCATGAAAAAATATGCATGCTCACCAATGGCCAAGAAATTTTGATAGGTTTTGAGCCCCCAAAAAGGTCAAAAACACCCTAAAAATGACCTTTCTGCCCCTTTTTTGACACACAGGAAGCAGTCTTGGGAGAAATCAGTTTTGGTGGGGCAAATGGAGGCCAAATTAAAAAATTCCACTTTTTCTAGAAGTAGATAGGTAGACCTTTCCAACAAGCCCACTTGGAGAAAATTTGGGCACCGAAAAGGCCTCCAAAAGCAGCTACAAAAAGGCACTACGCATAGGGAAATCAGCGTGGTGCATTGAAGAAATTTTGCTCAGTTTGACCAAGATACTCTATTTTTCGCCTAATTTCTTGAGAGTTTGACTTTTATCCTTCTTAATGTCAAAATCATGTTGTAACTTAATGTATTTTGATGTATCTTGATGTAATTATGTTGAATTTTTACTCATAGAGGTAGATTCATCCATGAAAAGGTAGTTTGCAACTGAATGAATCAGTTCCCTAGCTTTTAGAGGCATGTTGTTCCACTGCCTACTTTTTAGTTCTCAGTTTAGAATTTGTTGGAACAGATCCTAAACTCATGAGCTCGACCCCTAGAGGCTAGGATGATTTTTTTTTCCTATATCTTATGTTTTTTCAGTCATTAGCATGGTTGGACTTTTGAAAAAGCTTGGAGCTTCATTGTATACTCATCTCAACAATTTTGGCTAAGGAATAGACCAGGATTTGCAGCACTTTATGGGATTCATGTGGCATCTTGCTTTGGTATTGTGTTTACTTCAGTAAATTTTAAGTTTATATGTGTTTTATGTATGCCATTATCTCTCTTGCTTCTTCGTAACTAAAGCAAACAAGAATAAAGGTAGAATCCATTGAAATTGCAGTGCTCTACCTAGGGTTTGTTTAGTTATTGATGTTTTCAGCTGCTTGAAGAGGATCCTTGAGGTTTTCTTGCCCTCTTCAACTCCTCACCTATCTAAATCTCTCCATTTCATTCATTTTGAAGTGCCAATCAGTTGCCTACCTTTCCCCATAGAGATCTTTGCAAAACTCAGCCTCATCTCCCAGACCCAGATCTGCCTTTGCATTTGAGCCAAAAAAACATCTTTAAATTCAATCAAACTCTTTTGCACACATACCTAGCCTAAGATCAATATTCATATCAGTTATCTCAAGCCCTCATTGATCATATTTTACTGAGAGTGACAAGGAGAGAGCCCTCTCCCGACCTGGTAGGGCTAGCTACCAGGTTAAGCATGGTTTGATGTTGTCGTAGATCCTACCTTTCTTAGCCTTAGGTAGATTTAAGTACTAACAGAGTGGCGACCATACTGGGGAAGAAATTTTATTATCATTTTTTTTCTTTGTAGACTACAGACAAAGCCTGAAGTTAGCCAGGTAGCCCTCGAAATGCTCTTGCTTTGCATTAGCAAAAGTAGATGAATGTTGCTTCAATCAATCTCTGGTCTAGTTTATGAACTGAACATCTAGTTTCCTTAGTAAAATGTAATCAAGTTTAGATCTGATTGTTTATGGTGGCCAATGACCAGACATCAGAAGGCTGAAATCATTCACCTAGCAACTCCAGTGTCAAAAATCCCAAGGTTCAGACTTTTTATGGCAACTCTACTCTTCAAGAACCAGTAGCCTAAAGAATCTCTTGGTGAATTCATTGTTATAAAAATGGTTTCGCTGGATCGAAGGTGTGCTCCCATGAGCCGAGATCACATTCCAAGTTTTCCAAATAAAATTCCTAAGGTAGATTGGCAAAGGAATTTGCCTACGTTTAAAGATGATGATAGGAAGGATGCTACTTTACATCTGGTTAGATTTCACATACATATTCGCAAGTTGAAGGTTGATTTTCTTGGAGATTGCTTGATGAAGATATTCATGGCCACTCTGGAAGGTGAAGCCTGATCTTGGTATGAAAGTTTGCCACCTGCTTGTATTTACTGTTTAAAGGATTTTCATACCATGTCCTTTGAAAGATATAAAGGATCTTATCCATCATTAAATTTAGTTCAGAACTGCTGCAAACATGTTTATAGTTTTATTGAAAATCTTGAGAAAGTTTATGAAGATGATGACTTCATGGATGATGAGATCATGGAAGCCCTGTATGAAAATCCATTTCAGCAACATAAAGAGGATAATTATCAAGATGCTCAGGAAACTTTGTAGCAGGATCAAGATATTAGCACAGTGGAAAATGATGAAACAGAAAGTTTTATTTCAGATCTGTCCATGGAAGAAGACAGTATGAAGGGAATTCAAGTTTCAATTTCAGAATGTGATAAAATCAAGTCAGTTATTTCTGATATAGATTCAGATCTTGATGATGAAGACAACCTTGTTCTGAATCCCATGAAGGAGAGCTCTGCTGTTGAGATCATCTGGAATGAAGAAGACAACGGTACTAACCCAAGCCTTCATGAGGAGGTAATCTAGTCATTTTATGAAAAACAAGATGAGATCTTTGTTCAAGTAAGTGAAAAATCTTCTTTCGATAACTCAGTGGTAAATGATAATTTGATTTCCATGTCATATGAACATGATCAACAATGTTTTCAAATTTAAGAAGATCAGGGAATTAAGGACTGTCATTTAGGTTTTTCATGTTTTAAAATGTTATTTCATGAAGACAATCAGTGTTCGAGCAAAAGAAAACAAAAATTATTTTCTCCTTTGTCTGAAGATGAGATAGATCAACTCCTGAAAGGTCATGTTACAGCCCAAGCTAATGCAGATTTGCAGTGCGCACATGGTCAAGAAAGTGTTGGTGAAACTTCTTCCTCTTTTGAAAATGATGACAGTCTTGTAATTAGCTTTATAGATTAGAAAACAGATAATATTTTCTTTCATGAAGATGATAAGGCTATCATGTTTGATAATCTTGAAGAATGTTTTATGTTTAATAATGACCTAGACCATGAAGTTGAGGAATATGAGCTGAGAGAGACAATATGCCAGAATTTCTCATGGTCAAGGAATTTACAGGTAACACTCAGATGGTAGAAGCTTATACCTCTCTATGCCTTCCTATCACTCGGAAACCAGTTGTTCTTTCAGATCAGAATGAAGGGAGTACTTGTATTTTTGTTGTTGGATCTCAAGACAAGCTAGTGCTTCAAGATTTTCAAGATCCTTTCGACATTCTTTTGCAAGCACTAGAGAAAATGAATGTTGCCTGGTTCGTTAGCATAAGCCTTGGTTTCAATTCTTATTGTGAGTTTCCTACATGTACAGCATTCTACCTGCTCGGGGAAAGTGAGAGCAGAATTTCAATATGTAGCCATCTACTAGATTGGTTACATTGGAAGTCCCACTTCACATGATTGTACATATTTCATCAGTAGACAGGTGGTTGTCATCATGATTTGAAACCCTCAAATCTTGATGGTCTGCTGACATTTAAAAGATTTGTAAGTACTTGTTTTAGTTAAGTCAGTCTTGAGTTATTTTTTGTTTGTCAGTTTAAATATAGTTTCAGCTGAGTGTCCAGTTTCAGCTTTTGAGAGTCTTCTTTCAGTTTTAAATTAAGTCAGTTCAACTATGAGTCTTGAGTCAAAGTTTCATAGTAATTAGTTTTTGGGTGTTTTGAAGTTATTAACTCCATTGCCCAATGGATGAAGGCACTTGTCTGCTCTCCCAAAGATCTGCAATTCTTGGCACCTCCCAGGAGCTACCATCCCCATTAGAGACAATGTTAGTGTCGGTATCTTCATCCCTCCGTCAGTAATCAAATTCTCTTGTTGCATTGCATATTAGGTGTCTCGCTCAGTCAGATGCATTCCATTAGGATCATGGATCATCTGACGGTAGTGGCTCATTCTACATTTTCCCTCATGTCCCTTACCTATTGGCCTATTTTTGCTCATCTAGATCATCTGCAATCATTTTTTGTCTTTAAATCTGCAAAAGTCATTTTTAGAGTTTTCAGTCCCATTAGGTCTAGGGTTTTGTCAAAAAGTCTTCAAAATGTTCAATAACGATTAGTAGGCGCATGAGGAGGTTGAATAAAGTTCTAGTACCAATAAATTTCATAATCACTTGTTCAGAAATGTAGTTTTCCTCAAAACCCTGTTTTAAGGAAAAACAGAGTATTTAGGTTTTTATTGTATAAATTGGTGTAATTTCAGTTCTCTCATATGTAAAAAACTTCAGTGGCAACCCTAGTCACCTTGCCAAACTTCAGCTGCTCCATCCCTTGCAAGGCAAACAAAAAATCAATTCATTCAATTCATCAAAGGCACAAATAAAGTAAACTACCCAAAAAACAGAGTTGAAAAAGTAAGTCACAATGCAAACATTACAAAAGTGGGTTTTATGAATGAAAAATCAAAAGCTCTTGTATATAAATCATTTTTCATGATTCAAAAATCTCATTTGCATTCAAAGAAGAAAGATTGAGCAAGAGAAGGCCATGTTAAACAAAGGGAGAAAAATTGCAGCAAAACTGTACAAGTTCGTGGGCGCGGCACATTGGGTGAGAGGCGCGGCGCATTGGGCCACCGTCCACAATGTAAAAAATACACTGGCGTGGCACATATAAAGGGTGCGACGTGTTGGGTTTGTGGTGTGACGCATAGAGCTACAAGCCCGATTTCACCATAAAACTCCCTCAAATTTCCAAAATTGCTCAATCCTATGGTGTGCAAGTAAGTCTAGAGTTCTTCCCTTGCTAGTGAAAGAATTTTTCTTAGAATTTATGGTGGTTTAGTGTGTAAAATCTCAAACCCTACCTCTTTGCAATTTTGCTCTAAAACAATTTCCTAGGGTTTGTATTTATGTTTTTGCTACCAAGTCTATTTCATCACTCCCTTACTCTTTGACTCCTCCATTTATTTTTCAGTTTCATATACTCATTCCCTAATTCCTATATTCCTAAAATCATTCACTCCTAACTCCCACTATCCCAAACCCTAGTTAAAAGTCCCCAAACCCTAATTGTTGTCCCAAGAGCCTAAATACTATTCCCTAAACCCCTTATTCCCCAAAAAAAAACTTGTCAGCAACATTCCCAAAACCCCTCATACACATTCCCTCCATAGTCCCTCATACATTCTTATCCTTGGCAGCAAAAATCTAAAGACACCATAAATCTCTTCATACTCATCTAAGAAAACTCAAACATTGGCAAACATGGAGTCTAATCCTTCCTATGAGAGGGATGATGAAACTGTCAGTGATTCTTCCCAAGAGCTTCATGTCACCATTCAGTTGAGTGTACCATCAGTCATAGGGTTTTCATCATCATGTTAGGTTCCTATGGGTCATTTTACACCTTGCTCATGCTTCAGTTGTGTCTAGGTAAGGTTCGTTTCCCTCTCCTAGGGTTTTGAAGGTAATTTCTCTTGGATGGTAAAATCATCAGCAAAACTTGTATCCTGATGTTCATACACCTTACCCTATCCTTAATGTACCTTATTAAACACTTCCCATCACTGATATCCCTTAAATTCCTCATTTTCTCACAAACCCTAGTTTCTTGCTACAATTTTGCAATTTTCTAGGCTAGGCCTGTGTTTTTCCCTTTTGGACCCCTTCCCCTCACTCAATCTCTGAAATTCCACTTTCCTCTATTTCCTAACATCCCTCCCTACTTCCCATAATTTCCTCAAGAATTTAGAAGCCCCTTATGTCCTTCATTTCCCTTCATTTCAACAAATCCCCTGTTCCACACATCAGGGTAGGTTTTACTCAAATGATGTTTCTGAGCTAGGAAAGTTGAATTTGGAAAAAATGAGAGAGGTTTTTGTCCAAATAGGTCAAGGAAGAAAAAATTCCTTCACTTTTTACACAAGTATCATTTTTTTTAGAGAAATATCAAAAATACAGTTGCCTCAGGAGAACTGATGTACCTCTGAAGTCACCTTAGGAAAGTCAAGCTTTCCCCTAGCTTGGTTGGCCAAATGACTTGCTTAATGAGTCAAATGATAACTAGACACAAAGATATTTACAATGAGCTATCATGACCTCAATTTGGAGTTGAGGAAGACTTTCAAACGTTGAATGCCTCAGCACTCTGCCTTGAGGCAGCCTCATTTTTCACATTTTGACCAGTCTTGGGAGATTTGACTTTTGACAAAGAAAATGAACTCCAAATTGAAAAATTCAAGTTGGTTTGGAAATTAGACTCAATAATAATTCCAACAAGATATTTTGCACCCAATTTGGACACTAGGAAGGCCCTCAAAATGGTTCTACAAAAAGGCACTACGCATAGAAATTTTTAACACAGGTTTTTCTGCCCAATGCGCTGCGCCACCTGGTGCTCGCTTTTGATGGGGGACTCCTTTTGATTAAAACTCAGAATTTTTGGATTTTTCATGAAAAAATATGCCTGATCACCAATGGAAAAGAAATTTTGATAGGTTTTGAACCCCCAAAAAGGTCAAAAACACCCTAAAAATTACCTTTCTGCCCCTTTTTTGACACACGGGAAGCAGTCTTGGGAGAACTCAGTTTTGGTGGGGCAAATGGAGGCCAAATTAAAAAATTACACTTGTGCTAGAAATTAGACAGGTAGATATTTCCAACAAACCCACTTGGAGCAAATTTGGACACCGGGAAGGCCTCCAAAAGTAGCTTCAAAAAGGAACTATGTATAGGGAAATCAGCACGACGCATTGGAGAAATTTTGCTCAGTTTGACCAAAATACTCTGTTTTTCACCTAGTTTCTTGACAGTTTGACTTTTATCCTTCTTAATGTCAAAATAATGATGTAACTTAATGTAATTTGATGGATCTTGATGCAATTATGTTGAATTTTTACTCATAGAGGTAGATTCATCCATGAAAAGGTAGTTTGCAACTAAATGAATTAGTTCCCTAGTTTTTAGAGGCATGTTGTTCCACTGCCTACTTTTCAGTTCTCAGTTTAGAATTTGTTGGAACAGCTCCTAAAATCATGAGCTCTACCCCTAGAGTTTAGGATGAGTTTTTTTTTTCCTATATCTTATGTTTTTTCAGTCATTAGAATGGTTGGACTTTTGAGAAAGCTTGGAGCTTCATTGTATACTCATCTCAGCAGTTTTGGCCAAGGAATAGACCAGGGTTTGCAGCACTTTATGGGATTCATGTGGCATATTGCTTTGGTATTGTGTTTTCTTCAGTAAATTGTAAGTTTATATGTGTTTTATGTATGCCATTATCTCTCTTGCTTCTTCTTAACTAAAGCAAACAAGAATAAAGGTAGAATCCATTGAAATTGCAGTGCTCTACCTAGGGTTTGTTTAGTTATTAATGTTTTCAACTATTTGAAGAGGATCCCTGAGGTTTTCTTGCCCTCTTCAACTCATCACCTATCTAAGTCTTTCCATTTCATTCATTTTAAAGTGACAAATCAGTTGCCTACCTTGCCCCATAGAGATCTCTGCAAAACTCAACCTCATTCCCCAAACCCAGATCTGCCTTTCCATTTGAGCCAACAAAACATCTTTAAATTCAATAAAACTCTTTTGCATACATACCTAGCCTAAGATCAGTATTCATTTCAGTCATCTCAAGCCCTCATTGATCATATTTTGCTGAGAGTGACAAGGAGAGAGCCCTCTCCCGACCTGGTAGGGCTAGCTACCAGGTTAAGTGTGGTTTGATGTTGTCCTAGATCCTACCTTTCTCAGCCTGAGGTAGATTTAGGCACTAATAGGATTGATATTGGCAATGACAAACCTAGTGAAAATGAATTTGAATTTTACTAAGGTATACATTATATATAATTAATATGTATATATACATATTAATTTTTTTGTTCCCTTGTCTTATCGAAAGTTTCATCTTCCCTAGGGATTGGAAATATTGATTATTGTGTGCAACAACTTCTAGAAGTTGCAGAAAATAATATCATGGGAGAAGTCGCCAAAGAAAAGGAAGTTGAAAAAATTTCCTTCAAAGTGTAGGAGACAAGGAGTACCAAATCTTTTGAAAGTTTGCAGTTAATTCCTCAGAGTATTAATTTCTCTATGCATGCTAGTACATTGTTGGTAAATGTTAGTGATGCAGGAGCATTCAGCTCAACATTATCATTATATTCTAGTAGACATAGGGGGTCTTGTGTTTCAGGGAAGCTGGTTTCCTAAGTATTGAATTAATGTAATTATTAAGAGTTTTGAGTAATTTTAATGAGAGAAGCTAGAATAGGATTTAATTGAATATAGTGAGGCATATTTGTAAATATTCTCGAATATAGGAGAATATGAGAGATTTAGGATAGTTGAGAGAACTGAGGGATTTGAGAAATGATTGTACAACTTAGATTACGAGTTAGTTCATGATTTTGTGGATTTGAGAGAATCCTTGGGGATGAGGAAGAGATTTTAGGATTTTGTTGAGGATCTTATGGATCTAAACCAAAAATTGGTTTTAGAATCCTTTTGTATAAATGCAAGCCAAAAAGGCATAGACAGAGGTTGGATAGGTTAGATGGTAGATAGTTAACTGGTTAGATAGTGCTAGCTAGGGTGTGACTGTAAGCCTACGGGCAGACTGTAAAGCAGAGGCCACTAATATTGAAGATCAGGCCTAAGAGATAGAGAGTCTCGATATGTAATCAATTGTTCATATTTATATATACAGAAGTCTATTCCAGAACTGTATAAATGTATGAAAACAATATTGAATGATTGAATTGCGTGTAAGTTGTGTATTCTATAACCAGGGTTGCAGGCAGAGTTCTGTAGAACTACACAGAGGAGGAGAATGATTCAAAGGAATCATAATGGATCATTGAATCCAATTGAAGGATCAGAGTACAGCTCTGGAGAGACAACGATGTGAGAACTCGCAAAGGTTAAGCTCAGGAGTGAGTTGAGCAGTGGAAGAGCGAAAGGACAAAACTTTGAAGAAAACCCAAAACCCACAAGAAAAACACTGAAGAAATGAAGTAAAGTCAAAGTAAAGGGACGAACGAAGACACGAGTCATCGATGTACATGAAGCGTTGGATCTTGGAGATCAACAAACGAGGTCGAAGGAATTGAGAGGCCAAGATTAAGTCACGTAAGATTGAGTCAAGAAATGAATGGTGGAGATTAACATAAGTACTAGCGGAAGAGGAACCTGAAGGAGCCATCGCAGCCATCAATGGTAGAAGATCTATGGTCATTGACCGCCAAAAAGCTCGAGAGTTAGTAAGAAGGAAGGTAGTTTTTTAAGTGAAAGCGGGTTTTCGGGCAGACAGAAAAGTGGTAAGTGGTATTAGAGGGGAGTCACCCGATTCCATTTATCGATTGACACATAGCACGAGAGTGGAGAGAGAAAACCGCTTATCGGGCGGGTATTCTTCATGCTTGTGTCTCACCTGAAATCACTATGGACTGTTGGATCCACTAATTGCAAATCAACAATGAAGAACTATCGAGCAAGTTGTGTTTGTTCGAAGAAGACATCAGCCATTGATCTAATGGTGGAAGATCAACGGTGGAGATTAATTCGCATCGAAAATGTTATATGGAGTTGGATCGGAGAATGAATGCGACATGTGATGAAGGCGGAACCGATAAGGGTATAGGCGTGGTTATATAGTGTTTGAAATCCGAAATATGATCGCATATCGAAGGCGGAAGGTAGAGTGTGTAGTGTGACCACGGAGAACCCGATATTGTGATAGCAATAAAGGTAATCTCGAGAACTGTGCAGAGGCTTTGAAAAGTGTGGAAAAGGTATGTTACGTATGTTTATTAGTGTATTTCTATTATAAAGTATTATAATAGAAATAAGGCACGATAAGAAGGTTTTATGAGTTAATCATATATAACCAATGTTAAAGAGTGGGAAGAGTTACATATGCGGCTAAGGGAAATGAAGGTTTAGAAGGGTGAATGAGTCCCGATAATAAGGTTAACGAAGGTTTATAAAGGAGAATGAATTCTGATAGAAAAGGAAAGGGATGGATTAAAGGTTAGACTTTGTTAGTCTATAAATAATTCCGCAGAGTTTAAGAAGGGGCCTTAAATCTTAAAGATTGAAGATTTGACTCCTTAGAGAGTTAAAATTCCTGGGACAGATAGGATTTATGCATTTGACATGCATACTGTGGGTAAAGCAGGGGTAACCCTGCGTCATTTGGTATCAGAGCTGAACAAAGAAATTATGTGTGAAAGTTTCTTTGAAAGAATTTAGAACAAAGATATTTGGAAAGATGTGTATGCAGGCAAGGGAGATCAGATTCTAATCTGATAGTTAAGCAACCAGAGTAAAGCTAGGAGATTGGTAAGAGGAATACTAATCTTGTAATTTCTGCATTATGATAAAATGTTCAAATTTTGAGAAAAGTAGAGTAAGTGATTTATAGCCAATGAATCTGTATATTTGGAATGGTGAAATGTTTGAAATTGAAATTGGAGAAGAACAATTAAGTTCTTAGAGACAGGTGAGTAAGAATTAAGAAGAGATTGCAGAAACATAAAGAATCCACAGTGATGTTTTGGAGAATGGAGATTCATTCGAATCTGAATAGTGGATGGAGACTGCTTGTGAAATCATGTAGGTATTATTTTATTTAACTTTGATTTGAGTTTTGTTGGATAAAGAAATAGATTGAAGATTGATAGTTGCAGCTAATGAAGTGTCTCAGCAAAAGAAGATCAAGCCTTAAGAAGCAATAATGAAAGAAACTAGTAAGGAATTCTACGTGGAAGAAAACTCAGCGAAGGAGAAATTGTTGCTGACAGTTAAGCTTTGCCAATATAAAGCCAGAAGATTGAAAGAAAGAACCAGATTCTAAATCTGATTGACAGTAGCTGAATGTTTGCGCAGTGGAAGCATGAAGATCTGCTGAATCAAATTTGTAGAAATGGTGGGATCCTAAAGGTAGGTGAAGGTATGCAAATTTGTCTAATGATTAGCAGATATTGAATGAGTGAAATTTTAGGGCAGGATTACACTAGTTAAACTGTAAGAGGTATGTTTGTAAGTTTTTGAAGTAGCAGAGTTTGAAGATAGCTGAAAGCTAGTGAAAAGAACAGTCCATTCAAAGTGCAGGTGAATATGGGGGCAAGATCAGACAGAGATCTTGAAGGTAAGATGATATGGTCTATTTTAATTTGATTTAAAGATTGGAGAGTTGCGGTCTTTGTATTGATGCAAAAATATTATTGCAACTCCCAAAGGCAATTACACAGAGGATGTGGGTAGAATTGCTAAGAGATAAAAGAAGCTGGTAAGAGTTTCTAAGTGAAAGCAGAATGTGGCAGAACCTTGAGGTATTCCAACAGGGTTTGGATAAAGAGGACAATTATGTTCTTAGAAGATACAGATGAGTTGAAGCCTAAAAGGAGCAAAGAGAAGTTCTCAAAGGAGGTTCTAGAGATAGAGAACCAATTGCTTGCCAAAAAACCAAGTGCAGAGGAGAGCTTAGTGAGGTGAGTGGCAGTAAGGCAGACTTGTTGTTGTAGAGGCTTTAGTGCAACTCATAGTGAGTGAGTGAAAGGAACTCATAGAGATAGAGAGGATGATGACTAGTGACAGTCATAATAGAGGTTCTGAAAGAGATCACGGTAGAGGAAAAAAGGATAAGGGTGCCAAGACAAATGGCATGAGAATGAGTGATCAAGAATATGATAGAGAAATGTCTAAGATATCAGTTCAACTTGAAGTGTTAATGGAGATGTTGCAAGGAAATGAAGTGGACCAGAAATATGGTTACATCATGAGAAAGAAAGTGAAGTGGCAGAGGCTACAAGAGAAGAGGAATCAGCAGGTGAATATGCAGTTAATAAAGGAGCTGAGGGAACTTGAACAGATTTTAGATGCCAAATTGGAGACAGAGAAACTTGAAAGAGTTGAGCTACAACAAAAGGAAGATGTTGAAGAAGATGTTGAAGTTTTGATATGTGAACCAGAACGTGGACCATTACTTTTTGAAAGTGATGAAGAGCCAGAGGAGTTGAATCATATGAATGATTTAGAGCAGCTAGAAGACTTGATGATTGAAGCATAAAATGAGACCGTAAGGTCTTGTGATTTTAAAACTGATAATTTGTGTACAGTTGCAGGTTTGGAAGAAAATAGGTAGTC
This sequence comes from Pinus tabuliformis, assembly GCA_031772625.1. Lineage (NCBI taxonomy): Eukaryota > Viridiplantae > Streptophyta > Pinopsida > Pinales > Pinaceae > Pinus > Pinus tabuliformis. Next base: position 976,771,991 of record CM062812.1, read on the forward strand.
TTTTAAAGCTGTCAAAAACATGAAAGTATACCTTCCAAAAAATGAAAGTTTTGAAGCAGAATATGACAAGGAGATTGGAAAAGAAATAGTTCGCTACAGTGAACAAGTGCAAAGAGGCATCATCAAAATAGATGGTGTTGGAGAGAGACTTGCTAACAGTCTCAAGAGTTCTTTGAGTTTGAATCAGAATACTGATGTGCTGATAGATGAGTTAAAGGAGAGATCAAAGTGACATACTGAAAGGTTGCCAGAAGAAGAAGAAAAGGTACAAAGGCCTTATATTTTTTATTTTTATGATTGTCTTATGAATGAAGATTTTGTTGCATAAACTAGAACATATTTGGCACAGGTGGACAACCAAATGAAAGAAGAAGAGGAAGAACATCTACTGAAGGATGTTAAGAAATATTTAGTAGAGGAAGAAGGACCATGTGATGATGGGTCAATAGCAAATGAAGAAATGGGAGATTTTGTAAAATTTCCAAAGTTTACTCCAAGTAAAATCATTGAGTTATATAGAGAATTAGACTTACAAAGGAGGAAGTTGGAAGAGTAGAGGATAAATGTTCAAGATACATTGTTGATGAAGGATGACAAAGACATTGTCATTAATGATAGTCAAGGAAAAGTTGACAAGTACGGGAAACAGAAGCAGAAAATTGTCTTGAATGACAATATGGCAGCAGCTGAAAAAATGCAAGACAATATTGAACAAGAGGGTAAGGATGAAAGGGAGGAAATCAGAATAAGTGAAGAACAAGCAAGAATGAGAGTTCAGCAATCAAGAGTTGAAGACAATCAGCAGACAGACGATATACTGGACAGGGAGATTGAACTGATAAGAAGGTTAATGATGAAAGTGTCTTAGAAGAAGATAACAGCAAGAAAGGAGAGGAGTGACAACAAAGGAAGATAGCAGTAGACCATGAGAGCATGGCAAGTGGAGCATTACAGCATAAGGTATGGAGACCTAGAGAAGAACAACAAGTGGCAGCAACAATAGAACAATTGACAAGCAAAGATAGATTACAAAATAAAGTCTAGGATCTAGAAGGAATCAATTATCCAGACTTATGACCAGGTGGTCATAATTTTTTCTTACATGGGGAGTCTGATGCAAGAGCATTCAGCTCAACATTATCATTGTATTCTAGTAGACATAAGGGGTCTTGTGTTTCAGGGAAGATGGTTTTCTAAGTATTGAATTAATGTAATTATTAAGAGTTTTGAGTAATTTTAATGAGAGAAGCTAGAATAGGATTTAATTGAATATAATGATGCATATTTGTAAATATTCGTGAATGTAGGAGAATATGAGAGATTTAGGATAGTTGAGAGAACTGAGGGATTTGAGAAATGATTGTAAAACTCATATTAGGAGTTAGTTCATGATATTGTGGATTTGAGAGAATCCTTGGGGATGAGGAAGAGATTTTAGGATTTTCTTGAGGATCTTATGGATCTAAACCAGAAATTGGTTCTAGAATCCTTTTGTATAAATTCAAGCCAAAAAGGCATAGACAGAGGTTGGAAAGGTTAGATGGTAGATAGTTAACTGGTTAGATAATGCTAGCTAGGGTGTGACTATAAGCCTATGGGCAGACTGTAAAACAAAGGCCATTGATATTGAAGATCAGGCCTAAGAGACAGAGAATCTTGATATGTAATCAATTGTTCATATTTATATATACAGAAGTCTATTCTAGAACTGTATAAATGTGTGAAATTAATACTGAATGATTGAATTACGTGTAAGTTTTGTATTCTGTAACAGGGGTTGAAGGCAAAGTTCTGTAGAAATACACAGAGGATTAGAATGATTTAGAGGAATCATAATGGATTGTTGAATCCAATTGAAGGATCAAAGTACAACCCTGGAGAGACAACGATGTGAGAACTCGTAAAGGTTAAGCTCAGGAGTGAGTTGAGCAGCAGAAGACCAGAAGAACAAAACTTTGAAGAAAACCCAAAACCCACAGGAAAAACATTGAAGAAATGAAGTAAAGTCAAAGTAGAGGGATGAACGAAGACACGAGTCGTCGATGTATGTGAACAATTGGATCTTGGAGATCAGCGGACGACGTCGAAGGAATTGAGCAGCCAAGACTAAGTCATGTAGGATTGAGTCAAGAAATGAACGGTGGAGATTAACTTAAGTACTGGTGGAAGAGGAATATGGAGGAGTCGTCGTAGCCATCGATGGTAGAAGATCTACTGTCATCGGCTACCAACAAGCTCGAGTGTTAGTAAGAAGGAAGGTGGATTTATAAGTGAAAGCAGGTTTTCCGGCAGACAGAAAAGTAGTAGGTGGTATTAGAGGGGAGTCACTCGATTCCATTTATCGGTTGACACATAGCATGAGAGTGGAGAGAGAAAATGCTAAACGGGCGAGTATTCTTCGTGCTTCTGTCTCACCTGAAATCATTGTGGATTGTCAGATCCACTAATCTTAGATCAATGACGCAGGACTATCGAGCAAGTTGTGTTTGTTCGAAGAAGACATCAACCATTGATCTGATGGCGGAAGATCAACAGTGGCGATTAATTCGCATAAAAAATGTTATATGGAGTTGGATCGGAGAATGAATGCGACATGTGATGAAGGTGGAACCGATAAGGGTATAGGTGCAGTTATATAGTGTTTGAAATCCTGAATATGATCGCATATCGGAGGCGGAAGTTAGAGTGTGTAGTGTGACCGCGAAGAACCCGATATTGCAATAGCAATAAAGGCAATCTCAAGAACTATGCAGAGGCTTTGAAAAGTGTGGAAAAGGTATGTTATGTATGTTTATTAGTGTATTTCTATTATAAATCATTATAATAGAAATAAGGCACGATAAGAAGGTTTTATGACTTAATCATATATAACCAATGTTAAAGAGTGGGAAGAGTTACATATGCGGCTAAGGGAAATGAAGGTTTAGAAGGGTGAATGAGTCCCAATAATAAGGTTAACGAAGGTTTATAAAGGATAATTAATTTTGATAGAAAGGGAAAGGGATGGATTAAAGGTTAGACTTTGGTAGTCTATAAATAATTCCGCAGAGTTTAAGAAAGGGGACTTAAACCTTAAAGATTGAATATTTGACTCCTTAGAGAGTTAAAATTCCTAGGACAGACAGGATTTATGCATTTGACATGCATACTGTGGGTAAAGCAGGGGTAACCCTACGTCAATTAGATGCAACCTTCATAGAACACTTACACCAAAAGAAAAAAGTTAAGATTGAGTCCATCTTACACTATTTAGCAACCAATCTCCAGGCTAATGCATCATTAAGTTGGACAAATTTATATTTTTTTGTATATGGATTGATTGAGGATGGTATGGAGGAAGAAAATGTGGGTAGGAAGACTACTTTGTTTATTAAACCTAACCTAACATCTTCAAGATCATTGGACTCATATAAAAATTCAATGAAGGGACCTACTGATTATAAGCTAGATACACCCAATAGGTATCTAATTTTAGTGTTTGCACTGAGACTTCTTGAGAACCATATGAAAAAAATAAAAGTAGCTAAGAGTGATTAATATTTAATAGTGATGTTAGACCCTTTTATACAACTATTAGGGAACTGTCTCAAATCTAAGTATCAAGGAGTTATATCACATTTTGAGAAATGTTTGGTTTGACTATTGAGACTTCCCCTTCCATCTATTGATATTCACAGTAGCAATATTACCTCCTTAGATTTTAAATGGTCCTAACATCAGGAAAGAGTGATAGTGCCTTAATGCAATCTTCTATTGATTTACTTGTTATGCTTTTGAGACATGCAAATACAACCATCTCAAATGATTTATTAAAGATGCTTATCCAACGTCCACTCTTTATAAATTTAGAGAGTATCTCAACTATCCTTGCACTATCAATTTTGAAAGAAATTGTTAGGTGGAAATTGTTGGTTCTGAATCTGTATGATTTAGTCACTAGAGTGGCATGTTTGATGGAAACTAGTTAAGATCTTATGATTCTCCAACAATGTAGTCAAGTTATTTTATAGTTTCTTCTTGAATACCCTCTTGGTGCCAAGCAACTATGGAAACCCTTGGATTTCTTCGTGATTCACCATTTTGTACTATTGATTTGCCATTATTTTACAAGATCATATAATCTGGTGAAATATTTGCCAAAAAAAGTATATATACATATTATATCATTAATAAAATTGCCTTCCATTTTTCCTATGTATTATGGGGATTCACCTCTTTATTATACATATAAATTTAGGGAGGTTCTTAAAATTTTCCTTGGTGAGCCATCCACGTCACTTAGTGTGAACTTGATTGGTGGAGAGGAGGTCCCACTTGCCAAGTCATCCCAGCGGATTGACCCTATACATATCAAAAGGTGTAGTAGGCTAAGGTGTCAAGATAACATGATCGAGATGACATGATCAAGTAATGGTGATAGTTGGCGGGTGGGCTTTAGGCCAATGATGAGATGGTAGAGGGCTCCACTATCCACGAAAGCCTGGTATAGAGACCTTGGTGGTTACTAATGTCCGCACTTTGGGAAATGTCAGGAGAAGGTAAGCAGGGTGGTGTGACTAGTAGCACCCACCCAGGGGGCATAAGGGTGTTATTATTAAAGGTATCAGGCTGGTGCGGAGAGCGAAGGTTGTTACATTACGCCAGGGTTGGTAATATATATATATATATATATATATATATCTATATATATATATATATATATATATATATATATATATATATATACCCTGGCCTAATGTAACAACCTTCACTCTCCGCACGGAGAGTGAAGGTTGTTACATTAGGCCAGGGTATATATATATATATATATATTACCAACCCTGGCCTAATGTAACAACCTTCACTCTCCGCACCAGCATGATACCTATATATGCATGCAGAGTAGAAGCTCTAGTTGTGAGGCTCTTATGATGAGTTGGGAAGCCCAAGTAGAGTAAGATTCAACAATGCCTTTTAGTCAGTCATTGACATTAGAAGTTGTTATTAATTGATAAAGATGTTTGCGTTAAAGGATTTTATTGCTAATATTTTAGTAAATGGTTGGCGTATACAGGATTATTGGTAATATTCTAATTGTAAACAATGTTTATGTTCATATTTTCAAATATTTTGACTATCTCTTTATTTAAGCTCTTGTATCGAAGTGCTCTTTGTGCAGATATTTTCACTTTGCACTAAATGTTTTTATTGCTAATATTATTGGTAATATTTTAGTTATAAATAGTGCATATTTATTTTATTCCCTCTTGCTTGAAGATCCCTTTATATATCTTAATGTTTTATAGATATCCATAGCCAAATCCACATTTCATTGAGCAAAATCTTTGTTTATGAGATGTGCAAAAGTGTGAGGAAATTTCATTGTGTTGAAGAATCTTTCAAGTTTTCATTGTGAGGTTCCTTGCACTCTCAACTAAAGGCTTTCATTGCTAATACTTTAGTATTAAAACATAATCCATATTTTTTGTTCACAATAACATTTTTTATGCTTATATTATTTAATTTATTATGTACAAAATTTCATTTCATTGAGCAGAAGCTTTGTTTATGGGATGCGCAAAAGTGTGGAGAAGGTTCATTGTGTGAAGGAAGCTTTCACTGTGCAGATTTCTGCACTCTGCACTAAAGGATTTCATTGCTAATATTTTAGTATCAAAACATGATCCATATTTTTTGTTCACAATAACATTGTCTATGCTTATATTATTGATAATATTTTAATTGTAAATAATGCATACTATTTCTATTTAATTGATTCATTATGCAGAGGAGGATTTCAAGCCTTCAGTGTATGGATCTCCACACTCTGCATTGAAGGCTTTCATTGTTAATATTTTAGTATTAAAACATAATCCATATTTTCTATTCGCAATGAATTGACTCTTACCACACAACATAATCTATTTAGCACTCCCATCTATGCAAAGGAGTTCCAATTCTTTCTGCATAATGAAATCTCTGGGAACTTTCGTAGATAGCTACTTCCATACTCAATAATGCCTTTTAGTCATCTATTTAGCACACATTACAATTAAATGATCTCTGTGCAGTTCCCTCATTTCACACAAATTTCGTACATACCTCATTCCGTACATGCATTTGTTCTTTGCACAGCCATTGCGTATGCATAACATAATGCACTATCAGTACTAATATTCCTTCTTTTTCTTTTTTATTTCGTGGCATATAATGTTAACTTGTTTCATTTACAAATGCTTCTGACATTGTGCAGAAGGAAGATTGACATAAAATATTGTTAATATTTTAGTAAGTAGTTGATTTATATGATATTCTTGGTAAAAATCCCCCCCCCCCAAAAAGCTCTTATGCAAAGCTTCATAGCTCTATAGAATCAGAGCTCTACACATTTTCTCTCCCACACATACTTTGTCCTCCACACAAGGAAATATTTTAAATAATTTTGTTCTTATCGAGTAAAGTTATCTATACACCAACGTTCTCCCGTGTATACCCTGTCATGTGCACACTAAAAGCTCCGCACAATGAAACATAATAATATTAATTTGAAACTAATTAAAGTTCCCTCTGCACATCGCACTAAAGGCTTCTATTGGTAATATTTTAGTTGTAAATAGTGTGTATCTTTGTATTTCTTTTTTCTCGAAGATCCCTTCGTGGATGTTGGTATTTTATAGATATTAGTAGTCAATTGAATAAAGGTTGTGCGAAGTGTGAAGAAAATTTTGTACAAAACTACGTTTCATTGATCAAAATCTTTGTTTATGGTTATGTTCCTAAAATTATCCCATGTGTGGAAGTGAAAACAAGGTTTATTGTATGGATTTTTACTAATAGTTAATATTAAAACTAAATCCATATTTGTCGTTTGCAATAAGATTGTTTATGCTTATATTATTGATAATATTTTAATTGTAAATAATTCATATCTTTTTATTTTCGCTTATGTTTCAAATTAGGCACATGTGCAGAAGTGCATAGGAAGTCCATTATACAGAGGAAGCTTTCATTGTGCAGATATCCGCACTTATGCCATCAACAATCTCTCTCCCACATGATATGTTTCTCTATAATTGATGGGTATACTATATAATTGTAAGTAATATTTTAGTATTAAATAATGCATACTTTATGATTATATTATTCATAATATTTTAATTGTAAATGATTCATATCTTTGTATTTCTGAATATGTTTCAAATTAGGCACATGTGCGTAAATGCGAAGGAATTCTATTGTGTTAAGAAAGATTTCTTTGTGTTGATCTCCGCACTTCCCACTAAAGGATTTTATTGCTAATATTTTAGTATTAAATAATGCATATTTGTTGTTCACAATAAACAATGAAGCAAGCATTGGACTTATAGATATTATTGCAAATATTTTAGTCACACATAATGTGTGTCTTTGTATTTGCTTTTGTTGGAAGAGAACTTTGGATTATTGTTGCTTGCTTATCAAGTACATCAACTTTCGCATCTTTGACCAGCTTTGTTTAAGGATTTTTTTTTTAAATTAGGCATATGTGTGGAGCTGTGGAGAAATTCCATTGTGTGGGGGAAGCTTTCAAGCTTTCATGGTGCGGATCTTTGCATTCCACACTAAACGCTTAGTGTCAATGTCAGAGCACCCCCATCTATGCAAAGGACCCTCGTTTTTGCAATAAGACTGAGACAAGTGGTGCACCTATACGACATTATTGGTAATGTTTTAATTATAAATAATTATTTTGATGCTAATGTTTTAGTATTGAATAATACATATTTGTTGTTCGCATTATTTTAGTTATAAATAACACAAATTTTCGTATTCCCAAATATCACTAGTCAATTGAGTAAAGGTTGAATTGTTCTAGAATGCAAAGAAATTGAAACCACATCAATGTTCGGATCATTGGGCACAAACTTTGTTTATGGTTATCTTGTTGAAATTAGGCACACATGCGGAAGTGTGGAGGAAGTCCATTGTGTCGAGGAAGATTTCAAGCTTTCATTGTGCAGATTTGTGCACTTTGCACTAAAGAATTTTTATATTGCATGAACCTTCGCACTCTGCAGAATCTATTAATAATAAAATAAGAATTTCTTTTGTGCACAATATTCTAATATCAAAATGAATTACGAATAAAATATCCCTTGGAACTCTCCTCATTCCGCACAAATTTTTCACATGCATTTGTTCTCTGCATAACATCCAAACACACACAACCACTGTTGAGTATGTTTTCATTGATGTCAAAGCAGGAGTAGAAGTAGGTGTGTATGACGTCATTGATGTCAAATTAGTTGCAACAACAAATTCATATGATGGTGTTATAGAAACCCTAGTTGAAGCAAGAACCCTAATTTTCAATATGAAACCCTAACCCTAGGGTTTGGAATCCTTATGAAGATAATAAGGATGTAGGTTTATGTTCATGGGTCCTAAATGTTGTTGATATTACAGGTGGAAGATGAAACCCTAGCTATTGGTTGAAACCCTAGTTCTAGGGTTTGAGTTCCTTGAACAATAGAGACACCTCACCTTTGATTGGACTTTTGAAGCTGCAGATCATTAAGTTTGTAATAAAAATATTTTCAAATGGATTCTCCCTAGCTTGTTGATTCTCGTGGTATGTGGATCATTTCGTGGGCCCTCATGGTTTATGAGATAGACCCAGTCAAAGTTAGCACCCCAAGAAATGGACCAAAACTCCAAACGGTATGATGAGGTGGCATAAAATTAAATGATTATGCGGCAAGTATATTTTCCTCACATCATGATGATCATATTTTTAATATATGAAAAGTTTTTTTAATTCTCAATCCTTAACATATGGTCCAAACATTAGAAATGGTCCAAGGGAATATTTTATAGAATCAAATGTGTAAGGGAATATTTTTCTTTTAGGCATCATGATTATTATTTTGTGGCACTTTTGGGTGTAGGATCCCCCAAGGATAGTTTTAGGGCTAAAAGCCCATATTTTGGCCAAATTTTGTAATCCAAGTGCAAAGACTCTACATTTTGTGGTCGCGGAGCGCGTAGATGTCAAAGACTCATAGGGTTGTCCACCCTTATTTTGGAAATGTAATTTCGGCTATAAAAGATCTACCCATGGTCCACAGACCATTGGATTATATAAATAAAGCTAAGCTCTAAGTAGTTCGATAGCAATAAGGAGGAAGAAATTCATAGATTAGAGCAAGAAGTCTAAGTCTTGGGTCATAGCGTAGGAAGAGGCTCTGCAGCTGAGTGCTTAGAGGTCTAGGGTAGAAGTCCGCAACAGAGTGCGCGAACCCCTGCAGTTGAGTGTGGAAGGCAGATCGAGTCTATAATCATTCGGAATTATCAATAAAGAGAAGTATTCTACAATTTCTACATCTTCATTTCCTATTTATGCATCTGGTTATGTTGGGTATGAATTTCACTTATAATTCTTATATGATGCACGAATATATGTGAATGTGTTGGTTAAGTGAATGCAAGTAAAAAAATATGTTTACACGAAGCTAACTAAGATCAATTAAATAAGATAAGTAAGACACTTAGCCTAGTTTGGGAAATATTGCGGTTCGTTGCCCTAGCAGCGCGAAAGTCCCTGATCCATAGGTCAGGGTTGCGTGAAAGTCAATTGTACCCTTTCACAAAGGTATTGAAGGGTGGACCAGAGTGCGAAGCCATCTGCGCGAAGGTAGGTATAGCCAGAATAAACCTACATCACAACCATCTCAAGGGTGTGGAAACTTGGTTCTAGCATCCCCCCATACTGCTTCAAGTGAAACTTCAGTCTGCGCTCTGTGGGCTAATGCCAAAAGGGCCAGTAGTGTAGGGATTTGTTTGGCTAACTAACGTTGAACCTGGGTTAGGACCCCTTAAGCCAACAAATGGTTTCATTGTCAGGACCAGAATCTACTTAATAGATGTGTGATGTCATATGACTGGAATCGAACTAAGAAATAAATCGAAGGCTAGTTGGACAGAAGGATCCATGAGTTCATGGCACAAGAAAATAGAAATCCACGACTAACCAAAGAACAATGGCTAGACAGGTACCTTTATACGGGGATCCAAGAAATGTTTTTTGCCTCCTTTCCATTTGAGCTATATGAGTGGATCCCGAAGCTAGCAGATAGCCAAGGAAGGTGGAAACTTGATGGTCCTATTGTGTGGACCCCAGAGCTAGTGCGAAGTTTGGAAGCATCGGAGGATAAGATCACGCGCTCTGTCAATCATTGGCTCGATCACGTCATAGGAGGATTTGTTACTAAATTCGCGGTCGAAATCTCAGTTAGCTATAGCGAGGAAAAGTGACACTTTTTCAAAGGACCGTGAGGTAAGTACATAAAATCTTTGAATACTTGGATTAAAATGTTGTTGTGTGAAAAATGGGTTATGCAGCTACCTTGATGTTCGGGACTACGCGAAGCAAAAAATTTTACAGAAACGAAGGAAATAAGGGTCCAGAGTATAGCCCCTTGATTTCACCTCCACGAAGGGATGAAGAAGCAATAGCAAAGGTTTCTCCGTGAAGCACTATTTAGTTAATAAGACAAGGATTCCCGTGAATACCACCTCTGCCCACACCACCTCTGACTTCACCGCCATCACCTCCAACTTCACCTATACCACCTCCACCTCCACCGCGGTTCAGTATGGAAAATATAGTGAAGTTTCCTTTGTTCAAAGGCTTGGGAAATGAGGACCTAGACCAATTATGGTTCGTTGTGAGGGTTGTATGGGAAGCTCAAGGTGTTACAGATGACCACATAAAGAAGGCGACACTGGTTAGTGCTCTGCAAGATTGTGTGCTAACCTGGTATATTAAGTACTCTAACGATAACCAAAATGTTGGAGTAGCAGACATCTAGGCAGCACTAAATAGCGAATTTAGCAGGCCTAAATTTGAGGCATAGTCAATTGTGGGATTCAAAGAGATCGTGATGCAACCAGGCGAGACACCTTGGGAATTGGATCAAAGATTGAAGTTTCAAATACATGAAGCCAATATGAATTTGACAGATAGATAGCATTGTGAGTGGTTTGTGGCTTCGCTACTACCCCACTTAAGGAGCGTGTTGTCGAAGCAGAAGATAATACTCAAGCAGAGGCCTTGGAGATTGCCATGAGACTACATGAGACTCTGATGCAAGATCCTAATCTAGGAGTTTAGCAAATCCACGTAGAGCTGCAGAATTTGTGCCTTGAGATGTAAAGTCTGAAGCAGGATAGGGCGGTTCGACCAAAGGTACGCGAGGAAGTATGGTGCTTGAAATTCAAGAGTCAAGGTCATGACAAAGACCATTGCCTGGTCTTTTCGAATTACCTTGCAGGGGGAGGGCCGATGCCTTTAAGGCCAGAAGCTCAAGTAGAACCTAGTGCAGGGCATGCATTATGGTGTGCTATCTGTCAAGTAGCCGGAAAACATGCCACGGACAACTGTCACTTGCTACAGAAGTATGTACAAGCACCGCAATAGCTATTCTACAAATTTTGTAGGTTGGCAAGACATGATGAGCGTACTTGCAGGAGCTATGAATTGATGATGGATAGAACTCCTGCCTATGGGGTTCAGGCGAAAACACGGCTGTTGTTGGGAAAAGTATCCAATATGGAATGACCCTATCCCACTCTAAGGGTGATAGTACCTCAGCAACAATCAAAGCAAAGCTATCTAAGATTTCTTCTTTATGAAAGTAAAATAGGGGAGAAAGAGACCCACTAACCGATGTCTTTCGCTAATGGTTGATCCAATCTTCTCTCCTTGCTACTTGCTCCCAGCTCTTTGCTCTTTCACTGGCCCAGCTACACCAAGATCCTGCAAAATGGCAAGAGAGGGAAACTACAAGAAGCATACATTCATAATTGATTTAAGGATTAGAGTAAATCAAATACACAAGTATAACAATACACCATTGAGACACATGCATATAGAAGAACCTCAAATGCTTTATTAATGGAAGAAGTAAAGTTCAGGAAGTGATACAACCATAAAAGGCCCAATCTAGCATCACCTCCCAGCAGAAAGAAATCTCCTCTTCACCTCCTTCAAGCAAATCACCCAATAGTTCTATACTCAAACCAACAACACTTCCTTACATTCACAAGATTCCGGCCCCCTTAGACCTCATGAGAGAGCTCTATATATAGGAGTTTTGGAGAAAGGATGAGTCAGCTTGAGGCTGGCATGAAGCTGACTAGTGTCCTCTCCCACTTCAGTTATTCTTTAGTTCTTGAGTCCACTTGGAGGATCTTGCTTCCACTTGGAGATCTAGATCCTCTTACTCATCACAAGTCGAATTCCCTGATCCAAGTGTCATTTTGGAAGCTTCCTGGGCATTGACACCTTGAGGAATGACTGTGCCACTTGGCCAAACTCGCCCAGCGCAGGTAGCCTTCTTTGCAGTTGACATTCAGCGCAGGTACATAGTGGAGCAGTTGACATTCAGCGCAGATGCTCAGTGGAGCAGTTGACATGATCCAGAATTAGCTTTTTTTTTAGTGTTTTTAGGTGGGGAACTGGTATTCAGTGCTGTGGTTTGTTGACCTTGTTCCTCTAGGGGTAGGAACAACATGTTTAGGGACTTTGGATCCCTTAGATTATTGACATTTCATGCTTCATGCTGTAAGGCACAAAAATGTCTATAACAGTTGCCCCCTAAAGTATGAGGTCGTTTATCGGGTGAAATGCTTTATGAGGAGGATCCGAAGTTCATTCAATCGCTGAAAGGTGACCTGTAATAAAATACAATACAATACATTATTTTTCATTCTGCTTCCATGATCTAGCTGAGGCAGGCATTCCCATGCTCAGCTTTATAAATTCATTTTGGTACATAGAACAGGCGATCATCTGATGGTAGACTGATAATTCTCTGCTGAAATTATCATCCTTTGAGTAGGATGATCATCTGCTGCAATGATGTACATGTCAAATGTCTTTATATTTCCTGAATACATATCGCAGCCCGGACGGATGAAACTAGATCCGGGGTCTTCAAACTCGTTCGATCTTCACTCTAAGTACAAGTCGATCCATGTGAGAATTGTGCTGAAGTCGAACATGGAAAGACATCGCTTGATTACCGGTCAATGATGAAAACCGTTAACAAGTGCGAGAGGAATCACCAATAATGATAATGACCCTCAAGGTACTGCAGTACAATTCATGTGGTGTGAATAAAGGACTTGGCGTCGAACACCACGCAAAATCTTTCAGTCGAAGGTCATTGATGTATACCTGTCGCCGGAAGTGAGAAACTTGCCATTGAGGCATGCAAGCTTCAAAGTACTGAGGGGGTTGTTCCTAGATCAACTTCTTGGATAATGAGCTGAAGTCGACAAGAAGCGATCTGTCAAAGGAGGGCCTTAATGAATCCCACATCAGTGACGCGGAACGGAGCTAATGATTTTAGTGGAGGTGAAAACAATCTGTGACATATGATTCAGGGTGGCGATCATGGGTGGATGAAGGATAATGTATGGCAGTGGATGGGACACGGTTGACTCTTTCTGAACAACATCTCTTGAACATATAACGACACTGATGCGATGGATCGGTAGCATTACCCCAAATGTGGATGGTTTGGCGAAGACCATGGTGATGAGACCGGTGAATGAAACAACCCAACCCGATGTGATACGGAGGAAAAGTGTCATGTTCAAGAGCGACTTGCTACCATTAAAGCTTTGAGGTTCTCCCAATTTTTCCCCAGTCATTTCTGACCAGTACCTCTTTATTTTTGTCAAGCTTGAGGAGGATAACATATGCTTGTTCTATAACCTGCCCTTCGGGCAAGCCCATCGCTATGTTTTAACAAGCCTAGCGATAGGGAAACTCGTTCTCGTCTAAAGACAAGTTTGTCGCTATTTAATCATTTTAACGAGTCTAACGACAAGGAAAACTCGGTCCTTTTCATTTTTAGAGAGTCTGAAAAGGTACAGAAAGCTAACTCCAAAATTCCTTTTTCGTCATCTAATCCCTTAAGTCCGAAAAAGTATAAAACAATACAGAAGGGATGAATTTTCGATAATTTTAACGAGCCGAATAAAACAAGCGCTCGACCTTTTTGTGCAATAATCCCTCAGGTCCAAAAAGATTAAAATCTACGGGAGGGATAGCTCTTCCGGTCCTTTTAACGAGCTGGAAGGCCAAAACTCGGCAAACTTTTCATATTTTACGAGTCAAGAGAAAAGAGCTCAAAGAAGACTCGTCTTTTGAGGAACGAGTGATAAACAGGGATAGCAGCAGATTCCAGGTACAGGTTGGAATTTTCCAATCACGGCAGTGTCACAAGGATGGCTAGGTGAAATCACTCTTCGCAGCTGTTCCTCAAAAATGGGTAAACAATCATATGGAGGTGAACGATCGGCCAAATGGAATGGAGGTGGCAGGTGCAAAGCACGACCAAGGCTTTTATGGCTAATAAATTTACGATCACAATGGTTATTTACCGGGATAGATTCATTTTTTATTTAACGAGCTTGAACGCACCAAAAACACTGCTCAATCTTATGTTTATTTTTTAATGAGCATGAACTATGTGCTAAAACTGCTCGGATCTCGCTTTTCTATTTTTTAACGAGCATAAATTCCGCGGTAAAACTGCTCGATATACCAGTCATAAGATAAGAAATGTCTCCTGTAAGATCCCATTTTTTATAGAGTTGGCGCCTTACCAAAGCTATGCTCCCTCTCATCCTTTCTTTATGCAAGTTCGGAAACGGCTAATCCCAAAAAAACAGATAAATAACCGCTCTTGGCTTGCACTCCAAAAGGTTTGCATGCCCCCGGGTATAAAGTACAATTTCAAGGCTGCCCCTACTTATCCAATAAAACATTTGTTTTAAAGGGTGAGGCTTGCCTCTTTCTGGTTACCCAAAGATTGTTTCATTAACACCATCAAACTAAAACATTTCTTCGGCACTGTCTACCGAAATAGACAATGGTGAATGACCTTTGTCAAACAAGTGACCTTGACAACATAATCTTATTCCAGAACAACCCCTCTTCCATCCACAGACGGGGTACGGACTGGTCATATTCTCTCACGGAAATTCTACCTTATACCCAGGGTTCTTTCTGCCCAAAGCAGACCAGGATGCATGCCCCCTGGGTTCCAGTCCTATCTTTCCGAATCACTCGCACTCATCGGGAAGGAGGACTGGGGGTGGAGACATTTCTTGATTGAATAGACCATTCAGGGTTGGTATGTGACTATTTGCGATGCGTGATCCCGGAAATGAAAGTTGGTCTACGAGTTTGACCATTCTTCCTTCGTGTGGAAAACACATTACTCTAAAGAGTGAGGAGACTATAGCTCCCATGCAATATATATAGTCTCGTCCAAGGAGTAGGTTATAATCCAAGGGTCCTTGAACAACCATCACGTTCAATTGAACGGTCTTCCCTTTCAATGTAACAGGCACATTGGGGAGGATCCCTAATGGTCGACTGGTTCCTTTATCAAAACCCGAGAGATTTCTTATCTCAGGCAAAAGCGTCGGGGAACCCAGTGCTTTCCAAGCAATAGAGGAAAGGATACTCACAGATGCCCCTTCATCAATGATAGTGCCAGCTATTACCATTCTATAAATTTGGACTATGATTCTGAATGGTATACTGGCTGGCAACCGGGGTCTGCCTAGTTGGTTCCAATCAAAGGACACAACCAGGTTGCTTGGTGGTGGGACCGAATATACGGCCGGATGTGACCCTGACGATGTTCCTTCCTGCGATAAAGGAATGGGCGCATTGCCCTGATGCTCATCAGAGTCTGTTTTGATGAAAAGAATCTGGATGGTGTCATCCTTATTCTCTTCAGTGAGGGTGTCATTTGAAGATGAATCTTCAGTGACGGTGTCATTTGAAGATGAAACCTTTGAAGGCGGAACCGGGTCAACTGCCGTTTCGACCTTTAGACTTTCGTCTGGTCTGGATTCAGTAGGTTTATTTTCAATTACTGACGCTTCAGCCGACCACTTGAGTGGGCCAGCTGTATTTTCAACCAACGAAGGACCTGGCACGAGTTTTTTGTATCCAGGAGGAAGTCTCAACGGTGAAACCGGGCGATCTTCCAAAACTCTCTTCGCTTTGTCTAAGAAGGGACAACGGTGGATGGTGTGATCGCCTTCACACAGTCTGCAGGGGGATCTTTCTCCCCCTTTTTGTCTTGAACCTTCACTTTCGCTGGTTGACGGTAAGCATTCAACATGGCTATCAGAGGTTGATGCTCCCGAACTGTGCAACCGAGGGGACCAGTCCCTTACTATCCGGGGAATACAGGGACAATCTCTATGGAAGTGGTCTCCTCTACATATGACACATGGAGATTTAGGCCCGATCTGTGTTGTGTGTGGATTTTTGTCAGATGTCTTTTGCTTGCCCCCAGTCGTCTTAGGCTCCTTCTTCTTCTTCTCTCTCTTCTTCTTCTCCTTCTTCTCCATGGGAGCTTGGCTTTTGCCGGCTCTACCTTGCGAAGATGAAGGATTGGAGGAAGAGTTATAGGAAGTAGAGGGCTGGTGGGCAGCTCTAGATTGATCTAACTGTTGACTCGACTATTCAGGAACCATGGTGTTCTGAACTACATTGGTTGAGAAAAGCCAAATTGGCTGGCCAATTGTCAGTCCTGGAAGCGACAATGTGGCCATGTGGGGCGCACCAACTTCTCCCCAAGAGGAGAAAGGACTAGGATTTCCATCACGTGGAATTCCTTGGTTGGGGCGTTCCATGTTCTCAACCTAAAGATCAACGTAGGAATAGGAGGTGATTATGTTCCGTTTAAAATAAATTTTATAACGACGCTTTAGACACAACTTGCTTTTTCACTTTTTAAGAGTCGAGAAAAAGCTAAAGATGACTCTAGTCTCCTTCGATGTTTTAACGAGCCCGAAGTGACAAATGCTCGGATGGACTTTTTCAGTTATAGAGTTTGAAAAAGGCCAAAAGAAACTACTCTGGAGTTCTAGGCAGAGGGTGTGCCAAACTTTTCGCAAAACCACAAAATACGTTTTACGGTACGAGTGGTCGATCTTCGTGAATGCTATGTTCACTGCATTGCGATCAGTAGGGCGGCCGACACGGCTTCCTATGGATAAAGGCTTTGTTCCTATAGGGGTCTCCCAATATATACGCCACGGTACGTGGGAGCACAAGTCCGTATTGATACTTATCGCTTCACCGTGGAGGAATCACCCAACCACTCAACGCTAAGATATCACGTTTAACGACGCCGGAACACGTCTCTAGCTTAGACCTCTATGTGTTTGCGTTATGTTTCAATGCGTTGTTATGTAAATTCAATTTATTTTAAGGTTGATCTTGTTTAGCAGTTTGCCTTTATGGATCACCACGAGATGTATAGTAACACTCCTAAATGCAGTCTAAGATGATAAGCAAGCTTTTCAATCTTTCAACTTTGAAAATCTTAACTACTGAGGGAAAAGAAAGACATCATCTTTTCACACAGATCATAGAGCACACACTAATGCACTTTTTCCTAAATCAACATGCAAGCTGTCAAAATGCACATGCACAATGCAGGTATTTCTTTTCTCTTTCTTAATGTTGATGTAATACAAAAAGAAAGTTGTTGTATAATTTTGAATTCAATTTCAATTGAAAGCAAACAAGTTTGTCCAAAATCAAAAGACACCTTAAGATTTACTTGTTTCGACACTAGAAATATATAAGTTCAAACCATATGACGAAAGCAAAAGCTCAATCAGCTATGAATAGCAAACAAACTAACTCTTAAGATCAAAATGACACTTTATCACAGGTCTAGATCTAAGAGGCCACAGCAAGACTAGTTCACTTTCGTTATGGGAAACTGTAAATGATATAAGAAATACACAAAGAACAAAAACAGTTTCTTTATACAACCGAGGCGGAATAGTGGCAAGGAAAGTTGGTTTCAGATAGGTACATTGACTGATAACAGGCTACAAAAACAAGGGTGAAAACAAGGCAATAAACAGGAGGGAACCCCAGTAGCACTAGGCAAAACTGGTTCAGCGCAGGTAGTACACTGGCAGTTTGACCTTGAGCGCAGGTAGCCCCTTCGGGAACTGCGCTGAAATGCAGACTGCCTTCACAGTGCCTGCACTGAAGAGATAAACTCTCGTTTTTCTCAGTTTCCGGGTCACAGATTGCTCAAAAATTCACAGTTTCTAGTCAAATCAGAAGCTATCAATCAAGTACACATTAAGGGATGAAAAGGAGGATGAAAAGCTATCACTAAGAGCTATTTAGAGTCCTTGTGGATCAGCTCTTCAAATCATAAACATGCCCAGAAACTGAGCTAGAGTAGCTGCCCTCTACTTTGCATTTGAAAGATCCAAATGCAGTTCGATTCGGTACTCCCTGTGTTTATGAAATGAATAGAAAAAACACAAACAACCAACAAGATACGATCCCCAGTGGAGTCGCCAATTTTTTGTTGGGAAAAGTATCCAATACAGAATGACCCTATCCCACTCTAAGGGTGATAGTACCTCAGCAACAATCAAAGCAAAGCTATCTAAGATTTCTTCTTTATGAAAGTAAAATAGGGGAGAAAGAGACCCACTAACCGATGTCTTTCGCTAATGGTTGATCCAATCTTCTCTCCTTGCTGCTTGCTCCCAGCTCTTTGCTCTTTCACTGGCCCAGCTACACCAAGATCCTGCAAAATGGCAAGAGAGGGAAACTACAAGAAGCATACATTCATAATTGATTTAAGGATTAGAGTAAATCAAATACACAAGTATAACAATACACCATTGAGACACATGCATATAGAAGAACCTCAAATTCTTTATTAATGGAAGAAGTAAAGTTCAGGAAGTGATACAACCATAAAAGGCCCAATCCAGCATCACCTCCCAGCAGAAAGAAATCTCCTCTTCACCTCCTTCAAGCAAATCACCCAATAGTTCTATACTCAAACCAACAGCACTTCCTTACATTCACAAGATTCCGGCCCCCTTAGACCTCATGAGAGAGATCTATATATAGGAGTTTTGGAGAAAGGATGAGTCAGCTTGAGGCTGGCATGAAGCTGACTAGTGTCCTCTCCCACTTCAGTTATTCTTTAGTTCTTGAGTCCAATTGGAGGTTCTTGCTTCCACTTGGAGATCTAGATCCTCTTACTCATCACAAGTCGAATTCCCTGATCCAAGTGTCATTTTGGAAGCTTCTTGGGCATTGACACCTTGAGGAATGACTGTGCCACTTGGCCAAACTCGCCCAGCGCAGGTAGCCTTCTTTGCAGTTGACATTCAACGCAGGTACATAGTGGAGCAGTTGACATTCAGCGCAGATGCTCAGTGGAGCAGTTGACATGATCCAGAATTAGCTTGTTTTTGAGTGTTTTCAGGTGGAGAACTGGTATTCAGTGCTGTGGTTTGCTGACCTTGTTCCTCTAGGGGTAGGAACAACATGTTTAGGGACTTTGGATCCCTTAGATTATTGACATTTCATGCTTCATGCTGTAAGGCACAAAAATGTCTATAACAACGGCCCCTCGACCAGAATACAAGAATGGCACGGATAGGATTTCAGGGGCACGGACAAGGCCAAGGCGGAGGAGGACCTAGTAGGGGTCGCAGACAGTTGATTTTCTACAATTATGGGGAACCAAGAAACTATGCCCACGATTTCACTAATCCAACGCATCTGTCATGCAAGTATTGCACATTGTTTAATCATGAAACAAAACAATATCCTACATTGATAGCTAGGACATGAGACAAAGGGGCACTACCACCTCCACTGACTCAGAAACTTCAGACGATGAGGTCTAAGCCACGTGAGGAAGATTTGAATGTAAATATAGTGCTCAGGAGTGGGATCACAACAGGGGATGACAAGGGAAAATAGCCCGAAGGCAGTACATGGGTTCACAAAGCCCTGACAAATGAGGTTGAGTTTGATTTGGAGCATGCTC
The DNA here is from genome assembly GCA_031772625.1 of Pinus tabuliformis. Taxonomy (NCBI): domain Eukaryota; kingdom Viridiplantae; phylum Streptophyta; class Pinopsida; order Pinales; family Pinaceae; genus Pinus; species Pinus tabuliformis. The sequence continues at coordinate 976,791,877 of CM062812.1, forward strand.
GTGAAACCTTCGTGGAAGCTATGAAGAGCTTCATTGAGGCCTCCACCTCAGGAAGCAAGGATAAGCCCGAGCCGGAGATGGACCCTTCTATGCTCACAACTTTCCTGGAAACCTATATGAAGTTACTACATGATAGTAAGCCTGTGAAAGGCTTACAAGAACTCATTAATACATGTGTTGGGACCATGCCAGGTGAACCGCACGTAATCCGAAAGATAGGTAAGAATAAGACAAGGACGATGTGTGAAATGAGACTCACCATGTAGATTGGAGAATACGAAATGGATCAAGTCATTCTGGATTTGGGGTCAAATGCGAATGTCCTACCAAAGCACACTTGGGAGCGAATGGGGAGACCTCTGCTGCAATGGTCTCTGATTCAGCTAAGGATGGTGAATCAGCAAAAAATCATCCCCATGGGGTGGCTGCAGGGGGTGACCATGGACATTGAGGGAGCGAGCGCACTGGCGTATTTTGAAGTAATAGAGATAATGGATGATAGAAATACCTACCCTGTGCTCCTAATAATTGACTGATATAAATTGGGTAATCAATCTGAAGAAGTGAAAGATGATCTTTGAGAAGAAATCACTGCGCGTAATAATACCCCTAGATCCTGTTGAAGGATTACGCTATACAGAACCAGTCCGTGATTATGAAAGTGATGATGATCTATACTGTATCTATAAGATAACAGCACAAGATTGAGAATGGGTGAATCCCACCGCGGATGGATGGATTACATGGGATCTCGAGAGTTCCTGCACTTCAGACACCGACGAAGAAATAGAACGCTAGCAAAATCGATTGCATGAAGTAACTACGTTGAATTGCAACATGATGACCCGGTCGCTACGATGTGTGTCGTCAGAGGTAAGAACTCTACCTCCTTATGATGGAATGAATGAGGTAGATATCTTTTTGGATACATTCGAAAGAGAGGTACCAAAAAAGCAGTGCTTCCAGGCCCTGGACTGGGCACTACATGCTACGCCCGCAAGATGGTGGGGTACGCACAAGGGAAGCTTTGATGATTGGCACAAATGTAGGAGGATGATGAGAACACAATTTGGGACGCCTAAGATGTGACTAAAAGACAAGTATAATGGGAAGAATGATCTGCATGCGCATCTGGCCAAATGGACATAGGCTTATGGATAAAAGTCTCAACCTGAGTGGGTGCACCTGTTTTTTCATCGCCTGGATGTTATCCCAATGAATTGGTATATAGAAACAAAGCTCTGCCATGGGACAAGTGACTGGGATATCCTACGCAAAGGATTCATGATGACATTCAGCTTTGAGGATGGGTTTGACAGTATTGATGAGGTGCTACAAGAGGTGAAAGCAACCATCTTTAGGATACCACAAGATCCTTTAGACCTAATTCATCCTGAATGGGCTACTCAACTGAGTCACATGCTCGAATGTTATAATGTAACTGCTAAATATGAGGATGAGGATCAACGGAAGATTAACATTACAGAAACAGAAGGCCACCACGAGGTTCAAGGACTGCAGGTTGAGAACCCTGATATAACCATGATGGTGAAAAAAAGACAAGTGAACATTGGTACAGAGGCAGAACCCAAATTCGCGAAGATTGGTGACTACTAGGACGACGCGACAGTGGATAAGGTCGTTGAATTACTCCGCGAATATCAGGACTTATTCCCGACCAAGTTTACAGATCTGAAAGGAATAATCGGAGATCTTGGAGTGATGAAGATCATGTTAAAGCCTGACACGAAGCCAGTTAAGTAGAGGCCTTACTGCCTCAATCCAAAATACAAGGAAAAGGTCCACTTAGAGCTAGACAAGATGCTAGCGGCAGGCATCATTGAGCTTGTGGAAGAATCCAATTGGGTAATTCCAATGGTGGTGCAAGAGAAGACGCAGAAGGATGAGATAAGGATATGTGTGGATCTCATAAAACTGAATGATGCTTGTGTGCATGATCCTTTCGCAACTGCATTCATGGATGAAGTGTTGGACAATGTAGGTGGCTAGGAAGCATATTCCTTCACTTCTAGGTTCTCTAGGTACCACCAAATCAAAATCGCTCCAGAGGATAGGAGCAAAACAACCTTTGCGACTGAGTGGGGTTGTTTTCAATACATCGTAATGCCATTTGGATTGAATAATGCACCTGTAATCTTTTCACGCGTGCTTGTTGTGGAATTTAAGGAATTTATTCATAAGTCCCTGGAGGTATACTTTGATGACTGGACTATATTTGGGCTGGTTAAGCGCCACGTAGCAAGCTTGTGCCTGATGTTGGATACCTATCAAAGATACCAGAACATGCTCAATCTCAAGAAGTGTTTTTTTTGCGTTCCTTTTGGGAACCTATTGGGGTATGTGGTTTGCAGATAAGGATTGATGGTAGACCCCGCGAAGATCATAGTGATACTAAACTTGGAAGCACCGAGGAGTGTGAAATGGTTGCGCGCTACTTTGGGACATACGGGATATTACAGAAAGTTTATCAAAGGCTATGCCCAGATCACCGCGCCAATGGAAAAATTGTTAAAGAAGGATGTCATGTTCTGCTGGAATGATGACTGTAAGAAAATCTTGGTTGTATTGAAAGAAAAGATGGTTACCACGTCGATTCTAATCTTCCTGGACTAGAAGAAAGAGTTCCATGTACATGTTGACGCGTCATGTGTAGCGCTGGGGACAGTACTAACACAGGATGGAGGCAAAGGCTTGGACCATCCTATTGTGTTTTCAAGCCGCAAATTATTCAAAGCAAAGAAGAACTATTCTACCACTGAACATGAGGGGCTAGCTATGGTGTATGCGCTCTAGAAGTAACAACACTACTTGCTAGGAGGCCATTTTAGAATGTATACGGATCACTCCACACTGAAATACCTGGTCAATATGCTTGTGTTGGGGGGGGGTAATCTGCAGATGGCTCTTATTATTCCAAGAGTATGATTTTGAAGTTGTTGTGAAGCCTGGACGATTGAACGCAGGACTTGACCACTTGTCACGCATCGAGACAGGGGAGGAACCCACTAATTTGGAGGAAGGATTACCTAATGTGCAGCTCTTTGCTGTGCACATCACAGGTGGACATTTTGACGACATCATACACTTCCTATCAATGGAAACTGCACTAGAGGGTTACATTGTCTAGCAAAAGAAGGAATTAGTGGTGTACGCGGAAGATTTCTCTATCATTATTTGGCATCTATACAAGATGGGGACTTATGAGATATTGCGAAGATATGTACTAGAGTTTGAGACAAGCATCATCCTCGCGGATGCTAATGGGGGCACCGTGGGAGGGCATTATGCAAGGAGAGAAACCGCGCAAAATATTCTACGCGCAGGGTTGCAGTGGCCAACCCTTCATCAGGATTCAAAAGCATATTGTAAGGCATGTGATGTATGTCAGCGAATAGGCAGGCCATCGTAGAGGGATGAAATGCCTTTGAATCCACAAATGACATTGCAACCTTTTGAGAAGTGGGCAATATATTTTGTAGGACCCATCTAGCCATAAGGGAAGACAGGGGCAAGGTATATCATCACCGTGATGGAGTATTTGACACGATGGGCAGAGGCGTAGCCTGTGAAGGATTGCACAGGCGTGATGGCTGCAAAGTTCCTATTTGAGCATGTATTGACATGATTTGGATGTCCAAAGATTTTTATGAGTGATCGAGGTACGCACTTTCTAAATGAAACAATCAGCGCGCTAACAGAAGAATTCCAGGTATATCACCAGAAGAGCACACCTTATCACCCACAGGCTAATGGGACAGTGGAGGCGTTCAACAAAGTGCTTGAAAATGCGCTGACCAAGTTTGCAATGCTTAGCGAAGTGATTGGGACGTACGCATACCTACAATACTATGGGCTTATTGAACAACATGCAAGAAGTTGATGGGACAAACCCCTTTTAGGCTTGTCTATGGTGTTGAAGCGATGATGCCCATGGAGTACATTATGCCTAGTCTGCGCATAGCGTGCTCACAGGTATGATATATCGCAGAACCCTAGAAGAGAGGCTCGCGCAATTGGATGAGCTTGAAGAAGAGAGCTTTTTGGCTGGATTTCATCAAAAGGTCCAAAAGCAACGTGAAAAAGCGTGGCACGACCGACATATTAAGTTGCACACCTTTAAGGTGAATGACTTGGTGCTGTTGTATGATAGTAAGTTTGATAAATTCCTCAGAAAATTTAGGATGCACTAGTTAGGGCCCTATGTTATTAAGGAGAGTATCGATGGTGGCACGATCCAGTAGGTTAAGTTGAATGGAGATCCCTTCCCAGGAAAGGTGAATGGCAGTCGATTGAAGCCATACACAAGTGGCTCGGCCATCTGACTATGCGATAGAAGCACAGTATTAGCACTCCAGGCAGCTGAAAAGAGGCGCAAGACTATAAACTACATTTCCCGAGTTGGGGAGCTGCATAACTTCAGGACTGTGCAAAGCTGGGAAGTGTCACAGGGTCTGCAACAGCATGATGGTAGCTACGCTACTTGTGGAAATAGCATGCAGGTCCGCTGGAAAGTGACTGTTAAAGTCACTGTTCATGATTTGATGGTTAGATTATAGCCAAATGGAGCGAGCGGTAGGCATTCAAGGAAAAATTTATAGGTTAGATTCTTGAAAATCTACCACCAATCTAGCATTAATGGGCCGAATGTGGGTGGAACGGTAGGATTTGAATTCAAAAGGCCCTATAAATTACAAGTGGTTGTCCAGCAAAAAACACTTGGCATATTGAAAATTCAGTTGTCGCGCTATTGGTGTGTATGGACGTGCGAATTTCGCAACTTTGAGAGCAAGTTCAACATTTCAGAGATTGTCAAAGGAGACGCGGGACCTCCTGAATAGAATGATGTCGACACCTGTGGAAGCCATGGACACAGAAGTGGTGACAGCCGAGGAAGCCGTGTAGGAAATTGAGGTAGTAGAAACTACCCCAAAGAGTGCCAAAGCGGTAGTCGAAGTCCTTAAATCACCCAGGACACCGAGACCAAAGAAGGATAAGCAGAAGCAGCCTATGCTACTAGTGCGCATCTCACCAAGAAACCTAGAGAGGACCAAGATCACCTTGCAGGAGAAGGGGAAGGCCATTAACCTAGAGGTAAACGAGGAAAAATCTAAAGAAATCCTAGTGGATGAGGAGGATGTGGAAATGGAAGTTGAAACCTGGGGTGTGGACCCTATTACCGGGTTACCAAAATATGTTCCACCGTGCAAGAGCAAAGCCAAGGTGCACAAGGACATAGATGAGAGAAAGAGCTCCCTGCAAACTCCGTTGCTCCTGGATGACATTGTTTTTGAGGGGATGCACTTACGGAGGGTTCCTATACTAAAGTTTAAAGATTGGGACCTCGTAGATCACAAGAAATTCCCGCATCTAGTGATTGAGAAGTTAATACACCAAAGGATTGATACGACTACTAGAATGATTGAATTAGAGCTATGGAGATGGCTCAAGGGTGTAGATAAAGTCGAGTTGCTCAACCTTCTCTGGGTACTGCATTACCACCGCACCCCAGTAATCGTCTTCGTCATCAGGCAGCTTCTTTTCTTGGTGCATGATGGGTGTTTGTGGCTGGAGGAGCCCATTCCCATCACAGACCACTTGATTCATCAGATCACACGGCTGCCTTACTCAGGGGAGAATCCAACCAATATATCTGAAGGAAAAGGTGGTGAGTTGGCCATCGCGGAGGCTATGAAGCAAAAATTCAAGTTGGAGAAGAAGAAGCGGGCATATGCCATCTCTAGCATTAACAACCTTGCAGTCAAGGTAGCAACAAAAATATTAGCAAGGAAGGTGATGCGGAAGTGTCGTGCAGATGAGGTGCCCACACCTGTGATTGCATTAGCAACCCAATGTGCTGAGGGAGTCCAATTCAACTGGGAAAATTATATATGTAACGAGTTCCTTTCGAAATGTCGCGAGGCACAAGAGTAGGGAAAAATGTTCCACTACGCGTGGTTCTTTCTCTTGATTGTGCTAGTGGCATGGGAGCTGCGAGAAGATAGCAAATTCCCTTCGATCGCACTAGACCTTCCAGAGGCAGTGAAGTATGCTTCGTTGTGGGAAACCAAGGATGCACAATGCATAAAAGAAAGCAAGATATTTTGGAGCTTGATGGAGATGAGTATCCGAATGGGGATCAATCGCAAGCTGCAGTTCTTGCCCACATTATACGCTAGTTTACAGAGCTTTGCATAATTCAAAGAAGATTTCCACCATGTCTTTATCAAGGCACGAAACGACCCTACGAAGACATGGCATAACTTACCAAATTTGGAAACGGACAATGTTATCTTCGCAATCCTCGAGTCTTGGCTACTAGAGTGGCGCACTACAATAGGCTCTGCAGTGGAAATGGACAAGTCTGCCATACATCATAAGAAGGAAGAAATAGAGCTCAAAATGGTGCAACTGGTCAAGAAGCATAGAAAAGAGGAAGTGGAGGCTAAGGCCTAGGCAGAGCACGATGCCACAAAACTGGAAGAACAACAGAAAATAGGAGGAGAAGAGCACAAAGGACATAAATCACCTTCGGCCAAGACTAAAGAAAAAATAGGGGAGCCAACAGAACAAGGTGGTGTGGACCCACAGATGACGTACACCCAACTCAAGCATCAGTGACCACAAGAGAAGGCAGTGCCGCAGAAGAAAACCAAAGCTTCAAAGGCATCCTTTGACCCAATCACCCTCACTGAGGGGGATTTTCACGATATTGAGAAATAGTGAGGGATGTCATCGCAGAGGCCCTCCAACAGTTCAAAGAGCAGTAGTAATTAGTATTAGGGGCTCCCCATACATAGCTATAGGAATTGCAGGCTCACACTCCACAGGCTGGCACAGTTTCCACTAGCCTCGAGATCGGCACTTCAGCTGTTGCGGAGATGTTGTGCATAAAGGTGACCAACACAATAGTGCTACCATATGGGGCACTTACTACAGAGAATGAGGCCGACAGACCCATGGTCAGCAGCCTGAAAGGGGTGGGATTGAATATATCTGCGCTCCCTCGAGAGACGCTCCACCTCTTGTAGGATGGAGTCACCATGGAACTTAGGGACCGAGAGAGTCACGCTCTACAGGTGATGACTTCAGGTGAGACTTTAGTGCGTGCTCCGTCGGCTGATATCTAAAGGGCCAGTAGTGTAGCATGTTGGGCGCAGGATCCCCCAAGGATAGTTTTGGGGATAAAAGCCCATATTTTTGCCAAATTTTGTAATCCAAGTGTAAATAATCCGCATTTTGTGGTCACAAAGCACGTAGATGTTAAAGAGTCATAGGGTTGTCCGCCCTTATTTTGGAAATGTAATGTTGGTTGTAAAAGATCTACCCATGGTCCACGGACCATGGGATTGTATAAATAGAGCTAAGATCTAAGTAGTTAGATAGAAATAAAGAGGAAGAAAGTCATAGATTAGAGCAAGAAGTCTTAGTCTTGGGTCATAGCATAGGAAGAGGCTCTGCAGCTGAGTGCGTCGACCCCTGCAGCTGAGCGCACAAGGCGGGTCGAGTCTGTAATCATTCGGAATTATCAATAAAGAGAAGTATTCTACAATTTCTGCATCTTTATTTCCTGTTTATGCATTTGGTTATGTTGGGTATGAATTTCACTTATAATGCTTATATGATGCGCGAATATATGTGAATGTGTTTTTTAAGTGAACGCAAGTAAGAAAAACTATTTACACGAAGCTAACTAAGATTGATTAAATAAGATAAGTAAGACACTTAGCCTAGTTTGGGAAATATTGCAGTCTGCTGGCCATACATAGGTGGCCCGGCCATCTGACTATGCGACAAAAGCACAGTCTTAGCACTCCAGGTAGCTGAAAGGAGGCACGTGACTATAAACTACACTGCTCGGGTTGGGGCCCTGTGCAATTTTAGGGCTGAGCGAAGCAGGGAAGTGTCACAGGGTCCATTACAGCGCGATGGTAGTAGCGCTACTCATGGAAATAGCACGTGGCTCCGCCGGAAAGTGACCATTAAAGTCACTGTTCACGATTTGATGGTCAGATTGTGGCCAAATGGAGCGGGTGACAGGCATTTAAAACGAAATTTATTGGTTAGATTCTTGAAAATCTACCGCGAATCTAGCGTTAATGGGTCAAATGTGGGGGGAACGGTCGGATTTGATTTCAAAAGGACCTATAAATTACAAGTGGTTGTCTAGCGAAAAATACTTGGAATTTTGAAAATTCAGTTGTCGCGCTATCATGTGTGTATGGACTGTGTGAATTTTGAGGCTTTGAGAGAAAGTTCAGCATTTCAGAGATTGTCGAAGGAGATGTAGGACCTCCTGAATAGAATGATGTCAACACCCATGGAAGCCAAGGACACAGAAGTGGTGACAGCCGAGGAAGCCGTGTAGGAAATTGAGGTAGTAGAAGCTGCCCTAGAGAGTGCCAAAGCGGTAGTCGAAGTCCCTAAATCACCCAGGACACCGAGACCAAAGAAGGATAAGCAGAAGTAGTCTATGCTACTGGTGCGCATCTCACCAAGAAACCCATAGAGGACCCAGCTCACCTTGAAGGAGAAGGGGAAGGCCATTAACCTGGAGGCATACGAGGAAGAATCTAAAGAAATCCTAGTGGATGAAGAGGATGTGGAAATGGAAGTTGAAACCCAGGGTGTGGACCTTATTACCAGGTTACCAGAATATGTTCCACTATGCAAGGGAAAATCCAAGGTGCCCAAGGACATAGATGAGAGCAAGAGCTCCCTACAAACTTTGTTGCTCCCGGATGACATTTTTTTTGAGGGGCCGCGCTTAGGGCAGGTTCTTGTACTAAAGTTTGAAGATTGGGACCTCGCAGATTATGAGAAATTCCCGCATCTAGTGACTGAGCAGTTAATGTGCCAAAGGATTGATATTATTGCTGGAACGATCGAATTAGAGCCGCAGAGATGGCTCAAGGGTGTAAAGAAAGTCGAGTTGCTCAACCTTCTCTAGGTACCGCATTACCACCGTGCCCCAGTAACTGTCTTCATCATCAGGTAGCTGTTATGCTTGGTGCATGATGGGTGTTTGTGGCTGGAGGAGCCCATTCCCATCACAAACCACTTGATTCATTAGATCACACAGCTGCCTTACTCAAGGGAGAATCCAGCCAATATATCAGAAGGAAAAGGTGGTGAGTTGGCCCTCATGGAGGCTATGAAGAAGAAATTCAAGTTGGAGAAGAAGAAGCGGGGATATGCCATCTATAGCATTAACAACCCTGTAGTCAAGGTAGAAACACAAATATTAGTAAGGAAGGTGATGTGGAAGTGTCACGCGGATGAGGTGCCCATGCCTGTGATTGCATTAGTAGCCCAATGCACCAAGGGAGTCTAGTTCAACTTGGAAAATTATCTAGTGATGAGTTCCTTGCAAACTGTCATGAGGCACAGGAGTAGGGAAAGACGTTCCACTACGCATGGCTCTTGCTCTCAATTGTGCCGGTGGCATGGGAGCTACCAAAAGACATCCAATTCCCTTTGGTCGCATTGGACCTTCTAGAGGCAACGAAGTATACTTCGTTGTGGGCAACCAAGGACACGCAACATGTAAAAGAAAGAAAGATCTTTTGGATCTTGATGGAGATGAGTATCTGGATGGGGATTAATCGCAAGCCACGGTTGTCGCCCACAGTATATGCTAGCTTACAGAGCTTTTCATAATTCAAATCAAATTTCCACCATGTCTTTATCAAGACATGAAATGACCCTACAAAGACATGGCATAACTTACCATATCTGGCAACGGACAATGTTATCTTTGCAGTCCTCAAGTCTTGGCCGTGGGAGTGGCACACTACAACAATCTCCACGGTGGAAATGGACAAGTCCACCACGTAGCGTAAGAAGGAAGAAACAAAGCTTAGAATGGTGCAACTAGCTGAGAAGCACAGAAAATAGGAAGTGGAGGCTAAGGCCCAGGCAGCGTGTGATGCCACAAAACTAGAAGAACAACAGAAAATAGGAGGAGAAGAGTGTGAAGGAAAGAAGTCACCTTCACCCAGGACTGAAGCAAAAATAATGGATCCAATAGAACAAGGTGGCGCAGACCCACAGACGACATCCACCCAACTCAAGCGTCAGTGACCACAAGAGAAGGGAGTGTCGTGGAAGAAAACAAAGGCCTCAAAGACATCCTTCAACCCAATCACCCTCACTGAGGGGGATTTACATGATATCGGAGAAATGGTGAGGGATGTCACCGTGGAGGCCCTCTCACAGTTCGAAGAGAAGCAGCAATTGGTATTAGGGGCTCTCAGACAGTGTTGCAGGAGTTGCAGGCTCACACCCCATAGGCTAGCACAGTGTCCACCAGCCTCGCGATCAGCACTTCAGCTACCACGGAGATGTTATGCAAAAAGGTGACCAACACGATAGTGCTACTAGATGGGGCACATACTATAGAGAATGAGGCCGACAGGCCCAAGGTCAGCAGCCTGAAAGGGGTGGGATTGAATATGGCCATGCTCCCTCGAGAGACACTCCACCTCTTACAAGATGGAGTAACCATGGAACTTAGGTCCCGGGAGAGTCGCGCTCTGCAAGTGATGAGTGAGTAGTGCATCAACATCGAGTGGTTGGGCCTCCAGCACAACGAGGTAGTGGAGTTCAGGGTGGCAGTTCAGCGACAATCACCGAGCAGAGAGTGGAAGAAGTCCAGCAGGCAACTGCTCAATGCGTTGTTGAGGTTGCAGTCATCTAAATAGATCTGGGACGTCTTTGCGCTAAGATCTCCGTGACTGCAGAGTGACTCGAGGGTGAGTCACGATGTTTTTGTTGGGGGCTTGTTGGGTGCGAGATCTGCCAAGGATAGTTTTGGGGCTAAAAGCCCATATTTGTGCCAAAGTTTGTAATCCAAGTGTAAAGACTCTACATCTTGTGGTTGTGGAGTGCATAGATGTTAAAGAGTCATAGGGTTGTCTGCCCTTATTTAGAGCTAAGCTCTAAGTATTTCAATAGCAATTTGGAGGAAGAAAGTCATAACTTAGAGCAAGAAGTCTAAGTATTGGATCGTAGCGTAGGAAGAGGCTCTACAGCTGAGTGCGCAGAGGCCTAGGGTAGAAGTCTGCAGCTGAGTGCTTCGGACCCCTGTAACTGAGTTCGTAGGGTGGGTCAAGTCTGTAATCATTCAGAATTATCAATAAAGAGAAGTATTCTACAATTTAGCCATCTTTATTTCCTGTTTATGCATCTGGTTATGTTGGGTATGAATTTCACTTATAATTCTTATATGATGTGTGAATATATGTGAATGTGTTGGTTAAGTGAACGCAAGTAAGAACATCTATTTATGTGAAGCTAACTAAGATCGATCAAATAAGATAAGTAAGACACTTAGCCTATTTTGGGAAATATCGCGATTCGTTGCCCTAGCAGTGCGGACGTCCTTGAGCCACAGGTTAGGGCTACGCGAAAGCCAATTGTGCCCTTTAATGAAGGTACTGAAGGGTGGAACAGAGGTCGAAGCCATCTGTGTGAAGGCAGGTATAGCTGAAATAAACCAACATCACAACCATCTCAAGGGTGCAGAAACTTGGTTCCATCATCCCCCCATACTGCTTCGAGTGAGACTTCAGTCTGCACTTCGTGGGCTGATGTCAAAAGGGCCAGTAGTGTAGGGATTTATTTGGCTAACTAACGCTGAACCTGGGTCAAGCCCCCTCAAGCCAATAGGCACCATGAGTCAATTTTGAAAAAGAGTTATAGGATGGTCCATTATTCAAGCCCATCGTCAATAATTAAAAATTCTTGGAGAAAATTCTAAAATAAAAATTTAAAATAAATTTTCTTTAAACCAAGTCAACTCCCTCTTCAAAATACACCATCAGCTTCTATAAATAAGTGTCTTTGCTCCTCAAAGGTTTAATTTGTCTTATTCTCTCTATCTACGGTCACTTGAGTGGAGGACACATACTGAGATATTTTGGGGATGGTTTTCTAGGAAATTTGTTTTGGTGCATTGCTTTGCAAGGTTTTCTGGTATGGAAATTAAGGGGTTTTGCCGAGAATTATTTCTATTGTAGAGTTTCACTAGAGTTATTATACATGTGTTGAAATAAAATTCCCTTTGTGGTTCTTTTATGATGAGAAGACAAACTAGAAATGGGTTGCACTAGATAAGGAACGAACTGTAATTCTTATAATGACTTTGTGGCCCAACACGAATTCTGAAATTTTCTAGAGTAAGTCAAATTTTTGGTCTAGAATTTCATTTGGGGTTATGTTTTCTAGGTTTTTTCTTATTGACAAGGCTTCATTACTACAATTTTGGCTATGTAGTCATAATATCAATTTTGTGACATGATCTAGAGCAGTCATAAAGATGAGACATATTGTTTAGCAATCTGTAGATATATAAGGAAGCTCTAAGCATGTGAATTGCATGTATGATTCACTTATCATCTATGATGGGTCTATCAAGATACACAGGGAAGACCCTCAAGCCTTTGTATATATTTTAGTATCATGTTGATTTATCTATGGTCATTTGGTTGCATGATCTATGTTGTAAACTTTTTGGTGTGGCCCAAAAGAAACCTATTTCTTATTTGACGTTGAAACCCTTATGTGATTGTTGCACTATGTTTTGAAGTTCAAGACAAAAGGATATGTGTGTATACAGTCGCACTGTAGGCTTTTGTGGAAATTTGTAGACTTGGAAACCTCTGTAGTTTCCTCTGAGCAATATTTGGTATCCTAAACAATTGTTTTAAGATCAAAATATTTTTTTTTGGGGTTTCGTCTAGGATACTATTTTTTGAAGGTGAAGAACGAAACATTTGTGGCCTATAACTCTATTTTCATCATTGTTAGTAATGAATAAACACATTGAATTTTGGTTGAGGTTGGAACATTTGCAGCTTAAAGGAAAAAAGCGGAAGTATACATGTGACATCATCAATGGAAATTATTTTAATTCCTATAGATGAAGCCCTTACGCATCAAAGAGTGTTACCTATAGCTATGATAACCCAAATTTGTGATAGAAGTAACACCCTTCTAGTCAAAGATTGAGTTTTATGGTAGAACTATTACACTTGTGTAGAACTCACTGAAGTACTATACCAAAATTCACACTAGACCTCAAACATAAATCTTGACGCATTCAAAGCTTCGAAAATTCTAGGGAAATGAAGATAGATTTAATGACAGAAAAATCATTAAGATAATTCTGGGTTAAAATTCATTTTAGTAGACTGAGTGCATATTAATACTTCACTCCTTACAACATCTTTAGGAAATACTTCAGAAAATACTCAGACAATGTTTCCAAGATCAATGTTTATGGCACATGTTTATAACAGAACACAAGTAATTTATGTATGATAGAGAATATATAAATTTAAGAAGCATCATTAAAGAGGGTTTGTCTACTAGAGCTCTTATGCACGCTATTCATTTAGCACCACAGAGAACTACCTTGATTTCCAAATATTGATGCAATGATGTTGTTTGAGTTTGAGATAAAGGACTATTGATGTTTTCTCTTGGTGATTGTGGCTTGATGATGTGTGTGTAACATTGATGCATGCTTATTGATGAAGACAGTTGTTGTAACTATGCTAATAATGGACTATGGCTAATGTGAAAGTGAACTCATGTATAAAAACTTTGCACATTAGTGAATCCTAGAGGACATTAGGATCTAGTGAACTACATGGTAGTAACTATGGGCATTATGATACATATGTTGTTCTTGATGGCAACTCACTCAGATGAAAGATCACAGTGCAATAGGTCAACAACAAAGAATTACAGATCAGACTCCAAAGAATTAAGAAAGAGAGGCATACGCAGGTTCACCTTGTCCAAGATGCGTATACACGCATGTTTACTGAACAAAAGGAGTGTATACGTACACACGCACATTCACAGAAGGAAAAGCACGTATATCTTGGAAAACCAAAAGTTTTTGGTCTAAGGTATTTGACCCAAGGTAATTGGTCTGAAGTATTTGGTCCAAGGTATTGATCATAAGTAGTTTTGGTCCATGGTATTGAGAAAGGCCTAAAACTATATAAGGAGGAGAAGATCATTAGGCCAAGGGTGTGCAAGGATTTGAATATCTTATGAAGTGTTGGATCATATATGCAGGTTAATGAGCTTCTGATGGTTTGCTTGATTTGATCTAAGGATGCACCTATATGGCTGATGAAGGTTGATGGACTGGGATCATAAAGGCTTAAAAGTATTATCATTATGTGGTTTGATCTTAAACAATCTAGATCTGAATACTGACACATGTTTTATTCTGTAAATGTGATAATCTGGGTATGACTGAAGTCTGGAATAGTTGTGATGTTTTAAGTTAGCATTTACAGATCTGTACGCATGTTCACTTTAGTAAAAGAGCGTATACACGCTAGTTTAGCATATCAAAGTAGCGTATACATCATAAATTTGAATTTGCAGATCAGTACGCTGGTTTCATTTAGTAGAAGTGCGTATACACGCTGGTTTGACACATGGAAGTAGCGTATACCTTATGAAGTATAATGTTTAAAGTTTCAGTTGTTTCTGTTTGCTGTTGCAGAGTTCTGGGTTCTGCTTTGGGTTCTTGTGACTGTATTCTGGTGACATTGTTCTGAATGATTAGATTGATTTATTGTGATTTTATATAGTGATGATGGGTTTTCAAGTGATTGATTGATTCAGTTGTGGTTGATTCAGAAAATTTATGATTGAGTTTCAGTGATTGGTTGATGCAGATGTATTTGATAGTTGTATTGCAGTTATGATGTTCTGAGTTTCAATGTTGTTGATGTGTCCAGTATGAAAATTGGACGAAACGTGGCCTTCAGATTGTGGTGTTGTGTTCCAGGAGTATCTAGTCTGAAAATTCATGAATGTGGTCCCTGGTGGAAGAGTGGAGTTTTCTATAGGCTTGCACCTATGTACTAGTAAACATATTGGCTAGTACAAGAGCTAGGCGGTTGTAGCTCCCTTCCAATGGTAGCTGGAGAACAAGAGAAGGTTGTAGCCTTCTGTAGGTGGTTGCCTATGTATTGGTATGAGTCCACACCAGTACAAGATTGTAAACATATTTTCTTATTATTAAAAAAAGACAAAGACGACAGCAGCAAGTGATTTTTACCCACATTTGGTTTCCACCTTATATCTTGGTGTTTATGTGTGTTGCTTATGTGTGATGCTTTATTATGCTTTTACTACACTGTCTAATAAATCTATGATATATTGTTTCAAGCTCAATACATGATAAATTTTCTAAATCAAAAGTTCTTTGCATATACGCTGGTTGCTTTAAGTACAGTCACGTGTACACGCTAGTTCACTTCATTGAAGTAGCGTATATAAATCTATTTGGGAAATAAAATTTTCAATCTGATAATACTGATTCACCCCCCTTTCGAAATTATTTCCAACAATTGGTATTAGAGCAGGTCCTTCAGAAGAATCTTGATCACTTGAAGGGAGATCCATCATCATGAATAATCAAGAAAGCGTGGGATCCATCAGACCACCAATCTTTGATGGGAGCAACTTTTTTTATTGGAAAATAAGAACCACAGCCTATCTACAATCACTTGGAACGGATGTCTGGGAAATTGTGGAAGGAGGATATACATTTCCAACAGCAATTCCTACAGATATGGCAGTTAAAAAGCAATATGAAACCAATGCCAGAGCTGTCATAACTTTATTGGGAAGTCTGTCACAATCAGAGTTTGTCAAAGTCATGTAGCTCAAATCAGCCAAAGAAATATGAGAAAAAATCGTTCTGAGCTACGAAGGAGACTCTCAGGTAAAACGTGTTAAGCTTCAAACTCTCAGAATTCAGTATGAAACTCTTAAGATGCACAGTGATGAAAGCATAGCTAGTTACTTCTTACGTATATATGAGGTTGTTAATTGTATGAAGAATCTGGGTGAAGAAATAAAGGAATATACCTTAGTTGAGAAATTTTTTAGATCCTTGTCTGCTAAATTTGAATCAAAAGTGTCTACCATAGAGGAAAAACAAGATCTGCAAACTATCACTATGATACAGCGTCACAAAATCTTAACTACCTTTGAGATGAGAAAAGGAAGACCATTAGATATGAGAGAAGTCGCATTTAAAGCTTCAACAAAAGGAAAGGGAGAACACAATGAATCAAGACAGATTTCAGAAGAAGAAGATGAGGTAAACTTTGTCAAGAAGCTTCAACAGGGTTCCGGAAGATTTAGAGGTAAGCTACCTTTCAAATTCTTTGCCTGTGGTAGAGTCGATCATTATGCTACCAAATGTCCTCATAAAGATAAATATGAAAAAGGAAAGGAATATGCATAATGGAATAGAAAACAAGTTGTAAATAAAAAGAGTTACTATACTCATGAAGATAGCGATGGTTTATCAAATAGTGATGAAGATGAAAATAGAAATAATTATACACTTCTAATGGCTTATGACGATGATAATTTTTGGGATGCTTTAGAAGAGGATGACCTTCATGAATAAATCTCTAAACTCAAAATATGTTTATAAGAAAAGAATATGATTATAGATACCTTGACATACCAACTTGCTGAAAAGAAAAGCACAATGAAAAACTAGAATGTGAAATTGTGGGTCTAAGAAAGGATCTTAAGAAAACGAAATCTCTCAATCATAGATTTTCTAAAGGATCAAAAACTTTAAATGAAATTATCAAAGTGTAGCATTCTCCTATGATAAAGACAAGTCTTGGACATAGTGAAGAAGCATCTTAATCACAGAAGCCGTCAACCTCCACTAAAATCTATTTGATGCAGTAAATACCAGTGAACAATATGATAATTGTTAGCAAATACCAGTGAACAGTATGACAATTGTCAGCAAAGACCAGTGAACAGTATGACAATTGTCAGCAAAGGCATAAAGTTGATCATCAAGTAAATCATACTCACTTTACTCCAAGGATCAATAGAAGCCACAACCAACCGCAGGAAAATCATATTCAATTTGCTCCAAGGATAAATATCAATCACTAGGTTAATAGATTCAATAGTCGCAAGAACTTCTTTAATGGGTAATGTTTTTCATGTCATAATTTTGGGCACAAAGCTGCTCAATGCGTTTCTTACAAAACCATCATGACTAGAGAAGCACGAAATTACAGGAATGTAACAGGGATCAAGGCAAGTTCCTATAATAACTTTTCCCCTCTTGAAAATGTAATAGAATGCTCAATCTATAACAAATTTGGTCATGAAGAATATGAATGCAGGAGCAAAATACGGCAAACATCTCAAAAGAAGCAAACGCCATTAAATCCCAAGATATGGAGAAGGAAAGAACCTCAAACAAAAAGATGTGGTATAGCCTTGTATGCAGAAGGACAAGAAAATTAGTGGTACATTGACAATGGATGCTCCAAACACATGACAGGTGACAAAGAAAAACTTCACTCATATAATGTCCTAGAAAAGGAAAAGAATGTCTCATTTGGAAATGACACCCCTGCTGTCATAAAAGGCAAAGGTTTTGTTTTCTTGAAAGAAAAGGTTAAAGCTGAAAATGTTATGTATGTAGATAGTTTAAAGCATAATCTATTGAGTGTCAGTCAAATGTGTGATCAAGGAAATGAAGTGGTGTTTCGATCAAATGGATGTGTTTTTCATGAACTTGATACAAGAGAGACTGTGATCAAAGGTACATGAACTCCAAACAATTTATACATACTCAAGGGAGGAAAACAACAGTGCTATCTAAGCAAAAATGATGAAAACTAGCTGTGTCATAGAAGATTGGGACATATAAGCTTTTCTCAAATAAGAAAAGAATGCAGATTCAAGGTTGTTCGTGATCTTCGACATATCAACATCCCTGAAAATACAATATGCAAACCATGTCAAATCAGTAAGCAAACCAGATCTCACTTCATGGAAAAAGAAGGGTCAACTAGTAAGCCTCTTGAACTTGTCCATACTAATATATGTGGACCATCACGGAAAAAGTCACCTTGCGGAGAAGAATACTTTATTTTTTTCATTGATGATTTTTCTAGAATGTGGTGGATAGGTCTTCTAAAGCATAAAGATGATATTCAAAAAGTTACAAGCCTTCAAAGCTTTGGTTGAAAATGAATCAGATCAAAAAATCAAATGCCTCAAATCTGATCGAGAAGGGAAATTTACCTCGGATGAATTCTTTGACTTTTGTGAACAACATGGAATAAAAAGGCAATTCTCCACCGCAAGGACTCCTCAGCAAAATGGAGTGGTAGAAAGAATGAACAAAACTGTTCAACAAATGGCTTGAGCTATGCTAGATGAATCTGGAACTCCTGCAACCTTCTGGGGTGAAGCTGCATTCGCTGCCGTAACTATTCTCAACCAAGCAAATGTTCGGGTAAATAGCACTCAAAATCCACATGAATTTTGGTATGGTAAGACTCCTACTGTAAAATACTTTAAAGTTTTTGGAAGCAAATGTTATATCAAAAGGACTGATGAAAAACTTGGTAAGTTTGAGCACAGAGCAGATGAAGGTATTATTCTTGGTTACTCTTCTCGAAGTAAAGGATATAAATGTTATAATAAAAGACTTGGGAAAATTGTTGAAAGTATTGATGTTGCAGTTGATGAAGCATGCAAAAATCCAAAATAGATAAAAATAGAAGATTATAACAATGAAGAAGATAGGGAAAATCACAATGATATTGAAGAAGAAACCAATGAAACACTAGAAGAAGAGATAAAGATAGAAGAAAAGACTCCATCCAGGTATGTTCAGAAAAATCATCTAGAAACTCAATTTTTAGGGGAAAAAGAGGCAGGTGTATAGACAAGAAGAACTATTACAGAGACCTTATGCTGTCTAGAATTACTATCCTCCACCAAACCTCCAAATGTAAATGAAGCATGCAAAGATGAATGTTGGGTCAAGGCCATGAATGAAGAACTTGAGAAAATTGAAAAGAATCATACTTGGGAATTAGTTCCTAGACCTCATAATAAAAATATTATAGGAACTAAATGGATATTCAAAAATAAGTTGAATGAAAATGGAGAAGTCATTAGAAACAAGGCTAGACTTGTTTTTAAAGGGTATGCTCAACAAATTTTTGCACCTGTTGCTAGACTTGAAGCCATAAGGATGTTTCTTGATGTTTCTAACTTTCAGAAATTCAAAGTATACCAAATGGATGTAAAATCTGCTTTCCTTAATGGGGATTTAGAAGAAGAAGTTTATATTGAACAACCAGAAGGATTCATTCTTGGAAATGATGCAAAACTTGTATGCAAACTCAAAAAGGCTCTCTATGTTCTGAAACAGCCTCCAAGGGCCTGGTATTACTACCTTGACAAATATCTACACCAACAAGGTTTTTCAAAAGGTTCAGCAGATAACAATCTATATACAAAGATTGAAAATGATAAATTTCTAATTATTGTTGTTTATGCTGATGATATCATTTTTGGTAGCAATGAAGAATCCATGAGTTAGAATTTTGCTTCAGTAATGCAGCAAGAATTTGAAATTTCCTTGCTTGATGAACTTACCTATTTTCTTAGTCTACAAGTTCAAAAAAATAAAGATGGTATTTTTCTTTCACAAACCAAATATCTCAAACAGATCTTGAAAAGGTGCGGTTTGGAAGATTCTAAACCTATATGTACCCCAATGGTAACAAGATGCAGTCTCAACTCAAATGATGAATCAGCAGCAGTACATCGACCAACTTACAGATCCATGATTGGAAGTCTGCTTTATCTAACAAGTACCTGACCTGACATCATGCATGCAGTAGGAATAGTTGGAAGGTTCCAAGCAATTCCAAAGGAATCACACCTTCAGGAAGTCAAAAGAATTTTCAGATATCTTAAAGGAACTCAGAACTTTGGTTTATGGTATCCTAGAGATACATATCTTACTCTTCATGCATATACAGATGCAGATTGGGTAGGAAGTTTTGATGACAGGAAAAGCACTACTAGTGGTGCATTCTATATGGGTTCCCGGTCAGTGTCTTGGTTCAGCAAGAAACAAAGTTCAATTGTGTTATCTACAGCTGAAGCAGAATATGTGGTTGTTGCATCTTGTTGAACACAACTACTTTGGATGATGCAAACCTTGCAAGACATTTAAATCACATGTACTCCACCCATCTCCATTCTATGTGATAATACAAGTGCCATCAGTATTTCAAAGAATCCAGACATGCACTCCAAGACCAAGCACATACGCATCAAATACCATTTTCTACGTGAAAAATTTCTTGAACAAAAAGTCAAATTGGAGTATGTTCCCTCCAAAGAATAGTTTGTTGATATATTCACTAAACCACTACCCAGAGAGACATTTGAATATCTCAGACAAAAGTTGGGAGTAGTTACTGCATCATCCTGCTGTTAAATCCAATTTTTCAGAGAAAGGTTATTATACGCAATATAGTCGCGTACACACGCAGGTTTCTATGGGTCAAGGAGCGTATATGTTTTTCAGACAAGAAAAACAATGGGGCAGGCTCTAATATGGGTGCTCTGATTGATATTGATGATTAATTTCTATCGATATGCTTTGTTCATTAATTTTTATCTGACTGACAAAGATGCCTTGATCATTGACCTGTTAACAATGCACAGGTAGCACAGGTTTAGGGGGAGCATTAGCCTTCATGTACATTCAGCATTTTTGGAATTATGGTTGCTAAGTCCAGCTATGGCTTCAAATATTTATACCATTTGTTGCTTAAGTCATGTAAAAGTGTAGGGTGTGACATGTCTTCTCATACATTTGAATGAGTCCTCTTGGACAAATGATGAAATTTGTATCCCCACTTTACATGGGATGGATGATGTAATATTTATTGTTTCTGTCATGTATAAACAATTGGTATATCCCCACTTGGTTGGGTGGATGCGTCAAATTTGGTATATCCCCACTTGGTTGGGAGATGGATGTATGTATGAGTCATTGGTGATAATAAGGTCATCCTCACATAGTTGAGTTATTGAGTCATGTTATTCTCTTAGAAAATATTCTTGCAGACTCTGCTTGTGCTCAAGGGGAGCATGGATGGTTTCAGTGCATCTTAGCATGTACAAAAGGGAAGCTCAATCTGAGAATTCAACATGTACTCAGGGGGAGCATGAACAACATAATGTATGTCAAAGGGAGAAAATATCTTGGTCCACCCTTTGCCCTTGATGTCAAAGGGGGAGAGTGACTTGGTTTTTTTTGCCATCAAGTCCAAAGGGGGAGATTGTTGGCATTATGATACAGATGTTGTCCTTGATGGCAACTCACTCAGATGAAAGATCACAGTGCAGTAGGTCAACAGAAAATAATTACAGATCAGACTCCAAATAATGAAGAAAGAGAGGCATACGCAGGTTCACCTTGTCCAAGTTGCATATACACGCATGTTTACTGAACAAAAGGAGTGTATACGTACACACGCACGTTCACAGAAGGAAAAGAACGTATATCTTGGAAAACCAAAAGTTTTTGGTCCAAGGTATTTGACCCAAGGTAATTGGTCCGAGGTATTTGGTCCAAGGTATTGATCATAAGTAGTTTTGGTCCATGGTATTGAGAAAGGCCTAAAACTGTATAAGGAGGAGAAGATCATTAGGCCAAGGGTGTGCAAGGATTTGAATATCTTATGAAGTGTTGGATCATATATGCAGGTTAATGAGCTTCTAATGGTTTGCTTGATCTAATCTAAGGATGCACCTATATGGCTGATGAAGGTTGATGGACCGGGATCATAAAGGCTTAAAAGTATTATCATTATGTGGTTTGATCTTAAACAATCTAGATCTGAATACTGGCACATGTTTTATTCTGTAAATGTGATGATCTGGGTATGACTAAAGTTTGGAATAGTTGTGATGTTTTAAGTTAGCATTTACAGATCTGTACGCATGTTCGCTTTAGTAAAAGAGCGTATACATGCTAGTTTAGCATATCAAAGTAGTGTATACATCATAAATTTGAATTTGCAGATCAGTACGCTGGTTTCGTTCGGTAAAAGTGCGTATACACGCTGGTTTGACACATGAAAGTAGCGTATACCTTATGAAGTATGATGTTTAAAGTTTCAGTTGTTTCTGTTTGTTGTTGCAGAGTTCTGGGTTCTGCTTTGGGTTCTTGTGACTGTATTCTGGTGACAGTGTTCTGAATGATTAGATTGATTTATTGTGATTTTCTATAGTGATGATGATGGGTTTTCAAGTGATTGATTGATTCAGTTGTGGTTGATTCAAAAAAGTTATGATTGAGTTTCAATGATTGGTTGATGCAGATGTATTTGATAGTTGTATTGCATTTATGATGTTCTGAGTTTCAATGTTGTTGATGTGTCTAGTATGAAAATTGGATGAAACGTGGCCTTCAGATTGTGGTGTTGTGTTCCAGGAGTATCCAGTCTGAAAATTCATGAATGTGGTCCCTGGTGGAAGAGTGGAGTTTTCTGTAGGCTTGCACCTATGTACTAGTAAACATATTGGCTAGTACAAGAGCTAGGCGGTTGTAGCTCCCTTCCAATGGTAGCTGGAGAATGAGAGAAGGTTGTAGCCTTCTGCAGGTGGTTGCCTATGTATTGGGTTTCCACCTTATATCTTGGTGTTCATGTGTATTTCTTATGTGTGATGCTTTATTCTACTTTTACTTCACTATCTAATAAATCTCTGGTATATTGGTTCAAGCTCAATACATGATAAATTTTCTAAATCGAAATTTCTCTGCATATACGTTGGTTGCTTTAAGTACAGTTGCATGTACATGCCAGTTCACTTCACTGAAGTAGTGTATATAAATCTGTTTGGGAAATAAAATTTTAGATCTGATAATACTGATTCACCCCCCTCTCAGTATTATTTCCAACAGTAATAGTAATATGGATATCTGGCAGAATTACATATTATATGAAAATGATGCTATGTGTGTGTTAGCTGAGTTGGCACTTTCAATTATTTAGAGTAGAACATTGTTTTTTATGAAAGACCTTGAAGACAACGAAGTATGGACCAAAAGTGATTAAAACCCTAATACTTAGGATATGGAAGTGACATTGACAGTAATAATATGAAAACAATGGACAGTGTGAACAGATGAAGCAACATTAGTGAATAATAGTAAATTATGGAAGAAATAGGTGGGAATAGTGGCATTTGCCAACAGTGAGTGTATCAATAGTGGGTAGAAAAGGGTAGATTGCACAAGGAGAGTGACAATAGCAATTGGGTACAACAATATAATGGCATATTGATAGAAGTAGAGAATAGTGGGAACAAGTGTGACAACGACATGAATATGTGTAGCAATAGCACCAGTGGGTGTCAGTGGTAGAAGTAGAAGAAGCATTGAACAACAGAAAGTATTTGTAACAGGGCCATTATCCTTGGTACATGAGCCCAACCTTCAGGAATATTTTTCTTCCTTCCCGCTTGACTGGTAAAACTTGGGGAGTCTTGTACTTCCTTATATATTTCTCTGGTAAATTGTTGTATGTACATTCATACATAACAAAGCTTTGATTAAAGACAAATACTTATGAATTGTCTACTAGATGTAATGATTGTCTTTATGTTTTTGATATTTATGCTTTGATTATATTTGATTAACTAACCAATTGAAAAAGAAAAAGGGAAATATTGATTCACCCCCCCTCTTAGTATTTCCAACAACCACCTCCACACAACTGTTTTCACACTCAATAACAACCTTTGTTTAGTCATTGACATTCGAAACTGATATTAATTAATGAGAATATGTTGTGAAATATGTTCCTGAATAAGAATTAAAAAATAATTTTGTATATTTATTATTTTAATAAATTTTTCACAAAACTTTCAGATAAACTCCACACACGCACAACCACCTCTACACAACTTTTTCTGCGCAACTACTTCCACACCAATAACACCCTACAATAAGAATTAAAAGAGAGATTTATATATTTATTAATTTAATAAACTTTGTACAAATGTTTCAAGATAGTCAAAGATCTGCGCACATGCATTTGTTCTCCCCACATGCTACCTCTAAACAACCAACTCCACACAACCGCCTTCGCATAGCTCCCTCCACACAACTACTTCCATAGTTGTGAAATATGTTCCTAAATAATTGGTGAGCCTTGGTATTGCACCAAGAGTGCTACAAATTCTAGAGGCTCTTCAACTTTACTTTATCAACCTGGGGTTTCGTACAAACTTATAGATGACAATGCTATATACACAGAAGATGCAGCATTCTATTCATGCCACCCTCAACTGGGTCACTTGATAATTAGGGTTCCAAACCATTCCTCTACTAAATTCAAAGGAGTATAACTATTGAAAGCAAAATGTAAAGGATAGTTCTGGTGCAGAGAAAGTAATGCTTTTCAACTCAGAAAATGAAAGTTGCCAACTTGTAAATGTTATGAAAGGACAACAATCTTATTCTAAGTTGCAGAAAGGAAACAATGCTAACTTGTACTCAATCATCTAGATATCAGGGTTGCTTGAAAATAAAATATTATTCTATCGTTTCATAATTCAATAATGCATGCATTGACTATCTAATTCACACTTGTAGAGTAAATAAAGTTCTAATTGCTAAATTCAAAAATGAAAGAACTAATGCTATATGATCTTGTAGGAAGGAAAAGGAGTGAAAGGACTAGTCTAGGTGGCATTTTTGGTCATGCAATCCAAGTTGAGGGGTTAACTACTCATAAACTATGCTAGGCTATCATTGCAAGTCAAAACAGGGTCAAAATAGGTTGCTACAGGTGAGCTACAAGATGTTGCTACAAGATTCGTATACTACTACAGGATGTCCTAAAATGCTACATGAAGTTGGATGAGAGGGTTTGGAGGGTAAGAAGGGTGAGATGAAGTGTTGTAAGGGTATATTAAAGTTTTGGAAAGTGTGGGGAAGGTGATCATCACCCTTAGCCAAGCCTAGTACTTCAAGAAGGCCGGATTTGGGCTAAGATGGCTTGCTCATGGTGACCGAAAAATAGAGGTTTAGAACATGGGTTGGAATGCATCAATAGAAGGTGGATAAGACCTAAATGTAGTTGGTGAAAGGAGTCCTTGCATGCATATCAACAACCCTGCAATATTACCTGCACCTATTTCTCTTCTCATTTGCAGATTATTACATGTCAATGTGGAAAAGATGAATTGAATTTGGAAAAACTTATCTAACTACTACTAAGAACTTGATCTATGAAATGAACTACCTTCTAAGATACAGCAATATTGAGAAGCAAAAGAGCAACTGTAAATATTTCCAAGAAATCATAAACAACTATCTAACTAATGCTAAAACTTGATCTATGCAATGAACATGAAATCAAACCCTATTTTTGGGTTGTGAGAGTGGGGTCCTCTAATCATGATCACATGAGGGAGATGATATCGGGATCACTCTCACAGACCTTTTTGATGGATTTTACTCTATTGAAATGCAACAACTAATCTAACCTCTAAGCTAATGGAAACATAAATAAGAAACAACTTAACCAATCTTATAAGCTAAAAGAAACATGAATAAACTTCAGCAATTAATTAACATTCCAGCCTAAGAATATAGATACAATAGAGGAACTTTTGCTGCTAGGGTTGGGCCCTAACATAAGACCTTCATCCCTCTGAGTCAACTCAGTGTTGGATCAAAACAGAACTTCTCATTATCATTCAAAAAGTGTCAAATATATCATCAAAATAACAGTCAAATGTGCTTCAGCTTAATGGCATCTTGGCTACAATAAAACTTTGAATCCTAATGAGTCCCTTAGCTTGTTTATTTATACAAAAGTGGAGCTACCAACAACTCCCTAGAAATAGGGATATTTGACTCCCTAACTTGAGAATAGGTGAATCTAACTCTTCCTTGACTTGCACTAGCTCAGCTACCAATGAACTCGGCCTGCTTGGCTGCCAATGACACCAAGTTGATGAGATAGAGTGGGGGATCTTCGACTGATTGGAGGAGTTAAGGAGGTGGACCACCTCCTAGAATCTCTCTTTCTTGTCTACTCCAAGTTCCTACACTCAAATCAACTCAAAATTTCTCCAACCTGCATTGAACACACATTAGGCCACATGACATAGTAACACATATTTACTCCTCACACTAAGCATAATATAACAAATTTGTAGATAAATGTGAGAAAAATATAACTTAATAAGCTGGAGGATGGCATTGTGACCCATATAATATACCTATTGATGAACCTCATCAATAATAACTAAAAAAAGAGGTTTTTATATTATCAAAGAGAATTTAGTATTGCATAGTGTACTCGTTATTTGTGCAGTATAACATTATTGTTTATAACATATTTTATTACGTTATTATTGTAATGATAAAAACTAATGTACAAAATGTTGGAAGCATTTAGTTTTTCTTTGTGGTCAAGTTGCATTAATCATGCATTATTTGACTATAATTTTTGCAATTTTAACCAAAGTTTCGTGGAAAATGCTCAATATTTATATTTTTTCATATATTCAAAAAAAATTATCAAATTTTCAGTAAATGTTATTTCTACTTTCCAATTGGATGAGAAGCTTTTTTTACGATTATATTTTTGAAAGTATACACATGTGTGGAAGTTCTAAAAAATTTCATTGTGTGGAGGAAGCTTAGAGGCTTTTATTGTGTGGATCTATGGACTCTGCATTGAAGGATTCTATTGCAAATATTTTAGTATTAAATAATCCATATTTTTTATTCGCAATAACACCAAGTAAAGTAGTGGACCCATACAATATTATTTCTAATATTTTAATTATAAATAATGCATATTTCTTTGTTCCCGAATATCAGTAGTCAATTGAGTAAAGGTTGTGTGGGGTGCATAGAAAATTTGATCACTGAGCACCAGTTTTGTTTATGGTTATGTTGTTGAAATTAGGCAGATGTGTGAAAGTACAGTGGAAGTTTTTGTGTGGAGGAAGCTTTCAAGTTTTGATTTTACAAACCTTCGCATTCTTCACTAAAGGCTTTTGTAGATTCTTTCTCGAAACACTTGCATGAATGCAGAGACTGACTGTGGAAAAGTTGAAAGCTAACGTACAGTATCAAATTTCTTTTATCAAATTTAATATCACATATTATACTCGTTATTTGTGTAGTATAACATTAGTGTTTATAACATATTTTATTACATAATTATTGTATATTCTTCTTGGGTAGTTGCAAGGGGCAATGTGAGATCAACGAGACAAAATGGTTGAAATCCAAGTCCTACCTAAAAGGGGTTGTGGTCAGTTGAGCTATGCAGAGCTCTATTTTCACTAGTCATAAAGGTTATTCATAAACCTTCAATTTCACACCTATAAATAATGTGTTAATTTTTCATTGGGCAGCATTGTTCTTTGCTATGATAGTTGCATTTCATCATTAATATATTAATTTCACCCCATATCATCATTACACTATTCAAATCTACACCATTATACATCAACATGTGCAATAACATAGAAAGAAACAACAACACCATCATCATCAATGTAGCGGAACATAAAAGGAACAATAGAAGAAAATCATGCACATACATAGAGACACCAGGATTGGTCCAAGACCATGGGAAAACCCACTATGGGAAAAACCCTTGCAAATTGTCTTCTTCTTAGATCATCATCAAATGATGCAGAAAAATAGAGTACAATGATCCATAACTTTATCTATGTAGCAAAATAATAATGATATCCATGAAACAGATCTAATCATGTTAGGAATCAAAATGCTCATATTGAAGGTTGTAAATTGTTGTCATAAACTGATGTCAACTATTGTATAATGTTGTCACAGTGTCGAACACTGTTGAGCATTGTTGTCACTATCAATGAGCCCAATACATATGTTTGCAGCGAATGCTAACAAATTAGATCTAAAGATTTACAAATATGTATAATAGTAGAGAGAAACCCATATCTGCCACATCACTGAAGTCAATTGAAATCAAGATGTCAAACCCTAGATTTGAACTTGAGCCACTCTCATAAAAAAAATTGGGTGCGACCGAAACGCCCTTATCACTCTCTCGACCATTGTATGCAGGCGACTGTGACTGCATGGTTGCTCTCATGAATTTATTATGCATGTGATTATAGTGCAATATGCTTAAATCCCATATTCACTCACTTACAGTTGTTGTGGGAGCAATTAAGATGTCGTGGTCACTCTCAAGACAACTACGTGTAATCGAACAGGGACCTAAACCTTCCAATCTACCTATGAAGCCATAGTCGCTCCCATAATCCTTTGTTCCAGTGTCCAAGGGTCTATATTCATTCTCATAGGCTTATATTCCGGCGTCTAAGGACCATAATGCCCTATTTTGTGCCAGTAATTGAGATTTAGAAGACCCTAACCCAGAGCGAACCTTTCACATATGATTTCGGACCCTTAAGCGAACTCCTTCCGTCGACCCTATGTGAACCAAGACAAAAGAGAAGACAATATGTGTCTAAATGATCTTGAGGTATCTTCTATTTATAGGCTTTCCTAAGGGTTCACTTGGGGTTAAGACTGACCCAAGTAGTTACTCATGTGGTTAGAGCCAACCCATTTCATAATACAAAATCATTCATAACTCAACTTCCGCTTGACAAAATTGGGTGATATTTAGGTCGATTTTGGTCATCTCAAAAAGAGGAATGTAATGCAATAATTATCTCAGTCATTTGATCTATACAAGGTGAAATTTTATCGCAATTGAAAAAATTAACACTCCCTCTCAACTAGGGAGAATTCCACTTGTCAATATTTGTCCATCGAGCAATATATCATCACAGATCATATTTGTCATGTAGTCATCATGCCATGTCCATCACAAATCATAATTGTACATCACAATCTATCTTTTGCTTATTCCTATTTATCTCTTGATTTTTCTTGCTTGTATGTTGAAAATTCTCGGATCTAGAAGAAGAAGAACCTATTACTGGAGGGGAGATCAAGTTACCACCCTTTATCCATCATGTTGCTATCTGGAATCTTTGTCGTCAGGCTGCTACCTGGAATGTTTTCATCGGATAGAATATCATCAGGGAGAACATCTCAACCTGGAACCACATTGGGGAGAAATAACTTCTACCCATATCGAGCAATAGGATAACTCATCACACATGGGAGTAAACTCTCGACCCTAGGATTTCATCGGGGACCTTGACCCTCAACCTCAAATCATATCGGGTCATCTCAACCCATCTTATTACCTATTGATCTTCCCATCGATGACCCAGTTGTGTTAGAACACCTGTATCATAATCACCTTAAGTTGTACACCCCCAAGTACACTCTCAAATCGTTGGCCAAATAAGGAGCAGTACTCCCAACAAGCTCGGTTTGTGGGTATGAGGTCAACTAAGGTATACTCTGCAAAGACCAAGATAGGGTGAGCTACTACTCCAACCCTATGGGTAACATATAAAGGTAACCACCTATTTTCTAGAGTTCCCTCAACCCCAGGAGCCCTCCATCTTGATTCCTCACCCTAGGAGGTCAAACAGGGTAGGAAGAGTTGGCTCAATGTCCTTCATCAGTGATGCCCCTCATCCAAAGGGGATGCTCTCTGAAAACCAAGAACTTTCTCTTTGGAAATTCCTTTGAGAGAATATTTGCAATCTCCTTGTCTCAATAGCAGTTGTTTCCTTTTCATATAGAACAACAAATCAAATATCATTACAGATCATATATAATCATATAAATCACAAAAGGATACCATAATCATCCTCCCTCTCAAGGAAGTGCCAACCACAATCTTGAGCTTGTTTCAAGTAGTTGCATTATCTCAATATGTGAGAGTATCTCAGTCCCAAGTGAACCATGTCATATTCATATCATGCTCAAACAACTCTCTAAGGAGATTTTTTATCTTGCCTCACAGCTAGCCATGCTAGCAGCATCATGATCAAACTCGGTCATGCTATGGACTTCTAATCCAATATATCATGGTAGATCTCATACTGAAGCAACATCCAAATGTGCTTATCAAAAATAATCTCAAATATCAGCAATACATCTGTGTAGACACATACCATAGGAGAAATATCTCATTCTCAAAATACAATGTCTCATGCAAATATTTCAAATCATGCTCGATGGAAACTCTATGTGAGTGAAGTAACTCAATCATGAATTTATTCAGGTTCTATGCACATCATATATATACAGATGGTTGTTCAAAAATGGAATCAACAATACTTCAATAAAATGTCATATGCAATGCCACGTTCAACAAATTCAAATCAGAGTATCAAGGATTTACAAAAAAACATTTTCCAATAGCTTTGCAATATGGAATTTCTTTCCCAAATTCCAAAAATCAATTCATCATGCCATGATACATCATTTCGGGCTTCAAAAGCCATCTCCTTCTGATTTATATCATCAAAGGCTCATTACCCATCACAAGTTGATCATCAGGATATAAAACGAAAACCATAATCAATATCAAAGCCATACCTTGGAACTCATCATCCTGACTTCAATAGATAACTATCAAACATAGCCATATCTAGATTGCAATGCTCTAAGCATAATTCCTTCCTAAGACATCATAATCAGCCTTACATAAATTAATGGTGTGCCATCACAACAACAAAGTCATCTCATAAGAGTTTAGAAGCCAAATTATGATCATCATCAAAGTCATCATTATCGTAGTATTAATACTTTCAACCAGGAGACAGGTAGAGCTCATATCAAGTTTGAATTCGATTATGAAATATAAGTCTGAGGCTTCATCAAGTAATTATCATAATCTTAACTATCATTCTTTCAACCATTTTTCTAAGAACAAGGAGTCCAATATCTGAATACCCCCATAAGCCACCATGCACACATAACATTAATATTACAACAAATCAACAATTGTCAAAACATATCACTAGACATCAGGTCAAGTCCAAATTACTATTGTAGAGAAATCTATAGTCAAAGCACATCTCAACCATCATTTCAAAGTTATTGTCAAGCATCATGTCAAAACACTTTTCATATATACCAATAATGCCAAATCATGCCAACCTATTGTAGCACAAACATAGTGACATATCTATATGTATGTCCTGGTCACCTGCAAGCACAAGTTCAGTCTGCATGTTCGTGTTATGGAAAATATTCAATATTTTCTTGTTAACAGATCTTGTTGTTATTTTCAATACATCTATGGTACTGACATCTTCTAGGTGACCATCTGATTTCATGCACAAAACTTCATTATATGATCAGCAATTTAACTCAAAAATTTCATAAATCAGTTAATAGTGGCAGAATATGTCAAAGACACTTTGATTTAGAATTCAAACAACTTCAGAAAGCTTCATATGATGGTCAAAAATAGTCAAACCACTGGTCGCTCCATTTAGGTTAACATGAGAGCGACTTTAGGTACCTGGATGTTGTTTAGGCCTTAACAGGCATGTGTTCAGGGACGAGATCTCCTAGATCTATGACTGCATCCAGAGCATAAATCCTAATTCCTGTGTGGGATTTAGATCTAAGACTCAAATACAGGTTAATATTGTCATATGCACATAAATCATACTTCAACAACATGGAATACAAATAGTAGTAAGGCTAAGAATCTTGAGAAGAGATTCTCCCTCTGACATGGGATCTGCATCATTCATATTCATTCATGTAAGCAACCTATCTCTACTAGAGTCATGCAATATTAGATTTGTTAGATCATAAACATATGGCTATCAACATCATGACATCAATCTTTCATCAAAGGTTAGATTCAAAGTAGTAGATAGATGCAGCATCATATCTCAAGGATTATGAACACAATAGCATTTTCTATCAAGTCACTTCATCAAGTTAGGATATTCAGTTTAACCATGACCATAGTTAGTAAGATATATACTTATCAATCTTACACTTATACTTCTCACATCAAGGTTATCTTTCTCTTCATGACTAATGATATCAAGTTAGATCATTCAATAAAGCTTTATCAAAACAATAAGAGTTTCAATCATGCTTATCACAAATTGCCAACGGACTCATGTATAAGAGTCAATGAACTATCCTTCTATATGAAATCCATCATAAGTATCAAAAGTATTATTTACTGGAGTCAAGGTGTTAGCCTTATTTATAGGATCAATATTTCCAATAGATAGATCTTAGATGTTAGAAAAACATAAGTGTATCAACATTAGATAGCCTCATAGAATTCAATGCTAGGACTAACATTTCATTATAGAAGACATAGATCCAAGTTACTTTCATATACATGTATGAGCCATTAAAGAAAGAGAAATTATCATCATACCTTAGGGCTTACCAAGCCAATAGCTGAAACATACCATGCATACCTTGTTGTATTACTTGTGCACATTTTCACTATAGGTTGCTTAAAGAACTTTGTAATATCTTCATCAAGTACATCATTGTCTCTTTCTAGATCTGCATCTCAAAGTGATCCTTAAGAAGGATATACTCATCACATCTCATCAAGGAGGTTAGGAACATCCATATACTCAAATACATATGCAGGAAGTCCAAGAAATAAACATAATAATCAAATCTATAAGTTTAACGAGTAAGAAGCATCATAAGTCAAGATATACTTATCTTCAATGAGAGGTGATCCTCTCCCTCTTGAACCAATCTTCAAGAGCCACCAATGTCCATGATCGATATACTAATTTTGCCTTCAAGTATCGAACCAGATCTGCTAGGGATTATCCCATCTAGGGCTTCATCGAATCTTTGTCAAGTGCTTGAGAATATTTACTTAGGCCATGCTAGAGTTTCATATATCTAATCTCAAGCCTTTTCCATAAACCAAGGTTTTCTCTCCAAACCTAACCTCATATAATCCATCAAACCCCAATCATCAAGATTCCTAGGGTTATCTTCAAACCCTAGAACTCTTTTAGGCCTCCACCATCCTATTCTTGCTTCCATCAAAGGTGTCATCATCGGGGTGATATCCATGATTATTCTTCAGCCCAACCCTGATAACATGTTAATTTTTCATAGGGAGACATTGTTCTTTGCTATTATAGTTGCATTTCATCATTAATACATTAAGTTCACCCCATATAATCAATACGCTATTCATATCTACACCAATATACATCAACATGTGCAATAAAATAGAAAGAAACAACATCATCATCATCAATGTAGTGGAACATAAAAGGAACAGTAGAAGAAAAACATGCACACACATAGAGACAATAGGATTGGTCCAAGACCAAGGCAAAACCCACTACGGGGAAAACCCTTGCAAACCTTCTTCTTCTTAGATCATCATCAAATGATGCAACAAAAGAGAGTAAAATGATCCATAACTTTAACTTTGCAACAAAACAATAATGATATCCATGAAACAGATCTAATAATGTTAGGAATCAGAACCCTCATACTGATGGTTGTAATGATGTCACAAACTGATGTCAACTAATGTATTATTGTTGTCACTATGTCAAACATTGTTGAGCACTGTTGTCACTGTCAGTGAGCCCAATACATATGTTTGCAGCAGATACTAACAAATCAGATCTACAAATCTACATATATGTATAATAGTAGAGAGAAACCCAGATCTACCAAATCACTAAAGTCAATTCAAATCAAGATGTCAAACCCTAGATCTGAACTTGATTCACTCTCATCAAAACTATCTATGTGCGACCGAAACACCCTAGTCACTCTCTTAGCCACTGTATTTGGTCGACTATGATTGCATAGTCTCTCTTAGGAAGTTTTTATGTGTGCGACTGTGGCGCAATACCCCTAAATCCCAGAGTCGCACCCTTACAATTGTTGTGCGAGTGACCGGGGACCTGGACCTTCCAATCTGCCTCTAAAGCCATGTTGGGTAGCGTCGGCCCCACGTAACGGTTTTGGGGCTCAAAGCCCGCAATTTTGGGTAAAGGTATGGTAAAGACTCCATGAGATGCATGGAGCACGAAGTATAATGAGTCAAGTCAAAGGGTTGTCCACCCAAAAATAATGTAAAATGAGTTGGCCTGTCCATGGTCCACGGACCATGGAAATGTATAAATAGAGCAAGGCTCTATGGTTAGAAAGTAGTTTTTGGGAAGTATTCTTTTGATCTGGAATGTAATGGGTTTATGAGGCAAGAAGTCTTGTAGCGTCTGTAAGTCTGAGTCAAGGGAGTTGGTAGAGAGATAAAGGCTCTGCAGCTATGTGCGCAGAGGCCTGGTAGATTCCACAGCTGTGTGCGCAGCTAAGTGCACAGGGCAGATCTAGTTGTACTAAAGAGAATATCAATAAAGATAATAATTTCTGAATCATTGTGTGGTTCCTTGCGGATTTGTCTGTTGCTTATTTTCTGAATTTATGCATGATCTGTGGTTTAGATATTTCTTTATAATTTCTCGCACTGGTTATCTATATTAAATGTTTGCTTAAAGACCGTAAGAAGTATATATGATCTGTAACAAACTTAGTAATAATAATATTAAGGATTTATCTTGTTTTGGATCTACGTGGGAGCAGAGTAGAGCGAAGCTACAGAATGGTTCGCAAACCCTCCAGACCACATCAAGACATCCCAAAGGTGTAGAAACCTGGTTCCAGCACCCTCCCCTGCTACCTTGGGTGAGACCCCATTCTGCACTCCACAGGCTGTTGTTGAAAGGGTGGGTAGCTGCGGGATTTGTTTGGCTAATAACTCTTCCAAACCTAGGTCAGGGTCCAATAAGCCAACAAATGGTTTTGTTGCTGGGATCGGGATCTGCCTAAGGGGTGTCTGATGTTGGGACACTGGAACCCTATAAAGAAAGAGCTTGAAGATTGGTTGGATCAGAAGCTTCATGAGTTCGTGGTTCAGGAAAACAGAAATCTATAGATATCAGAATAAAAGTGGTTGGATCGTTACATATACACAGATATCCATGAGATCTTCTTTGTGTCATTATCGAAAGAGTTGTATGAGTGGATCGCAAGGCTAGCTGACAGCATGGGAAGGTGCAGACTAGATCAACCCATTGTGTGGACTCTAGAATTGGTGCGTAGACTAGAAGCATCTGAAGACAAAATCACACGTGCAGTAGATCACTGATTGGATCGGATATTAGGAGGGTTCATCACTGAGTTCGTGATAGAAGCAACTGTGAGCTACAGTGAAGCAGAAAGGAATTTTCTCCAAGGACCGCAGGGTAAGTACATCAAATCATTAAATACTTGGATTAAAATGTTGTTATGTGAAAAATGGATTATGAGTGTTTATTGATGTTTGGCGTAACGCGTAGTGGAAGAGGCTACCGAGGAACCGAAGGATTAGAGAGCATTCCTTTGATTTCCATTTCGCGAGAAAGTGAGGAAGAACTCGTATGGTTCTCTCCGATAAGTGTAGTCTGATTGATTGGGTTGCGCATCCCGCTGATACCACCACCATCCATGCCATCACTTACTTCTCCTACATCGAAGCCATCTTCACTGACCCCACCTCCGCCACCACCGAAGGTTGCGATGGCAAGTGCAGTCAAGTTGCTAGTATTTAAAGGTGTAGGAAACAAGGAACCAGGTCAATTCTGGTTTGTGGTAAAGGCTGTATGGGAAGCCCAAGGTATAATGGATGATAACATCAAAAAGGCGACTCTGGTTAGTGCGTTGCAAGACCATGCATTGACGTAGTATATAAAGTACTCAAGAAATCATCCGAATGCAAGAATAGTAGCGATCTAGGATGCGTTGACCAAAGAATTTAGTCAGCCGAAATCAAAAACGTAGTTGTTCATTGGGTTCAAGGAGATCGCGATGTTACCTGGTGAAACCCTGTGGGATTTGGATCATAGATTGAAAAGCACAATCCGTGAGGCTAACATGACGTTGACAGATGCACAACATTACACATGGTTTGTGGCATCTTTGACACCACATCTGAGGACGACGCTATCATAGCAAAAGATCTCAACCCAAGCTGAAGCATTAGAGACAACAATGAGGTTGCACGAAACTCCAATACAGGATCCAGGGTTGGGAGTTCAGCAAATCCACATGCAACTACAAAACTTGTGCTTAGAAATGCAAAGCTTGAAGCAAGAAAGGGTGCCCCAATTAGAGGCACATATAGAGGGAGGGTGCATTAAGTGCAAGAGTCAAGGACACAACAAGGACCATTGCCCCATCTTCGCAAAGTATCTGGCGGGAGGGGGGCTTGATGCCATTGAAGCTGAAGGTACAAGCAGGGCCAAGTGTGGCACCCATGCTCTGGTGCGCAATTTTTCAAGTGGGGGGAAAGCATGGAACAGACAACTGCCACCTGTTGTAGAAGTATACCCAGACCCCGCAGTAGTTGTATTGCAACTTTTGTAGATCAGTGGGTCACGACGAGCAAACTTGTCGAAGTTACAATTTAATGATGGAGAGAACCCCAACCTATCGAGTGCATATTGAAGCACAGGGTTTTGACCTAGCTATCGGGCCACACAAGGGATTTCAAGGACGCAGGCGAGGAAGAGGAATGGGGCCCGGGCAAGGGCATGGACAGCTGATCTGTTATAACTACAGAGGACCAGGTCACTACGTTCATGACTGTACGAATCCAACGAGGATATCTTCTCCATATGGTGAGAAATTTGACCATGAAATGGTAGACTTTCTAGTGCTTATGGCCCAGATGCGCCAAAAGGGCGTATTGCAGCCCACTCCGACTCAAAATGTCCAAATGATGAGATCAGAACCCTGCAAAGATGAACCCAACATAAACATGGTACTAAGGAGCGGTTCAACCACCAGAGGAGATGCAAGGAAACAACCTGGAGAAGATGAGAAGGGTCGCGGTGCTCTGACAAAGGAACCTGACTTGGAAATAGAACAGGCGAAAGGGATGTCTAAAGAAGCTTAGAAGAGCTTCACGAAAGTCTCTACCCCAGGTGATAGGAATCCAATTGAGCCAGGAATTGATCCCTCTATGATTACCACCTTTTTAGAGACATGTATGAAGTTTCTACATGATAATAGGATGGTTAAAGGACTCCAAGAGTTGATTACTAGATGTGTGGGATCAGGGGAACTGCACGTAGTCCAGAAACTGGGGAAACATGCTCTGCACACCGGGCAGGAGATGTGACTAACGGCACAAATCAATGAATACAAGATGGACCAGGTCATTCTGGATCTAGGGTCGGACGCAAATGTATTTCCTAAACAAACGTGGGAATGCATGGGTAGGCCTCCACTACAATGGTCTCCTATTCAACTATGGATGGCCAATCAACAAAACATACTACCGATGGGACAATTACAAGGGGTAACAGTGGACATTGAAGGAGTAAGTACGCAGACTCATTTTGAGGTAATAGAAAGTGTTGATGACAGTAATCCATACCCTACATTACTAGGAATAGGTTGGGCCACAGACATGAATGGGGTTATCAACTTGAAATGATGGAAATGACATTCGAGAAAAAGGCACTTCGCATCATAGTTCCACTAGACCCAGCTGAAGGAGTGCACTACACCGAGCCGGTGCGCGACAAAAACAATGACGAGGAACTAGACTGCATCTACCAAATAACAGCGCAAGACCAGGTTCGGGTGAATCCCTCAGTGGACGGAAGACTCTCATGGGAGCGTGATAGTTTTTGCACATCGGATTTAGATGAGGAGATCGAAAGATGGTAGAATAGATTGCAAGAAGTCACCACACTCAACTGTAATATGATGATTAGATCACTGCGGTGCACAACCATTGAAGTAAGACAACGGCCAGCGGATAACGACACAACAAATGAGGAGCAGTCCATCAACCCTGGTACCTCAATCATAGAACATGAGCGGCATAGTGTGACAAACGAAGCACCGCGTGCACCGATTTGGCGTGCGCACTGATATGGTGTGTAAATACGAAGATGAGGAGGAACGACCGTGGAGGTAGAAGGTGGTTCTGGGTATGGATTGGCGGACGCACGTGGCGAACGCGGCTAAGGCAGCTAAGACAAAGCCGGGTGGCCCCCCATCTATAACAACGGACACAGTGGTATGCTGCATAATCATCGACCCAACTGAATAGAGCAGGGTGGGCCGATAAGACCGTGAACAGAGCAGGGTGGGCCGAAGAAACTCTATCCCCGGTCGAATGGGAAATAAAGGGCATTTCACCGACCACTGCCCCTGTCGCTCGACCTGAATGAATAGACCTCCACGAAGGGATCTGACGGTTGCGGGAAGCCATTCAGCGCAGTAACCTGAGAATTCATGAACTGGAGGAAAGCGGGGCACGACTAAGAAGGAAAAGCGCGAGGCTGGACGAAGAAATTGATAAAATCAAAATAGGAGACACACAAACAGGTCGCGCCAGCACACAGGGAAAGGAACTGGACCTGGACGACCCTCCT
Organism: Pinus tabuliformis; assembly: GCA_031772625.1. Classification (NCBI taxonomy): domain Eukaryota; kingdom Viridiplantae; phylum Streptophyta; class Pinopsida; order Pinales; family Pinaceae; genus Pinus; species Pinus tabuliformis. The sequence continues at coordinate 976,830,157 of CM062812.1, forward strand.
ATGATACTAGCACAAGCCGTGATCCTGCTATCATGGTTGCGACTACACCCTAGGGCACAAGGGAGCACCGACCGCAATACGCTACTAGACTCACAGGAACGCGAAGGGTGCCCACAGCCTAGGCTAGTAGGGAAGACGAAGGCTCGCACAAAGGGTGCGACCACCTGACTATCCGTAGGAGGCCCAGTCTTAGTGCTCCACGCAGTTGAAAGAGGGCGTGGGACTATAAAGCAAGTTGCAGGAAAGCTGCGTGATTTGGCATGGCACGCAAGGGTAGTCAAACGCATAGGACACATCTGCGTACCATGGGCTGTGCTACCGTGGGAGAAGGATGGAAGACGACTGTTGCAGGTACTATTCATGATAAGATGTCCCATTTAAGATGCCAAGGAGTGGGCGGCGGGCAATTAAGGCAAAGGGGTAACCGCCAAGATCGCATTAATGAGCCACGAACCAGGCGAAAGACCAAATTTGAATTTGAAATCATATATAACACATAAGGGAAGGGGCACACAACAAAGCCTGATCATTCAAAGAAGAGAATGCCCTAGGTTCAAGCCGAGAGGAGCAAGATGGATGACACACCAATGGAAGAAAACCCGTGGTTTCAGGCAATGCCAAAGGCATGGCAAGAGGCGTTCCTCAAGTCGATGGCCACCAAGGAGGTTCCACAGAATCCTACACCACAGGCAGCCAAAATCCCTAAATCACCCAGGATGCCGCGGACGAAGAAGGAACCCCAAATACTTGGCCAAGTAAGAAGGTCGTCGTTACATCTACGATTTAGCAAGCTCACAGTGGAAGAAAAGGCCAAAGTTGTTACAATTGAAAGTGACGAGGAGGAAGAGGGACCTCCGACCTATGTCGAAGAAATAAACCCAGACGAGGAAGGCGAAGAAAATATCTAGCCAACCCGACGACCCAAGTATGTTCCTCCAAGCAAAGGGAAGGCTAAGGTCCCTGCAAATCTAGATGACGTTGAAAACATCCTCATCACCCCGTCTCTTCCAAAAGGGGTTCCACTTGAAGGCTCAGTGATTGGTCGTATTTCGACGATGAAATTTGAAGATTGGGACCTTGCAGATACAGAAAAATTTCCCCATTTGGCGACCAGCGAACTCATGGAGCAAAGCGCGGAAGGGATGGTTACGACACTTCAGCCGAAGTACTAGCTGCAAAAGGTGGAGGAAGCTGGGTTGCTCTGTCTCCTATCCATTCCCCACTTTTTCCGGCCCCCTATTACAATATTGGTCATTAGACAGCTACTCTGTCTAGTACACAATGGCTACTTATGGATAGATAACCCCGTCCACATCATGGCAGAACTTATTCATACGATCTCATAGCTCCCTTGTGAAGGAAGAGACCCCAGGGAGATTGTTGATAAGAGTGGCAATGTGACAATGACAGAAAACTTGAAAAAGAAATACAACCTGAAGAAAGTGCAGCAAGGGTATACTATTGACAGTATTTCAAACAAAGTGGTCCACGTTGCTACCCAGTTTCTGGTAGGGAAAGTGATGTGGAAATGTTGCAGCAACGAGGTTCCAGCGATAGTCGTCACGCTAGCTGAGAAATGCGCAGTAGGGGAACGGTTCAATTGGGTGCAATTCCTCTGTGATGAGTTTTTGACCAACTATAGGGAGGTCCAAGAGGAGGGAAAGACCTTCTGCTACGTGTGGCTACTGTTGTCCATCGTGTTGGTTACCAGTGAATTACCCGAAGACAGCTAATTTCCCTCTTTGGACCAGGATTGGCCAGAAGCCGCCAAATTTGTGTCACTCTGGGCAACCAAGGATGCTGCAAGAATCCAGGGCATCAAGATTTTTTGGATACTGATGGACGCAAACGTTCGACACTGGGTCACCCAGCAACCCTGGCTGTCCAATGAAATCTATGATAGTGTGAAGCACATAGCCAAGTTTAAAGCAGACATGCACTTTGTCTACATCTGGGCACACAAGGACCCCGACCAGATGTGGACTACACTTCCTTTCATTTCCATTGACGAAGCTATCAATGCGGTATTGGATACTTGGCCACCGGAATGGCGCAGACCAGATGCAGTGGGGCGCGATGAGGCTGTCATCTAGAAATAGAAGGTTGAAGCTAAGTGCTTCACATAGCAGAAGCGGAACGAACAACATGCTTTGAAAGTTCAAGTGGCCTGGGAGGCAGCACAGACTTCGACAGGCAAGGCACCAGTAGGGGGGGTTGTGACGACAAAGGATGAAAGTAGTTTGAAGGTGCCCACAGAGACAGCTGAGGAAACAGGGATAGAAGGAATGCCGCCAACCACCATGGGGGAACCCTTAAAATGACCGCCGCCAACAGAACGGATGAAGCCATAGAAAAAGGCCAAGGCATCTAAATGGGATGGAGGAATGACCACATTGACTGAGGGTGACCTAGGTGACATAGGGGACACAGTCCGCAAAGTCACCCAGGAAGCAATAGACGAGGCCATGTCGGAGCAACAGATTGTGTTGGGGGCGCTCCATGCGCAGATACAGGAACTTGGGACACGGGCATCGCAGCTGGGAACCATCGCTACTCAGGGAGGTACGGGTATGTCAGCCACTGAGAAGCTATTAAAGGCCCAAATGGCTCATACTATAGCGATTCTAGCAGGAGCATTGATAACAGAAAATGTTGCAGACAAAGCTGTAGTGGGCTAGCTTACGGGGCTTGGATTAAATTTGGCTGCTCTCCCATCTGAAACCATGTACCAGCTCTAGGACAGCACAACGATGGATCTCCGCACCAGGGAAGGACACGCGGAATAGGTCCTCAGCAAACAAAGAATTAATATAGAACAACTAAGCCTCCAACGGGACGAAGCTATCGCACAGAGTCAACAGTTGGAGCAACTGGTAGGGGAAGCATGTTTGCGGGCCCCTAAGCTGGAGATTGCGGCCGAGTTGCCTATTGGAATTCAAATCCACAAGCTAGCTAGTGGGTTCTGAGAAGTAAAGGAGGAGGCCGCCAGGATTCAGTTGGATCTCAGCTTGCAGATTACAGAGTTGAAACTACAAATTCAGCTGAAACCAGAGGTCACCGAGCAGCACAGAGGCCTCATTAAATCCGAGTGGGAAACAATCACATGTGCCATGAAGGAGTGCACTGAATTTTTGGATCAGTCGCTTATTACGCTCAATTCCATCCAGGAAGATCCAACCTTACAGCGACTAGAAACGGAGGCCAGGGAGCTCCAACAATCCTATGATAATGTCAAAGGAACTGCGCAGACAGTTTCTATTATGCAGCGCTTGGCCAAGATGAGGGAGGCCCAGGCCCTGAAGATACAAGTTGATGCTACTCGATAGAAGGAAGCAGTGCTTAAAGAACATCTCCAGCCATGGCTTGATGAGGCATTCACGGTTTCCACCGCCATCGAGCGCAAGGTGGCACACATGCAGGCAGAATATGCACCTGGCGAAGCAGCTGAAACAGAGACTGAGGGGTCGGCGACCTGTGTCGAACAGGTACAGCTGATGGCGGAAGAAGTTGCTGCAAGTACAAGCGAAGCACAGAAGTTGCTGACTGACCTCCACGCGAATATTTTCGCACCAGCCGAGTGACTCGGGATGAGTCACAATGATTGCATTGGGGCCATGTTGGGTAGCGTCGGCCCCGCATAATGGTTTTGGGGCTCAAAGCCTGCAATTTTGGGTAGAGGTATGGTAAAGACTCTGCGAGATGCAGAGCACGAAGTATAATGAGTCAAGTCAAAGGGTTGTCCACCCAAAAATAATGTAAAATGAGTTGGCCTGTCCATGGTCCGCGGACCATGGAAATGTATAAATAGAGCAGGGCTCTATGGTTAGAAAGTAGTTTTTTTGGGAAGTATTATTTCGATCTGGAATGTAATGGGTTTATGAGGCAAGAAGTCTTGTAGCGTCTGTAAGTCTGAGTCAAGGGAGTTGGTAGAGAGATAAAGGCTCTGCAGTTGTGTGCACAGAGGCCTGGTAGAGTCCACAACTATGTGCACGGACCCCTGCAGCTGAGTGCGCGGGGCAGATCTAGTTGTACTAAAGAGAAGATCAATAAAGATAAGAATTCCTGAATCATTGTGTGGTTCCTTGTGGATCTGTCTGTTTCTTATGTTCTGAATTTATGCATGATCTATATATGGGTTTAGATCTTTCTTTATAATTGTGTGCACTGGTTATTTGTATTAAATGTTTGCTTAAAGACCGTAAGAAGTAGATTTGATCTATAACAAACTCAGTAATAATAAATATTAAGGATTTATCTTGTTTCGGATCTACGTGGGAGCAGAGTAGCGCGAAGCTACAGAACGGTTCGCAAACCCTCCATACCACATCAAGACATCCCAAGGGTGTGGAAACCTGGTTCCAGCACCCTCCCCTGCTACCACGGGTGAGACCTCAATCCACGCTCTATGGGCTATTGCCGAAAATTCCAGTAGCTGCGGGATTTGTTTGGCTAATAACTCTTCCGAACCTGGGTCAAGGCCCAATAAGCCAACAAGCCATAGGCGCTCCCATAACCCTTTGTGTTAGTGTCCAAGGGTCTATAGTCTCTCTCATAGGCCTATGTTCTAGTACCCAAGGACCAAAATTCCCTATTCTATGTCAGCGACTGAGATCCAGAAGACCCTAACCCAGAGCGAACCTTTCACCTATGATTTCAAACCCTTAAGCGAACTCCTTCCAACGAACCTGTGTGAACCAAGAGAAAAGAGAAGAGAAAATGTGTCTAAAAGATCTTGAGGTCTCTTCTATTTATAGGCTTTCCTGAGGGTTCACTTGGGGTTAAGACTAACCCAAGTAGTTACTCATGTGGTTAGAGCTAACCCATTTCATAATACAAAATAATTCATAACTCAACTTATGGTGACCAAATTGGCTAATATTTAGGTTGATTTTCGTCCTCTCAAAAAGAGGAATATAATGCAATAATTATCTCAGTCATTTGAGCTGTCCAAGGTGGAATTTTACCGTAGTTGAAAAAAATCAACATGCACCAACACATATCCCGTATTCTAGGTTGCAAGCAAAATGACAGTTATGCAAATTGACCTGATTTTGTTTCTTTGATGCCAGACTCAATCTAGTTTGAATGTTATTTCTTGAGTAAATAGTTTCAGACTTACTTATTTTATGTTGTGCCTATATGAAAATGCAACATGGAAATGGATAGTGTTATTCAACCATAGTTTTCCGGTGATGTTTAGATAAAAATGGTTATTGGAAATTCAATGATCCTGCAAGTTTTCTGGATGCTAAAAGTTTTGTTAGATTGTTGCAGAGTTTACAATCAAATCTTTTGTTATGCAGAAAATATTATAATAGCTTTGGAATGTTATTTTTTAGCTTAACACAAAATGACATAAAACATATGAAGTTATAAATTGTTACCTAATTTACTTATTCTAGTGAAAAAAGTTCATTCAATATTTGGATAATGTGAGAAAGGCAACAAAACATCCAAGTTATGAATTGACATTTAGGATCTCAAATTACTTTCGCAAAGTAAAATTTGGCCGATAACAAGGCAAGTCTGCATAGTAAATGTGTTGAATATGTGTTAGTTCATTGAATAATTACATAAAATACTTTTATTTATTGGAAAAAGAGCTTTACTTAATGAAAATATAATGCAGTTTACGATATTAATAAAATAGTATCTCGATATCAATCTCTAAAGCATGTAAAATGGATCAATCATGAAATGTAATTGTTTCAAGTGGAATATGTCAAGTTGGAATTTAAGTAAAACGTATATGATTTAAAGTAACAGATTTCATAACAGTATTTTCCGATTAAAGATCAAGCAAATCAGTGCTAGCCACATTAATGGCAATCACTGGATAGTGGATACCATTAAAATCGATAGTAGTTAAATGTCGTTACAAAACTTAGATGTCAATTTGTGATTTAGATGATTCATTTCCTCTGACGCATTTTATATATGCCTATTTATTTTCAAAGCAATTTGTTAATGTTCATTTTTTTTCTAGACTCGTTAGTAAGTTATAGGAAACCGACTTGCTTTGTTGTTATGAAATTGTTGTGTTTTAAGGTTTTGCTTCATAATTTGCCTGTTGTTTTTTGGATTTATTACTAATAGTAAAGAAATGACCCAAGGAAACAATGGTAGGACCACAGAGGAACAAGTAAATGCAGGGAGCCAAGATATCTTAATGCTCAGTCAATATATCATAACGATTAGTAAATATATTTTAATGCTAATGGTTAAATACTAGAACTTCAAAAAATGCTTAGGCATCTCAAAGATGGACTAGACGTCGTAAGAATGTTGTTAGAAGAGCTATTATAAAACATGAACAAAGGAATCATATCTTGATTCTAGTAGCATAATCAATAGAATTTTTAATTTCCAAGAACAATGGTTAATTAATAAAGAAATTGCTACCATTTTTTGCTATTTATTGAGCCAATTTTGAAATTCAGTATATACTAAAGGCTATGTATTGTAATATTCTCGACAGAGTTGAAGAAACAACAAAAAAACATATCAAACTAGTCTGGATTACAAATGTATGTATAAATGCAATATGTTTTAAGTTATATCATAATCTTGCTTATTCGGCTTAGAAATTTATTTCATCTTTGTATGACAATGGCTTATTTAGACGTTTGCTTAAATCTTGTATGGAATAGATTTTTAAATAGAAAAAATGAAAATTGTAATTGTAAAGTAATGTCACTAAAAATTGCAACATAACCAACTTGCAATATTTCATGAGTAGTTATAGAACTTGAAGATTTCATAAATCAACAAAATAATGTAAGAAATGAGACTGCAAAAAAGCAAAAAATGACATAGCATAGTACAAAACATAGAGCCAGAACAAAAATGGTTCATTGGATTACATTTCTGTACAATGTCATATTAGCATTTGCATTTGTAGAAGAAATTATTGTTTCCTCTGATGATCACATTGCTAATCTTGTTTCCATGAGTTTAGCATATTGATTGATAATGTGAAATCAGATCCCAAATATCAAGTAAAATGAAAGAGTTGCTTGAAAAAAAAAATACAATTCCTGAACCAAAAAATTTGAGCCAATTTTAGGATGCTTGGTAATGCAAGGAACGATAACTATGTTGTTACTAAATTTCTTAACAACGTTAAAAAATAAACTCGTCATTGTATACATACAACTATGTTTTGATCGTCTATTGTAAATGTGCCATGTGTCTCGAAGTTGGTCAAGATTTCAATAGCATATGTTTTCTCTACACAATATTGGTCATATCAAATTTGTCGTATTGTAGGTAATATTCTTTCCAGTTCAACACCTGTCAGAATACATTATATTTCAATCCTATCACTTGCATGGATGATGCAGTTTAACCGATGAAAATAAAGGAAGCAAGAGTCCTGCTTGCAAGCGTTGCAATAAAGCATAATTTTATTCATTTTTCTAGTACTTGTAATTGGAGTACCACATCTCTCACATACAGTCTCAAATGAATTCTTATATGCACTAATCGCTCTCAGTTATCCATGGAAATATTGTAAAATTGATATAGAAAACAAAGTCTTAGTAACATGAAATCAAATGTATTTTTTATTTCTTGTTCTTCATATATGTCTATTTAAACAATATGATATAGTTTACCGTGCATATTCCACTTGGCGAGGAAAATAATTTTCTTATATTGTCTGCTTTCTTTCCTTTTTTCAATGGACAATATGAACGTTGATTGGGAAGTTCATAAAACTCTTTATTGCTTTTTTATTATGTTTTTTAGCAAGATCAATGGAAAAATATTTTGTTGCAAATCTATTTGAATTGAAACACATGTCGAAACAAGTTTACCATGTACTTGAACCTATTACATATGTAGCATTTGTAAAACAATACATGAAAATCATGTAACAAATGAAGAATACATTTTTTCTAAACATTTGGATATACATACCTACGCATATGTAACTATTTTTATTTCAATGAAAATTGGTTTTTCTCGTGGGGAAAAACAAATAGATGGATAATAACTTTGTAATAATACTGTTAGTGTCAGCCTTTCCAGCCTTCCTCTAGTGATGAAATGTGCTCTTACAAAGTGATTTTGAAGTGTCAAGGTCAAAATTTGTCATTTCAGTGAGTCTTCAAGCAAAATTTGGTCACTAGGCATTAGGTCTAGGGTTTGCTTTTACTCCTTCTAAAGTTGTCCAAATGGCGGTCCATGTCATCATTCAACTGAGCCTATCATCATTCAGAGGGTTTTCATTATCATGTCAGTGTCTAATGAGTCATTTTACACCTTATTCATGCTTCAGTTGTGCCTAGGCAAGCTCATTTCCCTCTCCTAGGGTTTTGAAGGCAATTTCTCTTGGATGGTTAAATCACCAGAAAAACTTGTTTCCTGATGTTCATACACCTTCCCCTATCCTTAAAATACCTTATCAAACACTTCCCATCCCTTAGATCTGCCAAATTCCTCATTTTTGCGCAAACCCTAGTTTCTAGCTACAACCTGGCAATTTTCTAGGTTTGGCCTGTGTTTTGCCCTTTTGGACCCCTTCCCCTTACTCAATCTCTGAGATTCCACTTTCCTCTGCTCCCTAACATCCCTCCCTACTCCCAAAAATTTCCCCAAGAATTTAGAAGCCCCCTATCCCCTTCATTTCACTCCATTTCGACAAAATTCCTTGTTTCACACATCGGGACAAGTTGCACTCAAATGATGTTTCAGATAAATAAAAGATGAATTTTCAAAAACTGAGAGAGGTTTTTGTCCATAACATGCCAGAAAAGAAAAACCTCATTCACTTTTTGCACAGGTGTCATGGTTTTAGAGAAATGCCAAAATTACAATCGCCAGATCCAAGGAGTTTGGCCAAGGCACAAAAAAGGAGAAAGAGGTCAAATCCCCTCTGTATCTTGGCTGAGGCTTCACTAAAAGATCATGGCACTCATTAGCCTAGCCACAGCTCAAATCCCAAAAAAATTCTGAAAATTTTGGGTAATTTTGGCAATTTTTGGAAATTTACAGGTTTTGGCTCCTCAACGGGTCTCACCCCCGGTGAGACCCTTTGTCATGACAGCTCCTTTTTGCAAAAACTCAGAATTTCTAGATTTTTCATGCAAATTTACATATGCCTATGGATGGAATTGAGTTTTTATGGAGTGTTGGGCCTCCAAAAGCTCAAAATACATGCAAAATTTGACTTTCTGCCCCTTTTTTGAGTTGCAGAAACCAGTCTTGGGAGAATTAAGTTTTTATAGGGAAAATGACCTCCAAATTCAAAAATTCCAGTTGGGTTGGAAAGTAGACTCATAGACCTTTCCAACGAGCTATCCTGCACCCAATTCAGACACCTACAAGTGCCTCAAACAGAGCTCCAAAGGGGCGCGACCCGTTGAGCAGGGGGGCGCGACCCGTTGAGCAGATTTTGCCAGAATTGACTTGTTCAGCCCAGAAAACGCAGATTTGACTCTTTTTGAGGTTAATGATGGTCCTCTTGGATGTAATTGTGACACTTTTTAGATACTTTTACTCTTGTTTAACACTTCTAGAAGATTCATTTATGTAAAGGGTAAAAATTGAATGTATGAACTGGTTTCCAAGTTTATAGAGGCAAGTTGTTTTGACTGCCTATTTTCTAGTGTCTAGTTTAGAAGTTGTTGAAACAGCTCCTAGGATAGTGAGCTCGACCCATGGAGGCAGGGAAAGAGGTTAGATCATCTATATTATGTACTTTCTTGCTCATTTTCATGGTTGGACTCTTGAGGGAGAAGCTATCATTGTATATTTTCACTGTATCTCTGCAATTTTTGGCTAAGGAAGACCAGGGTTTTGCAGTCATCTTTGGGATTCTTGTGGACTCATGTGTTGATGGTGTGTTTCTCAATGTTCTTGTAAGCTTTGTTATGTGATTCATTTCCTTTCTTTACTGCTGCACATTAAACAAATGAAGTGTTAAAGTATGAATTCATGCTAGCCATGCTCTGCTTTTAAATTTGTTTAATTTCCATGTTTTCTACTGTCTAAAGGGAATTCAAAGTTATTGTTTGCTCTCTTTAGCTCCTCATCTTTCATTCCTGATCATCCATCTCAAGTTAAGGCATCAATACTGTTTCCTACCTCGCCCCAAGGAACCCCCTGCAGAAACTGTGTCCAATCCCCGCACCCAAAATTGCAATTCCTCAATTTGCCACCAAAAACCCAAAAAACCCCAAATCAACCTTTTTAATCAGTTTACTAGCCTAATATCAGTGTTACCTTGTTGGTCATCTCATCCCATTGAAGATCTGCCGAGATTGACCGGAGAGAGCCTTCTCCTGCCCCGTAGGGCTAGCTACGAGGCTAAATGGTTTGATGTAGCCTTGAGGTTTACCTTTCTCAGCCTGAGGTGAAATTTCAAGCGCTAACAAATACAACATTCAAATAAACAAAGCTTTATGTAGTCATGTCCTATTCTCCATTCTCGTCTTTGATTTTCAGCACATATTGCATTATTGTGTTTGTTACCAAAATTACAATAGCTGCAATTGTGCCCATTAGAAACGCATTGTCATTATGTGACAGATTTGCAATCGTTATGTTTAGAAAAAATTGGTAATCTGCACAAACAAGACAAATTTTTCCACATTACTAAAACTATTTAAACAAATAGTTTTTTCAAAATCACCACTATCGTATTTATGCTTTGGAATAATTTTGAAATATTCCATAGAAACACCAACATTTGCAATAAGCTTTAACTCATGTTGTTTGATTAATGAAGTTTGTCCTAATGATGGATCCCGATTGGGATTCGAAACGTTGATAAAAGAAATGGTTAATAATGTGGGTTCTCCGGCTTCTAATTCAAAAGAAGCAATGTTATTGTCATTTCCACTTTCTTATCTATTAAGTCATTATGGAGTATTGATTTTGACTTATTTGCTTTGTCCAAAAAAGGTTCTATATCTAACCAAGACAATGCCATGACAAATATTTCCAGTTATATTGTTACTAATATCTTTGATCAATAATGGCATAGACTCAACCTCTTTTTGTCTAATCTGGAGCACTGAATTGAAATGATTTTTTTTTAATAGAGAAAAGAATAGAAAGACAAAGGAAAAAACAAAAACAAAAAGAGAAAAAGAAAGAAAGAAAGAAGAAATCTGATACAGAGTTAATTGAATGTGCACAAAATAATCTATTTGTGTTTATTTCTTTGTTAGTTTCTGTTTCTTTTGTTTTGTTTGTTGTGATATATGTTTCTATAGTAGTTCTCATCGCTATCTCTACACTCTCATCAATTTATACTATGACATCATTTGAATTCAATAATTTTTTCTTGTTCACAAATAATACACTAAAATCATTACTTAAAAGGACATTATAATTGAAACTAAGTAAAAACTATTATATGAAAATAGAATAATATAATGCAAATTCATTACTAGTGTACATAAATTCTAGATATATTTTAGTTTTAACAAATACAAAAGTTTTATAGAAATGTTCAAAGTACTTTTTGTTAGGATATTCTGACACATAGGAAATAGTTAAGGACAACTTGGTCTAGTATAGAGTTAGGTATAGAGTTAGGTAAAGTGTGTTTCTTTACTATGTACATTTTGTAACTTACAATCCAACGGTCACGATATGTAGTGATCCGACGGTTCATTCTCTCCTCGGTATTACCAACACTTGATCCGTGGCTTAACACCCGATTGGTCCATGATATCTATTTAAAGAGCATGGAGGATCATTTGTAGGGTAATCCGTCTATGAGAGAATAATATGTAAATCTTCATTCTTTTATTAATAAATTTCCTGAAGTGGTCGCGTTGGCTCAGGCCGTGGACTGTTTCCCTCTTTGAGGGTTTTAACCACGTCAAAATACTGGTGTATTGATCTGTGATCTGTTTGTGAGCGGTGTCCTTTGGTGTTCTGTCTAAGGAACTTACCCTGTAAATTCCTACATGGTATCAAAGCTATTTGAGGTCCGCGTCCGTTGGTGATCCAAATCTGAAGCCGGTAGAACTGCATCCGACTACCGTTTCCTAGATCTACTGTTTCTGACTGCTTTCAGGCCGAGAGGACTGCTCTGTTGTGTTGGGAGCATCTGTTCCAGTGAGGAACCCCTTTCGTTTCACGCGAAAAGGTTTCTGGTAGCCCTAGCTGCGTCATTTTTAAGATCTGGAGGTATACAGTGTTTATTTGCAATTTACAGTTATTTTCTCTCTGTTTATTTCGGTTTTCGGTTTATTTATCTTTTTTTATTACCGGATCTATACCTTTCATTTCTGCGTATGCTCTTTTCCCTGCGACTTTGTGCGATCTGGGCAAATCAGAAACAGAAAGGAAGGATTTTTCTCATGCGTATGCTCTTTTCCGCTGCACCTTAGTGTGATCTCGAAAAATCAGAAGCATTGAGGAAAATATTTAGTTTCCGGCTAAAGCTAACTTCGAGCTGCAAGGTTCATTTTTGAAAATATTTAGTTTCCGGCTAAAGCTAACTTCGAGCCGCAAGGTTCGTTTTTGAAAATATTTAGTTTCTGGCTAAAGCTAACTTCGAGTCGCAAGGTTCGTTTTTTTTTGTATGTCCGTGTTGGGTTTTGTGTTTTTTGTTTTGTAGGGAAAAAGAGCTTTCTCAAAGCAAGCACGCAACCCAAAGCATCAACCCCCCCCCCCCTCTCTCTCTCTCTCTCAAACTTTTTGTATAGCTCACTTGGTGCAAAGCTAATTTATGAGAGTAGAGGTCTTGGGTTCAAGTCTCCATTTTGTGGGGGCGGATTTTTCATTTCCGCACATTCCCGCACTTCGTCGGCAACTTCATCAAATTTTCTTCAAAAAGCCATAACTTCTTCATCCGGAAGCCGTTTTCAGAACCGTTTTTTTTTGTTAAACAGCCTAATTTTTCGAGATCTTTCCATTGAAACACTTAGTTTCAGCATCTATAGCTTCAGTTTTTTTTTAAATGGAAATTCCATGCCAAGTTATTCTTGACAGCACCAACTACTTCCAATGGTGGTCCTACATTGTGGATTTACTTAGAAGTAAAGGTCTTTACAGAATAGCCACAGGCCAAGAGACCAAACCGAAAGATGAAGACAAGGCAGCTAAATGGGAAAATAGGCAAGACCAAGCACGTGGGTTGATAGGGATGTCTATTTCTCCAGATCTTAGATTCCATATTGCAGAATTTGATACTCCTGATGAAGCAATGAAACAGATTACTAGAGTCTTTGGAATTAAAAATGAACTTAAATCCCATCAACTTGAAAATGAATTGCTTACGTTGGACCCCAATAATTTTTCTTGCATTGAATATTTTTTGTCCAAGTTCAAGGCCCTTAGACTTCTCTTAGAAGGTGTTAAGGTTAAGAAAGAAGATAGTAGCCTTATCTACTCCATTCTTACTAAGTTGAGACCAGCCTATTCTGTGTTTGTTTCCACCTTCCATTCTACAAGAGAAACCTTCATTTCTCAAGGACAAACCTACAAGTCCCTTTCCTTTGATTCCTTTTGTGATTGTTTAATAAGAGAACAAGAAAAACTCCCTTGGTCTTCTTCATCTTGGAAACTCTTCTAAAAAAGCGTTAGCTGCCCAGCAGCAACCAAATCCAAAGAATCCTAAGAAGTTGTATCCTAAAAATAATGGTCCTAAACCAAACAAGGGTCCTAAGCAATTTCAGCCTCAAAATGAAAAATCATTTCAACAAAATGATAAGACAAATAAAAACAAAAGGATGAAGACTGATAGACATTGCAACTTTTGTAATCGAGATGGCCACTTAGAATCCAATCGTTTTAAGAAGATGGAAGCCTTGGAAGCAGCAATGAAGAAGCATAACATCCATTTGGAGTAATCTTCAACTTCAACTTCATCTTCAGGAATGGCACTTTCTGCGTGTGGTTGTCAAGCATCTCGGTCTGGATATGCACTAAATGTATCTTCTTCTTCTCATTCTCATGAGTGGCTCATTGATTCTGGAGCTTCTTATCACATGGCGAAAAACAAAGCCATGCTTTCTTCTTTAAATGATTGTAACACCAAAAATATATATGTTGGTGATGATAGATCTCTTAGTGTTGTAGGGACTGGAACTGTTCATCTAGACAATGGTTGGTTTAATGATGTATTATGTGTTCTAACCTTATCCTTCAATCTTCTATCTGTATATCAGATAACCCATTCAGGTGAAGGTAAAATCGTTGAATTTTCACCTCACGATGTTGTAATTAAGGACCTAAGAGATCCTAGATAGATTTTAGCTACTGGCATTGCTGATGATTCTACAAGGTTGTATAAGTTTCACAACTTTGGGTCATCAAATCTTCCCTCAGTATTTGTTGTTCATAATGATGAAGTGAGCAAACTTTTGCATGAACGATTTGGTCACTTAAACTATCGCTCTCTTCAGAATCTATGTAAAGGAAATATGGTGACAGGTCTTCCAATGGTATCTTGCAGAGATGGTGTTTGTTCCGGATGTGTACTCGGAAAACATCATCGGGACAGTTTTGAAAAACGTGCCTCTTGGCACGCCTCAGCCCCTTTACAGCTCGTGCATAGTGATTTATGTGGTCCACTTCCAGTTGTTTCATTCTCTGGCTACAAGTATTTCTTAACTTTCATTGATGATTTCTCCAGACGCACTTGGGTATACTTCTTAAAACTCAAGAGTGAAGTATTTAACATGTTCTTGGCCTTTAAGGCCTTTGTTGAAAAACAAACTGGACATCAAATTCTTAAGCTAAGATCTGATAATGGTGGAGAATATGTTAAAAACACATTCATCAACTTTTGCACTGAGAATGGAATTCAAATGCAACATACTGTTCCATATACTCCACAGCAAAATGGTGTAGCTGAAAGGAAGAATCACACCTTAAAGGAAATGGCTAATTGTATGCTTCAATCTAAAGGACTTAGTCTTAATTATTGGGCAGAAGCAATTAACTGTGCAAATTACATAATAAATCGCACTCCTACTAAGGTTTTAAAGAATATCACTCCAGAAGAAGCATGGGGCTCAATTAAACCAGATGTAAGTCACTTTCGTGTTTTTGGAAGTGAAGCATGGGCCCATATTCCAGATGAGAAACATAAAGCTTTAGAACCTAAGAGTGAAAAATGTATTTTTGTTGGATATTCTGAAGATGTCAAAGGATATAGACTTATTCCACTTAAGTCCAAAAATGTTATCATTAGAAGAGATGTAAAGTTTGCTGAAAATATATCAGCCTGCGAGCCTAGTTCAGCGGATGTGCCACCTCTCCCTATCTCTTCTACTTTTGAAAATATTTCTTCTTCAGATGATGAAAGCGAGGATGAAAATCCTTCCCCACCTTCTTAGGATCCTCCTTCAGCTCCTCAGCTTCCAAAATGGGTCCATGCTACTCGGGATGCAGCAGGTGATCTTGCCGGTGATCCTACAGATCAGCGACGTACACGTTCTCAGTTTGAGAGAGCCTCTTCTTTACTAGCTCAAGCTTCAGTGAATTATGATCCTGACACCTTTGCAGAAGCTTCAGGCAATCCAGATTGGGGAGCAGCTATGAATGAAGAATATCATTCATTATTGGCAAATGATACATGGGATCTTGTTCCTCTACCAAAGGGACGAAAACTTGTTATATGCAAATGGGTTTACAGAACCAAGTATGGACCAAATGGGAAATTTGATAAACATAAAGCTCATCTTGTTGCTAAGGGTTTTTCACAATTTGAAGGCATTGACTACACTAAAACCTTCTCCCCTATTGCCAAAATGATTTCTATCCACCTTGTTCTTTCCCTTCCTGCTTCTTTCAAATGGGAAGTCCATCAGATGGATGTTAAATCCGCCTTCTTGCATGGGGACTTGCATGAAGAAATCTATATGGAACAACCTATTGGCTTTATACAAACAGACTCCAGCCTTGTATGTTGGTTTAAGAAATCCCTTTATGGTCTCAAGCAAGCTCCTCGAGCTTGGTATGCCAAAATGGATAACTTTCTTTTAGAATCTGGCTTCTCTAGGTGTCATTTTTATAATACTGTCTACACCAAGAAAGTGGGCAAGTCTCTTATCATTCTTGTTCTTTATGTTGATGATCTTATCCTGACTGGTAGTGATCCCAACCTTATAAACCATGTGAAGTCTAGCCTTAAAAGGAAGTTTAAAATGACAGACTTAGGACACTTACATTATTTTCTCGGTCTTCAAGTCTTGCAATCCAAGGAAGGTATTTCCCTTTCTCAGTCCAAGTATGCCTGTGATATTCTACGCCATTTTCACATGGAAGACTATAAGCCAGCCCCTTCTCCCTTTCATTCTGGAGTCAAACTTTCAGTCACTTGTACTTCTCCTGAAGTTGATGCTACCTTATATTGTCAACTTGTAGGAAAACTTTTGTATCTAACCCATACTCGTCCTAACCTTTCCTTTGTCGTTGGCCTTGTTGCTCGGTTTATGAAAAACCCACATGAAAGTCATTGGAAAGCAGCTAAAAGAATACTTTGTTATGTTCAAGGTACAGTTCAGTTTGGGATTCATTACAGTGTCGAAGCATCTCCTCTATTGGTTGGTTTCACTGATTCCGATTGGGCTGGTGACCCTGATGATCGGAAGTCGACTGCAGGTTATGTGTTCACTCTTGGTTCAGGACCTATTACATGGGCTTTCAAGAAACAAGGTGCCATTTCTCTTTCTTCAGCAGAAGCAAAGTATCGTGGTGCCGTAGAAGCTAGTAAGGAAGCCTTGTGGCTTCGTCAGATCCTATCAGAGTTTGGCTTTCAGCAGCAGCATCCGACTACACTTTGGTGTGATAATCAAAGTGCCATTCAGATATGTAAAGATCCAGTCCAACATCAGTGCAGCAAACACATTGAACTGCACATGCACTCCATCAGAAAGCTCATTCATGACCATTTCCTTGAAGTGCAATATCGTTCAACAGATGATCAAGTTGCAGACATCTTTACAAAGGCTCGCACAGAGGCGAAGTTCACTAAACTTCGATTTATGGTTGGAGTTCAGGAAGTTATCACTAAGGGGGGATAGGCTCTAGTGCCTCCTTCCTTCTCCTATTGTGTCATATTTGTAAATCCTTCAATCCTATCCCAAGTTGTTCTTAAGGGGGGATGTTAGGATATTCTGACACATAGGAAATAGTTAAGTACAACTTGGTCTAGTATAGAGTTAGGTAAAGTGTGTTTCTTTATTATGTACATTTTGTAACTTACAAGCTGATGGTCACGATATGTAGTGATCCAACGGTTCATTCTCTCCTCAGTATTACCGACACTTGATCCGTGGCTTAACACCCAATTGGTCCATGATATCTATTTAAAGAGCATGGAGGGTCATTTGTAGGGTAATCCGTCTATGAGAGAATCATAAGTAAATCTTCATTCTTTTATTAATAAATTGCCTGAAGTGGCCGCGTTGGCTCAGGCCGTGGACTGTTTCCCTCTTTGAGGGTTTTAACCACGTCAAAATACTGGTGTATTGATCTGTGATCTGTTTGTGAGCGGTGTCCTTTGGTGTTCTTTCTGAGGAACTTACCCTGTAAATTCCTACACTTTTTTCCTTGTAATTGTTGTCTTGGATCTGAACCTCTAAGTGTCATATGTTTCCTAGAAATTTAAAATATTTTCTTTTAGTTATAGTACATAAAAAATATGGCCAAAAAGCAGCAAGGGGGGGAAAACACACACACAATGGGCTTTGTAATGCAAATATAATCAATGTACAATAAATAAAATAGAAATGTACCTCTTAGAAGAGTTATCATTGTCCTTAATGGTATATGTTCTTCTTGTATTCATTTCCACTGATATGACAATATGAGTTAGATCAAATATGCAAAAATAAGAAAAAAAGAGGCTCTAATTCCATAGCACAAAAGTACTTCAAACATAAGAACTATATGAAAGTAACGTATTTTGGCCAAACATGTTCATTTTTATCACATTATATAGTATTTGAAATTTGTATGTCATTTCTACAGGATTGTAACATATATTTTATAAATGTTCTTAGTAGTCACATATAGAACAAACAATGCATTGTTTACCTGTCAATAATGTTACATTTTTTTCACTTTAGCTCTAAATGATAATCCCTCATGGTGTGAAACTTCAAGAAGAATACCATACAACCCAGATGAGGATTCTATTTATAACCAACTTCTATCTATAACCAACGGAAAGCACAACCAAAATTAGTGGATATCATTATCACATTACCATATAAATACTGAACAAATTTATTAGATACTTAACAGAGTTGGACTGGTAGATAAGAAAAATTGCAATAAAAAAAACTAATAGAAAGTTAGCGAATTTAATGTCTTCCTTTTAAAAATAATGAAAAGAATCAATGCCACATGTTCCTAGATGCTTAATTTTTTTACATGCTTTGAAATAAATGGTTAACTGGTAAATATGATTAATTTCATGAATTTAATAAAGTGTTAAAGCTATAGGTTCAATAATTCCATTACCACTGTGGAAATTTGTAAAAGTAATGGTCATATGTTACTTAGCTCCCTAGCCAACACTTACTTAGCTCCCTAGCCAACACTAACAAATAAACCTTAAAAATATTTCCTAAACTTGTGTGGAGCGTTGCTTATGCAGAGTTTTCAATGTGCGGAAAGCTCCGCACATTTCTTTACATGAAAATCCCCGCACATTGTTTAAAAACTTTAAACAGGAGGTGGGAAAAAAAAAATTAGAGCTTCTTAACAATCTATCTTCAATACTAAGACTAATTTTATTTTTCTTTTCTTTTTTTCCAAGATCACAATATGCTAAATGGTAGTTTAAAGATCTGGAAAATTTTCAAGAAATTTTGTTAGATAAAATCAATGAGACCATCAGCTACATTTCATTGGTTTTTATTATGCAAAGCAGCTCATGATATTGTGAGTTCTCTAACAGTGTGTTATTTCTATGCCCAATGGCACTATAATTGACATGTTTGCAGGTATTTTTCAAATTCAGAGTAAACGGGGAATGCTGAGAAAATCTCAAAATAATATTATTATTTTTTCTTTTGCAGTGTAGATGATGGGGTATGTGCATAAAAACGGGGATGAAGACCAAACAATGCTTATGTGAATCAATTTCTCAAACTATTTCTCAACCAAGTAGCTTGCTACTCATTTCCATTATGGTGTGCTTATATGAAGGTGCAACATCGAAATGGCTAATCAATTTTCTTGAGTTTTCATTTGCGGAGTACTATTTAGTGTTATAGCTTTTATAATGTTCGAAGCAAAATAATTTTGTCACAAAGTGATAACGCTGAAATATTTCTGCATCCTCAAACATTTATTAATTTGTTATCGATATTTTAGGCTTCCTTTTCTTCTTCTTTTTTGTGGCATGCATTGTTATCTTGTTACATTTACAAACACTTCTTACATTCTGTAGAATGAAGATTAACTATGTTTCATTATGCAGAGTTTTTACTATGTGGAGGATGAAGTATGTGTGGGAAAATAGATATGAAAAGAGAAATTTGAATTGATATTATTATATTTCATTGCGCTAATCTTTGACTGTGCGAAGGGAATTTTATGTGAGGGAGAACGGAACTGCATATGGAACTTCATTCACACAAATGAAATTAATTTTATACTACGTTTGCATTTAAAACTTTTGCATATTTAGCTAGTAAGGTCAGTAGTTAACAGGTTTGTAATGTATTGCTTCTATTTATTCAGTTAGTGTTTTCCTATGTAGAAATATAGGTCACCCACATGTATATTGCAAAGTTCACTTTGTGGAATCTATTAATAATAAAATAAGCATAGTTCTTGCACCAGAGTGCTAACCAATGTTTCAAGTTTCATTGTGCAGATCTCCACACTTTGCACAATCTACTAATATCAAATTGCAAGTGCACTAACTCCAAAAGAGTTGAGAATACATTAAAAATAAAAAATGTCTTTGCACCTCCGCCATTTCACAGAAATTCCCCAAATCCTTTACTGTGCACATGCATTTGTTGTCTTCATAGCCTCTACACATGCACAACCACCTTCGCACGGTTACTTTTGTACTCAATAACGCCCTTCGATCAATAATTGACATTCGAAGTTGTTATTAATTGATGTGGGTTTTAGATATCATGGGGAGGAAGCAATCGTTGTGAAATACATTCCTAAATAAGAATTTAAAATGATATTTGTACATTTATTGTTATCATAAATGTTTCAAAATGATTTGGGAAAAGTGAAATATCTGCACACATGCATTTGTTTTTCTTACACACTTCTTTCGAATAGCCAACTCCGCACAACCACATATGTATAGCTACTTCCATATTTGCAAAATATGTTACTAAATAATAATTAAAAAAAAGTTTTATATTTATTATTTTAATAAACCTTGTGTGGAGCTTTGCTTGAGTGTAACTTTCACTCTACATATAGCTCTGCACATTGCTTGTTTGCACAAGAATGTCTCTGTAAATTACTTATTCTTCTTGAGAAAATTTAATAATTACAATAAAGGTACTTAACCTTTGTTTTTTTAATTCTGAACTGAGCAATTTCATTCACACTGTCAACAAGGTTTCATTGGGAACCCAATTCAGTATATATTAAATAAATGATTATCACATGGAAGTATTGCCCGAGTTGGCATTATTTCAAAAAATTAAAATATTAAATATAAAATCATGATTTTCAAAGAATTGAAATATTAATTTTAATTTATATTTTCAAAACTAACACAAATGCAAATCTTTTGAGCTTTTGTTATGTTTTTTGAAAACATTCAAATAATAATATTAATGTATAAATTGTTGTTGATTGTCTTAATCGATAGAACGGGAAGGTCCATTCAAATTTGAAACCGCAACATGTATAATGTTGATGCTTAATAATAATCTAATGTTAATATTTGTTTACCAATAGTTTAATGCTATTATGAATCTACTGTGGAAGTAGAGTCAAAAGTTTAATTGTAAAAATAATTCATGTGCCTTTTCTTACCTCCATGTATGGTTTTTATGTGAAAATGAAAAATCTTAAATTATGCAACGGGATATCCCTTGGGCATAAACAAATGTCAGTGAACACCTCTTTCAAACCAAGTGTGATTTCTGCACTCCAGCAAAATCAAATTCTTCTCCACTAAATACTTTTCTAAAAAATTGATTAAA
This sequence comes from Pinus tabuliformis, assembly GCA_031772625.1. Taxonomy (NCBI): domain Eukaryota; kingdom Viridiplantae; phylum Streptophyta; class Pinopsida; order Pinales; family Pinaceae; genus Pinus; species Pinus tabuliformis. The sequence goes on from CM062812.1 coordinate 976,851,267, forward strand.
GTTTGTGCTTTCCATATATTGAAATCTTTGTTTATGGTTATCTTTGTGTAAATAAGCATATGTGCGGAAATGCGGATGAAGTCCATTGTGTGCAGGAAGCTTTCAAGCTTCCATCATTTGGACCTCCACACTCTGAACAATGGAATCTTCTCACACAAGGAAAGTTGTTCTAAACAATGGAATCTTCTCACACAAGGAAAGTTGTTCATAAAAATCTCCACTGCTAATTAATTCATTAAAAATTACATAGTGCAACACAAAACCAATCAAAATTGAAATTGCATAAAATTAATATATCACTTTCATTTCGAAATATAGGAAAAAAATCCATTATGTACAATAGAAATATACGAGGAAATCATAATAAAATCCCTTCCTGGACTACTGTATTCAAGACAAATTTAAAAATATGAAGATAATGAACATTATTTGTGTTTCATATCAAACAGAACTATTTTCATGTTTCATGTTATTGGAATATATGTCTCAATGACATAATAAAGGTGCTCAAGGAATAAGTCTATAACATTAAGCAATACAATCACAATAACAAGAACTATATCAAGTTTCATACTTTAATCATCATAGCTATGATTGAAATAAATAAACATGGTACAAATCCATAGAAGATATGATGCAAAGCATTAACAACTCTAATTCTCAACAAGAATCGCTTGCACTAGTAATGAAAATTCTCAATGGCTCAGTTCATTGGCTCATTCACTATGTTATTCTGGCATATTCTCTTTAAATACCTACTCCTACATCCGGAAAAAGTAAATGTGTGAACCGCAATATGGAAAGAGGGAACTGCAAAAGAACATAAGGAACTACATTCAACAACTAGACTGTGTAACATTAATAAAATTAACAAATCATGATGAATGAACAAAAGTAAACAAAAATTGAATATGCAAAGATTTAAGGACAATTACAATTTGTCAAAGTATATACACTAATTGTTTCACTATCAATTGTCTTCTAGGATGCATGGCCTGTTGAAAAAATGTCTTCAAATTAGCTTGAATGAATTCTTTCATTGGCCCCATTGTAATTTCCGGTCTCGCATGTTGATTGAATAATCGCTTTTTTATCTCTGTCGTCTCTTATTGTAACTGAGCAATTAACACAAACTTCTTGTCATTAATTTTAACCAAGCCAACTAGCCATTAGGCTAATTTATTCTGAAGTAAAATAAGTTATATCATCAAATCATTTTTCCATTAATTGTTTTATCTTGTCCAATTCAAATGTTAGTGTATATTTTGTAATCAACTAAGAATTTTGTATGATGTATGGGCCATCTATATCTTGAACAAATTGCATCTCCTTTAGAAACACATCACTTATCCTATTCTTTATGCTCTCACATTTAGAAATAATGTTTTTTAGTGTATTGATTCTTTTGGACCATCTAGATTTGATTTTCCTCATTCGATTAACATTTGGAAGTTCTTTACTTTTCCTATCTAGATCAGACAACAATTTAAGCCTTTTACTAAAAGCAAGTCATTGTTAACAAAATGCTTGTCTTCATTAATATTACTTCTCACCAAATTGAGAAATGAGTTAATTTCCTATGCTAACCATATCATAATAGAAACCACATATTATGCATGTTCAATGATTTCTAACATTTGGCATATATCAATGACAATATGACATTTGACTGCATTAATCAACTGCAGAGCTCTAATAGATCCATGAGATGTGCTAGCAGTGGGAATTGCAGTTCGCTGAGTCCATATTGTGACTGGAATCATCAATAAAGGACCCATATTTAAAGAATTTTCCATATTTTCTATTGTTTCTTTCAGTACCAAGTTCTCTACTTTAAATTTCTCAATAGACATTGCAAGCACATTCTCGGTAGCTTCATGCAATGTCAAAACACCCATGGCTACAATTCTAGACATATGAACATTCATTTATGCTTTATCAATAACATTTTTACTATGCATCCTTAACTTTTCAATTTTCAATATTTTACCATCCCTATTATAGTTTGCATCTTAAAAAGTGGAAAACTAATCATCGAAAATAGAAAATTCTTTGGAAATTTGCTCTGTTATTTACTGATTTTCGTTCAAAGAAATATTGACCTAAGCAGGTAGCGGATTTTCAATTTCCTTGTTGATAGCTTCTTAATTGTTTCTTGTTTGTAGGGGAAGTTTTCACTTTGTCAATTCAATCATGTGCATTTTCTCTGGAATAAATGTTTGAAGAGGCTCCTTGCCATCTCTAGCAACTGATAGTTGACCATGAATCAGCTTTGCAGCTTCGATATATTTTCATTTTCTTTCACTTGAAGATGGAGAAAAAACAGTTTTGGATATGCAAACAAAAAATTGCACAGGTTTTCTGCGCCTTTTTTTGCACTTTGTTTTAATGCTAATACTTTCCTATTCAACAATTTCTCTAATAGTCATTGTTGCTTCTTGATTATTTCTCTGATCACTGTGACTCTTTTTTCTTTCATTTGCAACTTTTTTCAACAAGCTCTCACATTTGATGGCACCTAGATGTGTGATAAATAGGCCTTATGGATCAACATCTCTCCAACCTTAAGCTTATTATAAATTAAAAGAATGCAAAGACTTAAAAAATCTGCAAGTTGGCTTACATTCTTCACGATTACTCGTCCAACGATAAATGGAAAAGAAATAAATTGTGTCTTCCTTTCTGTTCAAATTTAACTTTCTAAGCGTAGTATTTCCTGCAGACTTCGTCAAAAAAATACTTGTCCATAACAATTCTTGGAAGCAATAGTGGTTTACCTCAAAACCCATAAATTCAAATAACTGTATTATTTTCTCTTTCTTCATGTATCCCTTTTCCCCAGAGGAAAACTTGTGCTTCACCAGATATTCAATGGGGCTCTCATCTAGTTATCATGAAAATAAGTTGCTTTACAAAAATATCTTGAATTAGACAAAAAATTAAAATAGCTTCTTTCTTCCACAATATGGGATAGCTGGACTGCATTAGTTCTTTGTCAAAATTGAAATCAGGGTTGTGGAAGGTCATCAAAAGTATGACTCAACACAAGGGTTGTTATTAGATACTCAATCATGAAGAATCTACAAATTTTAAATAAATTTACTAATTGAAAAAACGGTTCATTTGAAATAATATCAACCCAGTTGAATACACATTTTTTATATGAATAATGGATCACATAGAGAATGGATCTTGGGACACAGACCATAGTTTTTCCCATTAAACGTGCATACAGGGAACAAAACTCTATAAACATATCTCTAAACAAAATAATATCTAGAGAGGAAAGATCAGAAGGAACCTCAAAAGCTAGAGAAACGAACTCTTGTATGATTTTCAAGCCACCTACCTATGATTCTAAAAAACTATTTTCTTTTGAAAAATCTAAGTGCATATCCAGAATCAGTAGCTTCAATATCTACCTAAATGTCTATGAAGTCAAAAAAATATGAGTATCTTTGGCTGGTAGCCTAATTATTTTTGTTGTTCAATCAAATTTCTCTACGCATAAATAAATTATTTCTTTAAAATCCAATACTTCTAGAATGCATACAGCATTCACTAATCCAGTAGACCAAATATTATTGCTACTCTTCTCCTAGGCACACAAATTCACATATCATTGATACATAACCGACCACTGAAAGCTATGATAAATGAGCGCAAGTGAGTTAATAGTATCAATGCAAATAGCTTTTTTTCTTCCCCTCGAAGCCATTTTTACTTTGTACTTGTAAAATATTTTGTTAACTCACAAAATTTTCAATATATTTTAGGTATATATCATTGATACACTAAAAAAACACCACCTGTTACTATTTTTTGTGTGAAATCCATTCTATAGGAATATTTCAACATATAGTATGCATTTACGAGAAATAATAGAAATATTTCGCATAATCTAAACATGCCACAATTCTAGCCAGAAAATAATAGAAATTCCAACATGATTTTAGAAAACCAATTATAGATTTTTGGAAAATCGAATTACATTTTTCAAGCTGCAAGATTTCTGGTATCGGAGTAATTGTTGATAATACTAAATTTTCTTCCTTTTCCACTTTTTCTATTTTTTACTATTCTGTGTTTGAAATTTATTTGATAGAACACTTTTAATAAATAGAAAAGTAGGTGTTTCCGAGAAATAGCAGAAATAATTTAAAAACAAATCTCAATATTCAGAAACCAATTACTCCTTGTACGAAACAAATGAAATATTGTGAATCTTTTCTAATAATGATAGCTAGCATACAAGTTTTCAACAATCACATCCACTCCTATATCGATGTCAAATTAGAGGGAGTAGCATTTATGTTCCCTCTTATGTGTCGATCCATCCATTTGCCAAAAGGATACTAAACCATTAATGTCATTGTGTTGTGTACACAAATGAGGAAACCACACTTCGCACAATGAAATCAATTTTCTTCTTTTTATTCTTATTCTTTCTTTCACTTCTACATAACGTAATTTTGTAATTTCGTGTCTTTTCTATTTGCAACATGTGCCTCCCACATTGATTACAATCACCAGTAAAACTTCAGCCACAACATTATTAATTTTTTTTGCAATTGACAAAAATTATTATTAAATAATGTTATTTAATTTAGTTTTATGATTTTAAGGTTTATTCTTGTTTAAGAAAAACTTTCATTGTGCGGAAATAGCTTCGTGCGCACAACATAAGATTTATGATGGGTTTGAGGAAAGAAAAGTTCCACACAGTGAAACAAGTTTCCATGCATAACATGATTTATATAAATCCTTACTTCCACAAATGAATTTGTTCTCCACATAACCTCCACACACACACACACAACCACTTTTGCACAGCTACTTTCGTACTCAATAACGCTCTACAAATACTCATTTACAATTGACTACTACAGCTTTTATGATTTACAATATAAGCTTTAATATGAGTTTCCTTTTAATTACAAAGTGAGCATATTCCATTGTTATAACCACATTACATTCATTATCCCTTTGGCTACCTCTCTTGATACATTACAATTAATCTCCCATTGGCATGTTTCATCCTCAAAACATGAGAGAAACCATATAATATGATTAATTAAGAAATGTAGTCAACTAGTACCATGTACAAGCATCATTTATCCTAGTGAAATGTGGTCATGAGGTCTAACTTTGACCTTTCCTTGATCTTGATTGTGGTTTCTCTTCAGATACATATTTTTGCTACATTACTCTAATCTCTATATATTGTTTTTATCCCTCCATGTGCTTTTGTATCAGTGGTCTCTCTAGTTACATGTTGATCCATAGTAAGTTTGATGATGCTCATGCCTTTGCTTTGATGACTATTTTTTCTTTGAGTGGTGTGGGTGGAAATATACAATGACCTTCATTATTTATTCTTCTTTCTTTGACTCTTCAACATATATTTGTTTATTTTCATCTTCATTTTTATTCCCTCCCATTGGATTTTCTTAAAATGTCCATATAATCTCTTATTTTGATTCAACACTAGATAATTTATCTAATGTGTTATTAGATATTACAAATATTCTCTCTAGTAATTTTTTCATGTAGCCCCTTCAACCCTTCTTGTCTACTAAAACACATATCTTACAATGTGATCTTATTTTTCTTATACCAAAGCTTCAAGAACTTATTTTGCATATTAATATTAATTATACCAATTGAGTTCATCCAAGGATATCCCAAAATAATATCCACATCATCCATATCTACAACATGAAAGTACGAATACAATACATATTTATCCATAGTAATCTTCAAATATTTATAAAGTTGAACATTTTCACTCTCATCTTGTGTGTTTTGAATATTATTTGTAATAAATTCCAATATTTAAGCCAAATAAGCATTCATGAAATAATTCTTGCAACTAGGGTTAATAAAAAACAATGTTACCAAGCTTTGTTGCCCTCTCAAGTGTTGCAGAAACCCTAGCTCTTGCTCATGATGTGATGGATTCCCTAGAGGGGGATCCTCACCCTCTTCTTCTTGATGATGAGGTTGCAGCCTTTTATGATTTAGCAGTCACCCTCACAAACAGGCATCATAGTAATGAAGTATACTTTAATTTTATGAATAAATATGATTCCATTCCCTCAGTGGCCCTCCCATCGAGTGTTCAACTTTGGCTTTTGCAAAACAAACTCTTGTGGGAAAGTTTGCAAGGATGTGTCCATCCTCTCATTCAATGGATGTGTGTATTGACAAAACTTGGAAATCGATGATGAAAGGTAACATCAGTATTTATGCGTGTGGATATGGATTCTTTTCTTTTTTGTTTGAACTCAAGAAGGATGGAGATGTATTTTTTAGAAATAACCCTTGTTTTTCCGGATCTAGAGGGACGTATCTGAATAAGTGATCTCTATATTTTAACCAATGAAGATATTCTAAATGTGATCCTTGTTTGGTTTAAACGCCTTTGACTCCCCCTCTTATGTTGGAGTGATGATTGCTTGAGAGTAATAGGAGATGGTGTTGTAAAATATTTGTATAGGGCTAAACCTAAGGGATCTCAATTTTTATGTGCTAATATTTGTGTGGAGGTAGATCTAGAAAATGGCTTTCCTTCATAAGTAAGCCTCACATTGGGGGGATGGATGAACTTTTAGACTTTAATTTAATATTAGATCCCCTTCAAATGTAGATTTTACCATGAGTATGTCCATTTTGCAAGGGACTACAAGAAAGTCCCTGCTAGTAAGGGGTCTGATCCACCTACAAATCAAGGAGAAAAATGGAAGAAGAAAAAGTGAGGAGGAGACAGAGGAAGATCTTCGAGGGATAAGAATCAAAATGCCCAAAATAAAAATGGTTCACCCTCCTCATCAAACCCATTTGATGTCTTGCATAATCACGAAGAAAATAAATTAGTGGATACAAACCCTAATCTGAATGAGAGGGCTTGAGGTGCAGAAACAATAGTAGTGGAACATGAAGAAGGAGAAATAAATGAGATAGAGGAGGTCCAAAATATTGAGAAAAATGTTGATATACATCAATCAAAGTTGATTCTATCATATTCCCAAATTGTTCCATCTCCCATTTTGACTTCTCCCCTTGGATCTGGAAATGTTGAAGTTAGTCCATCCATAATAGGAGAAATCACTCCTATTAAGGATTTGGTGAAATAGAAGAAGTCATGGATACTCCTTCTATAAGAGACCAAGCTTGAGGAAAAGGATGTCAATAAGGTAGCCAAGTCATTTTGGAGAGAAAATAATGGACTAGCGCAAGAATCAAGAGGAGCTTCAGTAGGTCTTGGTATGTATTAGTCTAAAAAATGCACTTTTAAATTAATTGATAGTTTGAAAACATGATTCTGGATAGCAACTCTTTTGGAGAGAAGGGACTTGAGTGAGTGAATTCCTATCATTACTATATATGTTCCAATTCAATATGATGATAAAGAAAAAATTTTGAATCTTTAAATCTTATTAAAGAGAAGGCCTAGCATCACAATTGCATAATGGGAGGAGATTTCAATATTATATTAAGATCTATAAAGAAGCGTAGAGGATGTCTTGTTTGTGACCCTTTAGATATTGTATGGAAGACTTGATAAGTGAATGAAACTTGGTCGAAAGCCCCCCAAAAATTGGAAAATACACTTGGACAAATCATCAAAGTGGTGACAGTCATATAACAACTCATTTGGATCAGTTTTTAATCCATAGTGATTGATTTTTAAAGGGATTAGAATGTATTTCATCAAACTTTATGCATGGAGCATCAGACCATCATCCGATCTCATCATTGTTGGATCATAGGGAGTACTTAGGTCCAATTTTGTTTAGATATAATCCTGCCTGGTTGAAGGAAGAAGGTGTCATAGAATTAGTTAGACAAGCATGGAAAACTTTTGTATTGGGTTTTCCCACATATGTATGGGAGTCTAAACTGAAATTTGTAAAACAAGCATTATGGAAATGGCACAAGGAAAATTAATAGCCCCCTGGTCATAAGCATCAGGAGTTAATGAAACAATTAGAACAACATCAAAGCTTGATTGAGGAAAACATTATAGAGCCATGGCATATTGAAAAAGAAATCGATTTAACAACCAAAATTTATGTAGCAAGCATACAAGAGGAAGAAATATGGTAATTAAAAATTCCCAAAGTTTATGGGTTCAAGTGGGAGACCAGAATACATCCTTTTTACATAAGAAATAAAAATATTATGAATTAATGAATAGAGGTAAAGAGAATTTCTTTAAAGGAAGGTTGAAGGTAACTTATTTTCAGGATATTAAGCAAGAATATTTTCATCATTTTTAGGCTCTCTATCATTAGAATAGGGAGGTTGACATGACCCAAGCTCAAGAATTTCTTCAATGCATCCCCCTAATTGTGCCAGACTCTACTAATCTGTCTCTAACTAAAGAAACAGAAGAGGCAGAAGTTATTGATGCAATATGGAATTTGGATCCAGATAAGGCCCCAGGTCTAGATGGCTTCACCATAAGTTTTCGTAGGTATTTTTGGATTATGATAAAAAATGACTTGTCACGAATAATGAATAACAAAATAATAAAAGAGAAGATAGGTGGCATCACTAATTCCTAATTTCTTGATCTTATTCGCAAAAAATCAAATTCAGTGAATTTCACCTAATTCTATCTGATATTGTTATGCAACTCTACCTATAAAATTATAACAAAGGTGATTGTGTCAAGGTTGAAAAAGCTATTGTCATAGTTTATTTCAGAGAACCAGGGTGGTTTCATGTAACACAAAGAAATCGTGGATAACATAATTCTTGTCCAAGAAGCAATTCATTCAAGGAAGCTAGTAAGTCAAGCATGGTGATCAAATTGGACATGGAAAATTTTGTTGATCAGGTAAGACACTCGTTTCTTTACTTAATGCTTGAAAATTGGGATTTTGTAATGACTTTATTCGATGCATCAAAGAATGCATCCATTATCCTTGGATAGTTTCGTTTGTTAACGGTCGTCCCACTCCATTTTTTGTTACATCTCGAGAATTAAGAAATGGTTCCCTCTGTCTCCTCTTCTTTATATCATTATGGCTAAAATTTTGAGCATAAATTTGGAGAAAGAAAGGTAGGATGGAAAGCTTATGGGGTTGATTATAGTGAAGAATGTTAAGGGGTTGAACCATTCTGAGATCATAAATGATACTCTTCTACCTGGGAGAGACTCTAAAATAATTGTGGCTTGCCTCAAAAAGATTTTGAACTCATACCTAGAACTATCTAGAGGGATGATAAATAAAAGGAAATGGCAAATATATGGGTGAAACTGTCATGAATCCATTCTCATTGAGATGTCATGGATTTTGGAATTCCTTGCTACTCTAGAATGGAGGTCCTTTTAATATATCAGAATTCCAATCTCTCTATTGGCATCCAATGCAAATGATTGAGAGGAAGTCATGTAAAAATGAAGGGAAAAATGCAATATTGGGGTGTGCAATGGTTAAATGTGGTAGGAAAGGTGTACTAATAAAATCAATATTGTTCTTTCTTCAGGTGTATATTGATTCAGGATTTCTCACACCTAAGTCAATCATTAGTCAAAATCAGTGGTCTCTTACAGAAGTTCCTTTGGCAAGGAGGAAAGAATAACAAAAGTAAATCCCATCTAGTGAATTGGAAAATTGTTCGCTTGCCCAAATCTTTGGGGGACTAGTGATAAAATATCCTTAGCTAATGAATCTATATCTGGGTGCCAAGATGGTGTGGTGTATTCTCTCATACTCTAAAGAATGGTGGAAGATGGCCTTCATTTGTAAATACTTCCAAAAAATAGGTTGATTAGACCTTAAAGAGAAATTTGGCTAGATCAAGGATCTAAAATTTGGAAATTATGTAAAGAGGTAGCCCCTATAATCATTTACAAACTGGGATGGAAAATTGGGAATGGAGCATGCATCAATCTATGGAAGGATCAGATTCCAACAACAGATTTAGTGATTGAAAACAAAGGAGTTAAGGAATTGGCCAATTAGATGGAAACTAAGGGATATGATGAGGTTGTTGATATTTTGCAATGGGATCAACACAGTTACCAATCAAATGAGAACTGTAATGAGTACCCATTTTTTTGAGGTAGCATAAAATCGTCTGATTTTGAAAAGTGTTGATTCAGAATGCACCCTTTTTTTTGCAGCATATTTTTGACACTTTAAATTTTCTAATCTATCAAGTATGAACATTTTTTTAAAATGTTATTGATTTTCATGTTGATTTTGAAAAATGTTGATGCAGCATCAACCCCCTTTTTTTAAATGTTGGTGATTTTTAAGGCATATTTTTGACACTTTAAATTTTTTTATGTCCTAAGTATGCACAATTTTATTTTAAATGTTGATTATTTAACCATTTTTTAAGTTGTCTTATTCGTCTTCATGTTTTTTGTCCTAAGATGTTTGTTTTTAAGGGTTTTCCAAACATGTGCTTTTTCTTTTTCTTTGAAATGTTTTTTTATAATGAAATTTTAATTTTTTTTGCAAAGCTTAAAAATAATAATAACATTAATATTTTGATATTAGAATTTTTATATATTTATATATCGTTAATTAATACTTCAACACACATAAATAATGGCCACTAAAAAATAATAATTTTAAACACTCGACAAAAAATAGACATTTTGCATATAGATATAATTAAAAAAAATATGTATTTTAGGGCCATTTCGCTAAAAATGGCATCTTAAATAAACGGTTTTTATGAAAATTTTGAATTAAAAAGTTGAAAAAAATAGCAAAGTTTATGAATTTTTTATGAATTTTATATCCAAAGATGATGACATTTGAAGGTTTTTTTCCAAAAAAAATGATTCAGAAAAATTTTAAGAAAAAAAAATAAAAAAGAAAAAAATGTTAAAAATAAATAAAGCATACAATTAAAAAAAAAACAAAACAAAACAAAATCCTTAAAAATTAAAATTAAAAAATAAATAAAAACAATTCTTTCGAAAAAAATAAATAAAAATAAAAAACATTAAAAAAAAATTAAAACACATTAAAAACAATTAAAAATGATGTTAAAAATAATAATTTAAATATAATTAAAAAAATCGAGGCCCTAGGTGGGCAAGGTCAATGCTCGGAATCGACCTTACCCCACCAAGGGCCTGAGGAGCTTCAGTTTATATATATATATATATATATATATATATATATATATATATATATATATATATATGATGATGATGATTATTATTATTATTATTATTATTATTATTAACGTCCACTAAAACTAATGTGGTCTATCGGACCTTAAGAAAAGAGATTTTAATTGTCATTCTTCAAAATCTTGTTTCTGTGATCAAAGAGTAGGGAAAGAAGCATTCCAAGATCGCTATAGTTGGGCTATCTTAATAAGTCAAGAAGATTGGAGGTATGGCTGATGATAGGGAATTGAGAGCGGATGTGTGTAAGAGTCGAGCAGTCTAAAAGGAAGTGCTTTTTATCTTCCACCTTCCTAGTATTGCAAATATAACAAATTCTATCATCCTAGGGAGTCTTGGGAGTAGACCACTCTCCAATCTCACTCCGAAGATCATGAGAGTTAGTTGTAATGCTAGTGATGTTCATTTTCTTCTTGGTGCTAGTCAACATAGAGAGATAATTCTGGTTATTGAGGGTGGGATTGATCACCTCCTTATAGTACCATATCTTCCTTTTACCCTCCAACTCCTTGGCATCCCACATCTTGTCCTTAAAACTAGAGGTAATAGTATCTTTGATATTGTCCTTGCTTCCCACGATGATCTCCTCCTTAAGCCCCCAAAGGTTGAACCAAGACTAAGCATCCTGATACCATCCACACTTGAGGCGTAAGTGGGGGTTTTGACTAAAGTCAGAAACAATTTTTGGGAGCCTCTTGGATTCCATATTGTGAAGTTTATTCTTATACATCAAATATCTAAACATAGACGCACTTTCAATGGGGGAAAAGTCAGCTTCGATCAAGAGGATAGGATAGGGAGTATTTCACTTAATCTTGAGGTTATAGGTTATGAATTTCTTTTGGATCATCTCAAACTTTCTTCACGACTCCCAAGATATATTGCACCCCCAAACCTCACATCTATACAAGATAACGGGGGTGACGAGAGTCTCAAAGAGGAACCATTTTTTACTCCAAATATAAATATCGGTTGACTTATAATTGTTTTAAAGCTCACAATAAGCTTTCCAACCTCTAATAATTATTTTCTCGATGCTATAATTCCAGTCAAGCAGATGAGGAAAGTAAATACCCAAATATTTATAAGAAGAAACTTGCTCAAGGCAATGGTTATCATAGACAAAACTACCATGGATGATCTTTTTGGATTTAATGATCATGACTTTAGTCTTATCGGTATTAATTGTCATACCCATCTTAGAGCAGTAGACATGAAGAGTCTTAAGCTGCTTGTCTATGTCATCATGGATCCTTGCAAGAAGAATGATATCATCAGCATAAAGGAGAAGAGTAATGATAATACCAACGAGTTCGATGCCTTTGCAGCCCGCATTTTCCAGACACTCCTCTAGTTTATCGATGTAAATAACAAGAAGGGTAGGGGAAAGGAGACAACCTTGCTTAACCTCGATATTACATTTAAGTTCTTTAGAAACCCTTCATTGGTCTTAATCTTGGTAATGACAGTCTCATAGAGGCAGATCGCAGCAATCCTCAGTTCAAGAGGAAACATGATCTCTTCAAGCCTCGCCCAAAGCTTATCTCGGGGGACAGTGTCAAAATCTTTTTGAAAGTCCACAAAACAACATAAGAGATCGGTTTTACTATTGTGACATTCCTCCACGATAATCCTACGGGTGACAAGCTGGTCGATGGTCGAGTGATATCTCCTAAAACCAGCTTGCCCTTTAGCTCTTTTACCCTGATTCTCAAGCCAAAGGCTAAGCTTTTTTCCAGAATGAGCCCATAAATCTTGGCTAGGATGTGGCTAATCATAATGGTCATGTAGTTATAGGGCATGCTTTTGTCCCCATTTTTTAAGATAGCCACAATAAATCTTTGCATCCAAAGCTTAGGAAACCATGCTTTACAGCGAAATTGAGAATCTTGTGGAGATGAGGAATGAGGGAAAATCTTCCCATTTTAAAGATTTAAGCTTGATAACCTTCAATATCTTTGGATTTCCCATTATCGAGCTTATTAATCCCAAACTCAACATCTTCCAGAGAAAAAATATCATCCTTAATAGGAGTGTTTAAGATGGTGCCTATGGTGTCCGGAGAGTCATACAACTGCTTAATATAGTTATCCCAATTTTACAAGGGAGTAGAATGATTATATTTAGTTTTACAAACAAGCAAATTCTGCCAAAACTTTCTGGGCACAACTCTAGAAAGGTGGAGAATATGCTCTTGTCTCTTATTAATATATGACTTCTTCTTCCTCTTAATGAGAGATTTGTATATACTTATATTCTGGAGCTTAATGCTTTCATTAGGGTCATCTCTGATTGCTTTCCTAGAAATTTTACAGTCTTTGTCATACCAAGGATTGGATGTTCTATTATTTTTCTTATACGAATTCCTAATAGATAATTTGCAAATGGTGGTGGAAAGGGTAGTAGTAAAATGGTAATATATTTTATCAATGTTGTTATTATAATTTAGGGAGCCTAGAATCCTTTCCAAATCCATTAATAAAAGGTCGACATTACTTCTATCAAAGTGAATGTGACTTTTCTTTCATTGTTCTCCTGCATGTGGGTGGTATGCATAACAAGATTGAGGGATAAATACAAAGGTCTGTGGTCAGAGTCAGCCTCATACCCGTTAAGAAGCTCAAATTTTGTAATATGGTTGAGGACACAGATGTCAGAGATTGCATAATCCATGATGCTGCTACCCAGCCCATGGAAACAAGTCATCTAACTGGAGAAAGGACATTTATTAATACCATTACAAATGATTAGGTCCTGGGAACTAAAAACTTTGAGGAGCCCAGTGCCGAATAAGTTCTCGATTATGTCTTCATATTTTCTCTTGAATCTATTAGCTAAGTGACCATCCTCAGCAATCCACAAGGGGTCAAGGTTAGAGTTGTTACTTAACATAATAGTTTGGTTAGTAGTAGTCCAAGCATTAAAGTCCCAAAGCAAAAGGATATTGCCATCATTCCTTATGTTGTAAATGTCTTTTTCTAAGGTATTGAAAGGACAATTCTTATCTAGGTTGTTTTTCTTATAGGATGTAGTGTTAATAGGGGAGAAATAACATATTGCAAGGAAGATCCTATTGGTTGTAGAATCAGATATCTAGAGCCAAATGTATTGATTGAAGGGGTCAGTTTTATGAAGTCAAATGTGAGAGAAAAAAATGTTCCTAATATAACAGGCTATACTGCCAACCTCTCTTGGGGGATTTCTTATTCCAGGCAGACCAAAGAGTGAACTCGTCAAGGTGAGGGTCCCTAGATTCGTCATGCTCCCAAGTTTCAACTAAAATAATAAGATCAATATCACTCGGGATCTAACTTCATAGAGGACCCTTACACCATGGAAAACCACAACAGTTCCAAAAGAGGATCTAGAGTGATGCCATTCCCTATTTATCATTCGTGTTTGGGACTCTATCTCTAATAATATCTTTTCTGTTCCTAATGATTGCCCATTTCCCCTCTTTTCTTGCCTCCTTGACCTTTTGTACTTATTTTCTAAGTTCAGCTTGATATTCTGGAATGAGGGCTTCATTTCTAAAGATTTTCATTTCTTTTAGGCTTGGGGATTTCCTAAGTATGTCTAATTTATGGTCATTACAACTGACTTTGACATGGATTAGTTTATGTTTATGCTCAAGTATCTTTCCTACCCTTATTGCTTTGGTGAGATAAGTTGTTTGAATTTGAGATTTTGTCTTTAACCCCACCCACGATGATCTCCTCCTTAATCCCCCAAAGTCTGATCAAAGATTGAGCATCCTAATGCCACCTACACTTGAGGCGGAGGTGGGGGTTTTGACTAAAGTTAGAAGCAATTTTTGGAAGCCTCTTGGATTCCATATTGTGAAGTTTCTTCTTATACATCAGATATCTAAACATAGCCGCACTTTCAATGGGGGACATGCTAGCTTCGATCAAGAAGATAGGATAGGGAGTATTTCCCTAATCTTGAGGCTATAGGTTATGAATTACTTTTGGATCATCTCAATATTTCTCCACGACTCCCTAGATATACTGCACCTCCAAACTTCACATCCATATAAGATAACAGGGGTGATGAGAGTCTCAAAGAGGAACCTTTTTGTACTCCAAATGTAAATATCAGCTGACTTACAATTGTTTTCAAGCTCATAATAAGATTTCCAACATCAAATAAATATTTTCTCAATGCTATAATTCTAGTTGATCTTATGAGGAAAGTCAATACCCAAATATTTATAAGAAGAAACCTTCTCAAGACAATGATTATCATAGACGAAACTACTGTTACACCGGACAATCCCTCTTGTGGACAAGAGTGATCTCCCTAGATCCTAAATGGAAACTAGAAACAATCATGACAAATGAACTCACTCTTTCCCTAAGTTTAACTTGTTCAAATTATAAGAAATCTAGCTAATGGATATACCTCTTACCGGTTTCACGAAATGCCTGATAAAGATCCTTGGTTGTGACTTGATGCAGCTCTTCAATGCTTGGTAATACTTGCAAACATAAACCATAAAAGGATCAAAAGCACATGTGATATAATAATTCAAAACAACTTAGCCTAATGATCAAGGAAATTAGGGATTGAACTTTCCTTAATGAGCATAATAAACAATTGCAAACTATTCATCATTCACAAAATACAAAATCAAAGGGAGAAAGTGTTAATTTGTATTAATTAGAAGATAAGAGGATCCTTACAGCCTTCACCTTGATTTCATGAGGTCCCTCCCAAATGCCATCAATCTCCTCCTCAGATGAAAAGCTCTCCAATATCAAACTAAATGCATAAGTTTGTATTCTCTGAATTCTGACCTCCTTCATCCCTCAACCCTTTAGTCATTTTATAGATCAACGAGGAGGAAGTTTCAGATTCCTAAGAAGAGGATGAACCTCCTTTAATGAAGGATTAGGTTACCATGAGAAAAGGGATGGATATGCATCTTATGAGGGTTATAGTTCGAATAGTCATGACCTGGAAGCTTTCAGTTGGGAAATATTCAACCAACTATGTTTCTAGAATGTACTTTTTATTTTTACTTTCTAGAATTCACTTGTGTGGGTTTATAGTTACAAACAGAGTGCATCTTTGCGCTGTTCTCAAAGTCAATTTCAGCGCATGCACGGGAAACACTATAAAAATCACCATAGGTGGAACTTAACAAGGTGTGAGAGATATTTGACCCAAATTTCTCTTGTACTTCAACATACATTGAGTTTTTTGACTTCTAAGGGAGTTGGTTTCAACATGTTCACGGATGGTAAAAATATCCATAAACTGATCAAGTGTCATGGCGACAAATTGACGTGTAACATATTTCCCCTTAAAGTGTGAAGTTGAAAAATAAGTTTAAAAGATTGAAGCTCTTTATCATTCCAAGGACCGGATCAGAGGCAATGGTCAAAAACTTGCAAGGAACATTCAAGGGAACATAATGCAAAATATATATCAAAAATCATCTTTGAGCTAGGCATTCCCATACTCAGAGTAAATCAAACTCAATGAACAAGCATGGAAAACTAAGATCATTTAGATGGTAGACACAGCATGGACACAACCATCTGTCTACCTAATCATGAATATAAATGTCCTTCAACCTGGGTTGATGAAACTAGATATAGGGTCTTGATCTCCATCTCTCGATCCACAGTACGATTCTAACCATGCAAGTGAATGTCTCAAAGTCGAACATGGAAGAAACCACTTGATTACTGGTCAATGATGTGAACTGTTAACAAGTGCAAGAGAAACCACCAATAATGACAATGGTTCTCAAGGTACTCCCAGTATAATCTATGAAGTGTGAATATGTGATCTGAAGTCGAACACTCATAGAATCGTTCGATCAAAGGCCAATGATGAGAACTTGTCATCGAAAGCAAAAACCTGCCATTAAGGCATGCAAGCTTCAAGGTACTGAAGGTTTCTAAATCAAATTCCTATATAATGAGCTGAAGTCGATAGGAAGCGATTCGTTGTAGGAAAGCCTACCATATGAAACATGATATCAAGTTTTGAAAATAATTGCAAGGACTGGCTCAAGGATGGTCAACGTGAATGAAGGTAAAGATTTTTCAAAAATATTTGAACCAAGGTTGAACCTATAACGGAACTATAATGATTTGGCAGCATTTGACTTAACGATAATACCCAAAACCATGAAGACTTTCAATGAGGTTATATTAACTATAAGTCAAATGGATTTCCCAACCCGAACATGAATGTGATGGAGTGTCGTGTTCAAGAGCGACATGCTACCTTTTAACTGATGATGTAGAATAGACACTTTCCCAAGTTTCCCCCACCATTACTGGCAAGTACCTCTTTATTTTTTACAAGCTTGAGGAGGATAACATATGCTTGGATTGTAAGCTCATCCTTCGGATGAGTCCATCGAAGTATTTTTAATGAACCCTAAGAAGGATTGGTTCTGTCTCGTCATGCTTAACGAGTCCTATATTGTTTAATTTTTTATGAGTCGAGTAAAGGGGTAACTTGATGCCATTTTCTTTTAAGAGTTTGAAAAAGACACAAGAAGGAAAATAATTCAGATCTTTAACTGTAAAATTTTAACGAGCATGGATAAATTAAAGCTCAACGTTTTTCATTTTTAGAGAGTCAGAAGAAAAACATAAGTAGAATCAATCAAGTTCTTTTTCGTCAATTTAGTCTCTTAGGTCTGAAAAAGGATAAAATAATACAAAGAGAACTCTATTAACCATGCTTGATCAACGTATACCTTTTTCGTAAACAGTCCTAGCTTAGTCCGTAAAAGGGGTAAACTTATACTAAGTGGATGGTTGTTCATTTACTTTTACGAGTTCAAACAAGCAAGTACTCGACAATCTTTTCATTTTGAACAACTCTAAAAAGGTCTTAAAAGAAGACTTCATGATTTCACTTTTCGTAATTTTAAATAGCATAAAAAAGCAATAGAAGTCTACTAAAATGTAAAAAATGATTTATCTTGACTCCGTAAATGATCCTACACATTTAAACTCAATAACCCATCATAACTGCTCCAAAAGGTGTTTTCCCTCTTAAAAATATTCAAAATATAAAAAATAATATTTTTTAAGCTAAAAAACTTATAAAAGTGGGAAAAAGTAATTTATTTTTACCATTTTCATTTTCACTAGTTTAAAGAAGAGAGGGGTTTTTATCGTGAAACTTCCAGGACTGATTCTGAGCCAACCAGTGGACAAAATCGTGCATCGTTTCCTCCAGGTAGAATATCTCTCCATAACTTAGCTTTCTATCTATTTATTTTTTCATTTTAAGCTTTCATTTGTTTTTTTGGGATAAATATTTATCCAAAAATGTGCCCTCGGCCCTGCGGGTTTCATTCAATCGAGCCCGCCCAGGTAGATAAAATTTTCCATACTGAAATTCTCGAACTACACGGAATTCTGCTTGAAATTTCCACACAACTGTGCCATGTCCATAAAAGGGCGGTCATGCAGGTGCCGTGACCTATTTTTAAAACAAATCTTGAAGCCAAAAAAACATGAAATGAGTTTCAAAAATGCTTCTAACTGCTTTAAAATGGTCACTTCAAGTCATTTGTTTCCTCAAAAATGGAATGGAGGGAAAGAGAGCGCGAAGATAATGATGTGGCTTCCTTGGTGGATCTGGCCACTTTTCAGGTTGTCAGGAGTTGTGGCCTCCTGAAATACTGGCTAATCCCTAGGATGAAAACCCAGGTAGATCTAATGACATGGTTGGTGAGAACCTGGAATGTCTAAGAACAGTGTTTTGTGATTGTTGATCATTGCCTCACCATTGATGTTGATGACATCTATTTCCTGACCGGGTTGTCTCATCGGGGAGTCAATCTATCACTATTTGGATCTAGAGTTGGAGGAGATACTATTGATGGATACCCACGGCGCTTTTGTAGCGGTGCACCGCCCAAAGATGGACGGATTGACATTCGGTCCATCGAACTTTTACCCTCAAGGACCATTGCTTTCACTGTTTGCAAAATTTGTGGTAGTGCTTCCCTTCATCTAGCCACATGGGCACAGATGCAGATGATCGTGGAATGCTAGGAGTCCATGGTATACAATTGGTGCAAGGCAGTAGTGGTAAATATGAAGGTCCAGTTGACTAGGTGCAAGAATGGTAAACTAAAAAATTTTGGTTATGTTTCCATTCTAGTTGATTTTTCCCTAGAGAGGGTTCCTATGCTTCAGCCACAACAAATTTGAGAAGACGAGGGGAGTTCAAGGGATCCACGCTTGATGAGATGGGTTGCACTGATGTCATGCCATGAAAGGTGATGGGCCTGTAGTGAGGTATATGGCAGAGTTTTTTGACTGGCTGAGCCAGTAGATTGTTCTGATCGAGGACTTTCCATATGTCGGATGGATTACAAAGGTGATCCTGATATCCCACTTCTAGTCGGAGCTCAGTGGGATGATCTAGGTAAGAATTTATCATTTTGACATATTTTAAAATTTTTCAATTTTTAAGTGTTTTTGTCTTCAGAGGCTAATTATCCAAAATGCATGTGTAGATGTGGGTCCAACCCAACTATCCAGGATGAGACGATACGATAGACAAGGTAAGCAGCCTATAGTAGTTGTGACAACGAATCCAAACCCAGATGACCTCCTGACAGAGTTGAAGCACAACCTTGAGAGGTTGACTACCAATATCCCAGAGACTGGAGTTGATGAAATTCCATGCGCCTATCAGAGGCACGTAGTTGGGGTTCCAGGGCCTCTCAGACGTTTGTTGCATCAAGTTGCTCATGTTATCCTGTGTTATAATGAGCATCACCATGCCTAGCTGTTCTAGTTTCTAGGACCCTTTTGACTTTTCGGTGTCAGCATATTTGGAAAATAAAAGGCCACGTGGCCTTATGTCCTCGGATGACATATTTTGTAGACACACCCAAACTCTATTTTAATGACAAATTTGCTACTTTTATCTATGTTTATCTAGATCAATGTATGAATGGATATTGATTTTAATTTACAAATTTTGAAAATGTATATTTAACACATGATTCGCCAATGCATCTGTCAATGTGTTTAAATATCTCGGAATGTGTTGATATTCAATATAATCAAATTTATTTTCCAAGAGACGGACTCGTAAAAATACCCTTAACATGGCTGGACTCCTTACTGAATTGACAACGTTTAAATGTAATACTACGAGCTGTGAATCTAACCTAACAATCAAGCGTTAGATACCAATTGTAAAGGCATTAGCTAATAGCTCAATGAATGCGCTATATTCTGCTATATTTTTCGTTGTTTGACCGAGACATATTCTGTGAATGGAGAATAACTCGTCACTGGTGAATAGATAACCCAGGCTACGGAAGACAAATTCTAAGTACTACGACTAACACCATTAGCAAATCCAATGTAAAACCGAGATAAGCAAGAGAAGTAGTGAAAAAAAACTAATTTATCACACATACCTAAAAATGGTAAACAATGTACAAATATTCACCAAACTTTTATGCAAAATATTTCTTTAGGTAAAGACCATTTCTAGGCTTTCCCAAAGGAACACCATCGTAATCAACCAACTCATAGGCACCTTTAGCTAATACGTGTTTTATGATGTAAGGGCCATGCCACATGGGCTCGAATTTCCCTGCACCTAGTTTGTCATGAGCTTGATCATATACCAAGACTAGGTCACCTTCTGAATATGTACGAGGATTAACATTTTGATCGTATTGGGCTTTGACACATTTCTGGTGAGCTTCGCTAGCCAATACGACATTACGACAATTTTCATCTAGATGGGCTAAATGTACAAAGTGTTCTTCATCTACAAAGGTAGCAGTTAATAATTCGATAGCTAATTTAAGAGATGGAATTTCACATTCAATAGGTAATACAACTTCCAAACCATAAATGAGTTGAAAAGGGGTAAAACCGATCAATGTTTTTACAATAGTACGGTAAGCCCACAGTGATGAAAAGAGCATAGAGTGACAGTTTCCTTTATGCATACCAAGTATCCATTTAATCATATTAGTTAAGCCTTTATTGACAGTTTCGACCTGACCATTAGCTTGTGGATAATACGGAGTAGAGCTATCATGGCGGAGGCTGAGTTGCACAAATAGTTCGACCATCATATAGTTACGAAAATGACTACTGTGGTCTGTAACAATAGCTTGCGGAACATCAAACTGAGGAATCACATGATTGAAAATGAAAATAGTTGCAGTATCATCGTCGTCTCGATATGTAGGCATTGCCTTGGCCCATTTTGTAAATTAATCGACTGCAATGATGATATATCCATGCCCCCAGGCTGAGTGAGGGTTACAAGTGATGAATTCGATGCTCCCTTTAGCAAAAAGACCGAAAGCTAGGACTGGTGAAGAGGAGCAGGAGGTGCTCACATTATGCGATTATAAATTTCACAATTATGGCATTTTTCGGACTGTAGTGATGCAGTCTTTAAACATTGATGGCCAAAAATAGCCAACACGTAATATCTTTTAGGCAATAGAATACCCAGACATGTGAACACCACATGCTTCAGAGTGACAGTCATTTAAATTTTTTCAGCTTCTTCAAAAGTTAAACAATGTCGGAATACAAAATCGACACCACGATGATAAAGAGTGTCACCAATAATATTGTATTGTTGGGATTGGTATCAATTCGTTGACGATCAGTTTTGGATAAATCAGGCCTAAAAGTTTGTGTTTGGAGATATATAATGATGTCTCCATACCATGGATCTAATGTACTAATAAGAAAGAGAGATTCATCAGCAAAAGAATCTTCTGCTACAGTTTCTATATCAGTATGGGGGAAGTCACACAATAGTTCAGCGAAAACCAAGGATTTCTTTGATTTGGATTTTTCAAATTCCAGATCAAACTCTTGTAGAATGACTATCCACTTCAAGTATTTCCCCCTAGCAGTTGTTTCATGAGAATGTACATCATGGGGTTACAATCATGGGGTTGTGAGAATGTGACAGAATCGTTGAACAGCTTGTACAGCTGTCAAGGCTAGCTTCTCTACATGTGCGTATTTAATCTCATTTTTAGTGAGACTCCTACTCAAATAGTAAATCACATGTTCGCTGCTAGAATCATCCTCCTGGACCAACACCATGCCAATGGTGGCACCAAATTAGCTAAGTACAGAAAGTAGTCTCGATGATAATTGAGTGGATTCAATAAAGGTGCATTAGTCAATGCATGCTTTAATGCATCAAAATCTTTATCAGCAAGCTCATCCCAGAAAAATGGAATACCCTTTTTCAACAGTCGAGTAAAACCCTGTGTTAGTTCAGCATAATTGTGGATGAATCTACGCAAAAAGTTTGCCTTCCCTTGCAAACTTTGGAGTTGAGTAAGGCTAGAAGGAGTAGGCAAATTCAAAATTGTCTCTACCTTTAGGGGATCGACATGAATGCCTTCACTTGAAACGATGAAACCTAGAAGCCAACTGGATTGCACACAAAAAACACATTTGTACGGATTCAAGAGAATATTGTAATGCCTACACCTAATGAAGATTTCTTTTAAGTGCAATTGGGGATCCTGCTGTTTCATGGAATGAGCCGGTAGGTCATCTAAATAAGGTTGAATGATATGCTTGATATCGTGGAATGCATAAGACATTTCTCATTAAAAAGTTGCGCCAACATTTTTTAGGCCAAATGGGAGTTTGCAATAAGCAAAAGTTGCCCATGGGCATATAAATGCAGTTTTATATTGTTCAAAGGGAGTATGTTTATCTAATTGTAGCCAGAAAGTACATCCATAAAGGAAAAAAAATTCATTTCCAGCACAATCGTCGACAATTTGGTCGATATACGGAGTTGGAATAATTGTCCTTGGGACAAGATTTATTGATATCTCGGTAATCAACACACACTCGAATAGTTCCTCGATTTTTATTAACGGGCACAATATTTGATACCCAATCGA